>AP025049.1:38029748-38086986 GCA_036186865.1 Eustoma russellianum | reverse complement strand
GTCGCAAAATGTCGTCGTTAATATGTCTTTTCGTCGCTAATTTTAAATTTTTGTTTTTTATTTCTGATCTGCGACAGACCAATTTCGTCGCCGGTTCGTCGGTATTTGTTATTTTTAAAAATATTAAATTTACTAATAATTATTTTAAATACATTATTTAATTTTAAATTTTAAATTTTTTTTGATTTATTAATAATATTAATACATTATTAATTAAAAAGTTTTTATTATTATTATTTAATTTCTATAATATATTTTATTTTGTATATTAAATCATTTGTACAAATATTATACAGTAATACGGCATTTGCGCATTCAAGTTCGTATAATTAAACAACACAAACGAAATAGAATCCGTAAAATTGTCAGATAGAATATATAAAAGTACAAAGAAAATGTCAATATAACAAATGAAATAGACTGTACAAACAATGAAAAAATAAAAAACTATGAAGAGGAAGATGGAGGGGGATCATGCGGAGAAGAGTGACCATCAGGAGGGCGGGGGCTGAGGCTGAGGCTGAGGCTGAGGCTGCGAGGAGTTGGAAATGAAAGTCATGACGACCTGCGACAGCTGGAAGATTTGCTGGTTCGTTGCCTGCTGCACCTGCATCGTCTGATGCTGCGCCTGCTCAAACGCATGCTGAAGCGCCTGCTGAAGCGCCTGCTGCATCGCCTGCTGTTGCGACTGCAGTGCCTGTAAACTCTCCTCTTGCCTCGTCCTGATGGACTCTATCTCACGCTTTGCAGCGCCGCATTATCTGCTTCCAGGCGCGAAATATCCTCTGGCGTCGCAGAAGGCGCGGAGGTGCTGGCCTCAGAGGAAGCACCTGGATGCAGAACTTCGGAAAAGAATCGCGGCGCTGCTGATCCAACCCCGTACACCTCCTTCTTCTTCTTATTCTGAGGGCCGACGGTCCGAACCGCATCCCAATAAGCGCGGTTCTTGTCGGCCTGTTCGCCCCTATCTGCGAGTAATCTGTTGTACTCGTCCTGAAATGAGAATATGAATTGTTATGGTTTAGCAATAAAACAAACTAAGGAAAAAAACAAATGATATCGTAGTCTACTTACACTGATGTCGCGGGCCTTCGTCGTGATCCAGTCCTCCGTTCCGTCGGAGGCTCTCTTCCGATGCGTCTTGTAGAAGAGATCGTAGGAGGCTGGCCACTCCCCCGTCTCCTGGTGCTGAAAGAATGAAATAAAATATGTTAGTGATATGCAGAATTTTTAAAAATTTCGGCATGACCTATTCGTTTATCGGAGGTATCCCGGCCTTAAAGGCCTCTCCCAAGTCAAATCACATGTACCACTTAAAGTAACCATATACGAATACCAAAAAAACAACAGCGCAACATAAGTAATCAACGAATATAGATAATCCACTTAACTAACTGAATGTAAATAATCCACTTAAGTCGATGAATATAAATAATCCAATGAAATCAATGAAGGTCGTTATAATCCAATATTAAAATATTCACCATAGAACGCATCGTGGTGGCGTGGGAAACCGAACCACCTGAGTGTGTGGCAGGTGCTGGGCCCTGTACGTTGCCGCTGCGCCGGTTCGCCGCGTTCCGGGCGCTGCGGGCTTGGTAAGCAGGGTCCCTCCACCCTTCTACCCACGCCGCCCAGACGGCCTCGGATACGTAGGCAGGCCTTATCCACGTGGGGTCACGCTCCGACTTGGTCTTGAGGGAGTTGATGAAGTCCCCGTAGCGTTTGGCGGCCCTATGCCGCCAGGCCTGCTCCACGTCGCGGGCGATGTCGGCTGGCCAGCTGTACGACTTCTGCAATTATCATACGGAGGAATAATAAAAGTGTGGTTAGAAAAGTAATGATTGATTACGCATCAAAAAGTGAAATTTATCAAATTTGAATACCTGAAACTCATCCCAGTAGAACCTACGTGTCTCCAGGGTGACACGGCCCCAGGTATATCCAGATGGGTCAAGCCTCAGGTGGAAGGACCGGGTGATGCAACCGGAAAGCGCGCCATTGTCCGATCCAAAGCTGAAAGAGTTTAAGTTATTAGGAAAAATAACGCGTGAAATATATTTGAAAACATGTTAAATAAATTAATCATTACTTACGTATGGGTATCATTTGACCAAGGGAGGGGACGACGCCCTGATATGACACCCTGGTCCGATGCCGCATCAGACGCCGGATGAGGTGCTGAAACGCTGGGTGTGGGTGGCGTCGTATGTCTGGGGGGTGCGGACATGTCGGCAGACCGTAAAAGGTCTGAGTCCGCAGCCAGAGCGGCGGTCGAAACCGAGGCATACGTATCATGCTGATGAATGAACGCATCGAACTCTCCTTGAAGGTCCTGTGTAAATGGTGGGTATGTGGATCTCGTCGGTAAACCGTCACTAGCCATCAGATCTGAGAGGAACATATTAATAATTTTTAAACGGAAGTTTCCCAGCCTTAATGGCCTCTCCAAAGACAAATGCAAATCATACCGAAAATCATATGCAAACCTCTTACAAAACAGTTTGTACATGCATCATTCATTGTCCAAGCACACCACATTTCAACTAATTCAACCTTAACAACAATATTGGTGCATATATACCATATATACCCGTATATACCCGTACATACATATATATACCATATACATATATACCCGTATATACATATATATACCCGTATATGCATATATATATATATATACCGTATATACATATATATACCATATACATATATGTACCAAAAATAGATTATATAATTATAAATATATTTAAATAGGAAAAAATATATATACATACACAATTCTACCAAAAAAAAAACAGTTTCTAATAATTTTACATATATTTATATACAAAAATTACAAAAGATATATTACAAATCTATTAAAAACAGTTTTTACAAATTTAACTATATTTAAATACGAAATTAAATATATGTACCGTATATATGTACCGTATATATGTATTTGTGCGTGTATATATGTATTAAAAACATATACATACATATACCGTATATATGTATATGTGCGTGTACCGTATATATGTATATGTGCGTGTATATATGTATTAAAAACATATACATACATATACATATACATATACATACATTTACAATCTATTAAATACATATACATACATATACATACATATACATATACATACATACGGTAATTGCAATAAAAACGAAATACATACATATACATATACATACATACGGTACATACATACATATACATAAAAACGAAATATACATATACATATACATATACATACATGCGGTACATACATACATGCGGTACATACATACATACGTACATACATACATATACATAAAAACGAAATATACATATACATTTACATACATACGGTACATACATACATACGGTACATACATACATATACATAAAAACGAAATATACATATACATATACATATATATACGGTAATTGCAATAAAAACGAAATAGGAAGAAAAACTAACCGGAGAGGGGAGGTCAACGGAGAGGAAGCTCGTCGGGGGGGGGTTCGCCGGAGGGGATTTCTTCGCGAGGGGGGGTTTTCGCCGGAGGGAGGGGAGGTTTTCGCGGGGGAGGGAAATGGGGAAGAAGAAGGGAATTTCAGCTTATATCTATGAAATTTTGCGACGACATAGCGACGGAACTTTCGTCGCTATTTAGTTTCGTCGCTATTTTTCATGGTCGTCGTTATTTCAAATTTAGCGACGAAACATTTCGTCGGTAACGCGTCGGTGTTATCATTTTTGAAAAAAAAATACAAAATATAAAGTAGTATATACATGAATATAAGTACATCAACACATACACACTTTCATATAAAGAGGTACATAAAAAATTTTGGCTAACGTCAATCTTCCTGGTCATCTGCATCCTCATACGCATCTTCATCTTCGTCTTCATCTTCATCTTCATCTACATGCTCGTCGTCCTCTTCATCCTCGTATTCGTCTTCGACTACGTCTTCAATATTGTCAGACGGTTGTATGTTGAGATGAATTTCGATAAAACCGCCGTTGGGGTCATTTAGAGGGAGGTCGTGCAGTTGAACATGTGTCGTATCTAGAACGGACGGGTTTTCTTCTTGAAATGCGGCGTCCATACCATCTGAAACTGTCTGTATACTCACATCAAACTTGCTCGATTTCACTTTGCACACGGCTCGCCAGTCTTTTGAGCTCGCATTCATCCTCGTTGTTGGATACGATAGATAGTACACCTGCGACGCTTGACTAGCCAAAACGTATGGATCGTATTTTCTGTACCGTCGCCCTTGGTGTATGTCTACCAACTTATATTGGTCGTGGACCTTTGTGCCAACGCGATAACCTTCTCGAGTTGGATCGTACCATTCGCACTTGAATAGGACCACCCGCTTTATAGGCAATGCGGGATATTCGAGCTCAATGATGTCAGCAAGGTAGCCGTAGAAGTCATCCTCGTCCGGGCTATTGTCATAACGCTTGACACACACTCCGCTGTTCTCCGACGATTTTTGGCTGGCATGGGAGACTGTGTGGAATCTATACCCGTTGACAAAACACATGTCGTGTCGCGTGACTCTGTTCAATGGACCCTCGGCTACTGGCGTCAGAATGTAACCGTACTCATCGTCAGCCAGATGACCTTTGCTCGCCTGTAAAAGGACAAGTAAGTATACATCAACGGGGCAATAAATGTGTATCACATATCGTACACGTAACAGGCAAATAGTAAACTTACATGCCACCTGAACCAATCAGCAAACTTGGAATCTAACTCATTGTTTATTGCATCGCTCGATATACCCGGTGAACGGTGTTGCAATAAATCAACGAACAAGCTGAAGCAAATTACGAATGAGTACCCTGTATATCTTTGTAACATAATGGATAGAGTATCGCAAGGTATTTACAAAATAAAATGGGAAATCGTTTATACCTCTGGAAACGGTCGACTTGACGGCAGTTGCGCAGAACATAAGAATGAGCAATCTTCAGCTCGCTGTCCCCCAATATCATTTCCTTTCCCTGTCCGTGAAATCTGATCGGATGTGTGAATATTGGGAGGACACCAGATCTGGAAATGCCGTCGTCGTTCCGGGGAACATCTCTGCACCTCGACGGGACATCTGGCTCGAAGTAATGAGACACGAAGGTCGATGCTTCCTCCGTCAGATAGGCATTGCACATAGAGGCCTCGACTTTCGCCTTGTTCTTGATGTTCAGCTTCAAATGCCTGAGATATCTGTTCATATAGTGAATATATGTTCAAATGCATATCGCTTAGACACATAAGAATGTCATGCACATAAAAAAGAGTACCTCTCGAACGGATACATCCACCTGTACTGAACAGGACCACCAACACGTGCCTCGTATGGTAGATGAACTGGCAGGTGTTCCATTGAATCAAAGAAGGCCGGAGGGAATATAGTTTCCAGCTTGCATATGATCACTGGGATTTCGCCCTCCAGCCTTGACATATCATCCGCCCTGAGTCTCGTGGCTGTAAGACATCTGAAGAACAGACTCATCTCGGTAATTGCTTCCCATACATTGGTTGGAAGCAGCTCGCGGAATGCAATGGGCATCAACCGTTGCATGAACACGTGACAGTCGTGGCTCTTCATCCCGTGCAAACCGCGTTTATTCACGTCGATGTTCTTCGACAGGTTCGAAACATGGCCATCAGGAAATCTAGCCGTCCCTAGCCACGATAACAACGCACTGACCTGCTCCGCATTCAGCGTGTACGAGGACTTCGGCATGTATGATGTGCCAACGGGATGCAGCTCCGGTCGCATGTTGAGGTCGCGCATATCAAGTCGTGCCTTCGAATTGTCTTTTGTTTTTCCTGGCACATTCAGCACTGTATTGAAAATGTTGTCAAACACGTTCTTCTCAATATGCATGACATCCAGGTTATGTCGGATCATATTGCTCTTCCAGTACGGAAGCTCCCAGAATATGCTTCTCTTCTTCCACCCGATACAGTAACGAGCCAGGTCTGCGTTGTGACTGCCGTCCGGATCATCAGCGACCCCCACGAATCCACAACTGTCTATCTCCTGCAGCACCTCTGCACCCGTGAGGAGCTCGGGCTTTGTGTCTTTAACGACAATGCCAGGCATGAACGCCGTCACGTTCCTTCTGTACGAATGACGTCTGGGCAGGAACTTCCTATGGCTGTCGAACCAGCTTATCTTACGTCCATGTTTCAAGGACATCGTCTTCGCTTGCTTCATGCAGCAAGGGCAAGCGTATTTCCCCGCTGTGCTCCACCCCGACAACATAGAATAAGCCGGGAAGTCACTGATCGTCCACATCAGCGCGGCGCGTAGCTGGAAGTTTTGTTTAGTCGATACATCGAACGTCTCCACGCCAAACTCCCATAACCACTTCAGCTCCTGTATCAACGGCTGCAGGTATAGGTCGATCTTCTGTTTCGGATTCCTAGGACCTGGTGCGATCACAGTCAAGAACATGTAAGGCTTCTTCATGCACATCCAAGGCGGTAGATTGTACGGCGTCACGATTACAGGCCACGACGAATACTGCTCTCCAGACTGTCCAAACGGGTTGAACCCGTCGGTGCATAAACCCAACCTAACGTTCCTTGTCTCCGACGAAAAACCCGGATGCGTCGCATCGAACGTCCTCCAAGCTTCGCTGTCAGATGGATGGCACATCTCACCGTCTTTCGTGTAGTGCTCCGCGTGCCACCTCATCTGGCTAGCTGTGGCACCGGATGCGTATAGCCTCTGCAGTCTAGGGGCGAGAGGTAAATAGTAAAATTGTTTTCTTGGCACGTTCCGGTTTCTTTTGTTCGTTCTCCACCTGCTTGTCCCACAGACCCTGCACATGTCTTTATCCTCGTTGATGCCCCAGTATATGATGCACCCCTCTGAACAACAATCGATTTTCTGAACCGGCAGTCCCAACGCCTGCAGCTGTTTCTTCGTCGAATAAAAACTGTCGACCATTGTGTTCCCTTCAGGAAGAGATTCTCTCATCAGCTGACACATCCCATCGTACAATCTCTCCGTCATGCGGTGTTCCGTCTTCATGCTCGTCATCCGACCGATCATGGACATCTGTGTGTGACTACCGCAACCAGGATACAGCGGCGTGTTTGCGGCGTTCAGCATCTCAAAAAGCTGTCTCGCCTGAGGGTTCGGATCTTCCTCCACGAATGTACGCAGCTGTTCATCTGGATCCTGCATTTGTAACAACTGCTCTCCGGTAAATGCGCCAGCGGCTGCGTCTGTCACCATCTGCATGTATGGGTTGTGAGATCCCTCGCCTATTTCTTCGGCATTAACCTGACCAGGTCCCCCTTCGACGTGTACAGTTGCAGATGTAGACGCCCCCTCATATTCGCCGTGACAGTACCATGTATGGTAATTGTGGACGAAACCTTGTTTCAATATGTGAACCCTCACGTCACCCGGATCCTTATATTTACGGTTCTTGCATTTCTTGCACGGACATCTAATCTGCGTTCCACTTTCATTACTCGTCGCAAAATCAATAAATTCTTCGAGACCTTCAACAAATCTAAAACACCACTCCCCGTTGTTTACTCTCTGGTACATCCACTTTCTATCGCTTCTCCTTGGATCCATTTTCTCGTTACACCTTGAAACAAGTCGTTTGTATTTTCTATTGCTATCTTTTTTCGTGTGTAGAAAAAATCAAAATTCCACACTTCTGTATTTTCGTTCAAAATTGATGATTGATGTGTTTGAAATGAGAAAAGAATGGGAGAAGAGAAGAAGAGAAGAAGAAAGACAATGGTTTTATCGTTCCCAGTACGTTACCCACAAACAAGCACACAATACCGACGACTTAGCGACGAACGGCGACGAACAAGAAACACAAATCCCGGAGACAAACAAACACATATACCGACGACTTAGCGACGAACATCGACGAACAATAAACACAAATCCCGGAGACAAACAAACACATATACCGACGACGTACCGACGACCAGCGACGAAACACGTCGTTTGATATGCTTTTACCGACGAAATACCGATTACATTGCGACGCAAAACGTCTCTTCATTCCGTACGACGTGTTTCGTCGCTAAGTCGTCGGTACGTCGTCGGTAAAAGACAGTCCGTCCAGTTCCCCATGCTTACAACTTACGATGTTTTGCGTCGCTAATTCGTCGCTATGTCGTCGCTGATTTCACTATATAGACAGTGGATCAGCGTGTGCCCACAACAACATATAAAACAACTATTTTATAATCCAAAATGGTTCGTACTAAAGCGCAAGCACGACGTGGTGGACGTGGTGGTAGGGCGGCAACAGCGCCAACTGAAGTGCCTTCTTCTTCAACTGTTCCTCCCCCACCTCCTCCCCCACCAGAGCCCTCTGAGCCTCGCCGGGATCGACAAATTGTCGAACTCCAAACAGAAGTACGAGATCTGTGGAAAATGTTAGATGAGGTGAGGGCGCATGTCACGGTTCAGGAAGAGCGTCTCGACTACATAGATAAAAGGCAGATGCGGATTAAATCCAAATCTGCACAGTTGAGACGCCAACTGAAGGCGTGTGCGGAGAGTATAGCTTCTCTCTGTTCGGATGACGAACAGTGAGTGGCTACTCTTCGCTATTTAGCTTTTTTTAAATATTTCTTATTATATTTTGTAATTTTTAATTTTTAATTTTATATTAATGAAGTTTGTTTTTTTAATATCGTATTTGTTTTCTTAATAATTATAACACGTGTTTAATCTCTTACGAATCCTGACGACGCACCTGTATACGCGAAATGTGGTTAAGAAAAATTTCTTCCGACTAATTCACCGACTAAACATCAACTATATACCGACAAAACCTAATACAACGACGAAAACCTACTAACTATATATATCTTCGACGAAACTTAATAGAACGACAAAAACCTATTAACCGTATCGTCGAAACCTAACTATATCTTTGACGAAACTTAATAGAACGACAAAAACCTACTAACCGTATCGACGAAAAAGGGAAAAACTAAATACAATGAGAAGAACGGGCTTCGCGGGTTTTTTTTGAATTTACCGACGCTTTACCGACGAAACAGCGATGGAAAACGTCTCTTCACATTCGACGCGTTTCGTCGCTATTCCGTCGCCAAGTTGTCGCTATTCGGCAGTGTCAGTTCAGTTCCCAACGGTTGCATCGTACGATAAACATACGTCGCTAATTCGTCGCTACGTCGTCGCTATAACATCCGAAAGGTCATCACTGCACATTCACTGCACACACTGCACATTCCCAACGGTTGACAAATGCGTCGCTATGTCGTCGCTATGTCGTCGCTCATTTCACTATTTATACCCCAAACATCCGCTGTTATACATACACACATAGAACGTTATAAATAATCAAAATATGCCGCGTCGTTTTAAAAGAACCCCAAGGCGTGGTGGACGGGCAAACAGTGCCCCTCCAGAAGGGCCTCCTCCTCAACCACCATCGATTGAGCGAGAGGGTTCTGTATCTGTCTATGGCCCACCGCCGCATCAAAATGATCAAGAACAAATGCCGGTGCAGGACGCCGACTTCCGTATGCTGATGGCAAACATGCATCAGCAGTCGCGGCAACTGCACTACATGACTAGAAGGCTGCGGAAGATGAAATTTAGATACTACAAGCTCAAGCGCCTTCTCAAAGAGTTTGCGGAGAATGTCGCGGCCACTCTTTCGTCCGATGACGAAGAGTGAACGGCCCATCTCCGCATCTCTTTTTAGATTTTTTTTTATTTTTTCGTTTGATAATGTAACTTCTTATTATTAAATGAATGAGTATTTTTCCCAATTACCGCTTTCTTTTTCCTTAATCAATACACGTGTTTAATTCTCGATGTATCTGCGACGACACAACGACAAACCGAATTACGAACGGAAAGTAATTCAAAACATTTGCCACATACGGGTTTCATTGACAAAAAAACGACGATACACAACTCCAAGAACTTAGTAAACGACGAATTTATTTTATACTTTTAGCGACACATTTGCGACGACATAGCGACGAAGCGTTATAAACTAAATAGCGACGAACAAAAACACGCAGAATAGCGACGAGACACCGACAAATCACCGACGTAATTCACCTGACTGACTATTTTTCTTTTAGCGACAACGAATTTCATCGTACTTTTGTCGCAATTAGCGACTACATTATTTTGGTCGCAGAGTCGTCGCTATTACCGACGAAACAACGACTATACGTTGTTCGTCGGTGATTTTTCCGTCGGCAAACCATAATTTTTTTGTGGTGTACCTGCATTGATGATACGATAATAGAAATATGATAAAATATGATAAGTAATGATATTGAATGTGTTTGTTGGGAAACTGTCTGAACGTATCTGATATCATAATTTTATGACTGCATGCAACTGTTTTCATCACAACTACTATGAGTTAATTGCATCTGGTATCCATTCTTTTCCACCAAGTTTTAAGTAGCATCCAATGTTTCATGAAACACACTTGCCATCCAGACTTATAGGGTTAATAGACATCTGGCATCCATGCTGACGTCATAAAAGCAATTTTCATTTATTTTTTAAAAGTTTATAGAAAAAATAATTCAAAAATAAAAAGAAAAACCCCACCCCCTCCCCACCACACCCCCACCCCCACAATCGACCTCCCTCCCCATCCTCCCCATCTTCCTCCATCTTCATCTTCATCTTTTTTTCAACAATGGTCATCTTCATCTCCATCTTCCTCTTCTTCCTCCATCTTCATCTTTTCTCCACCTTCCTTGCAGTTGGATTTCTTCCTAAACATGCTGGTTCCAGAAAGAATAGACTGATGATTTTTTGCAAATGAGTCCGCAACCCAGATTTTCTTCATTCCTCCTCACAAGCTATCTCAGTTTGTGAATGAAATTTCTTCTCTTTTCGGTAGCTCCAGGTAAAAAATACTGTGGATTTGCCTATTATGGTCCTATTTGTGAGAGGGGTTAGCAAGGAAAAACTGATCTATCAGGACTATGGCTGCTCCAGCAATATCCCCTTCCTTCTTCATATTTCTAAGTTCATGAATTAATGAGCAATGAAACAATGAGTGGAAATTTAATGCCATTATGAAATTGTTCTTAACATGTACCTTCTAGGGATTGCGTGGAAAAAAGATGAAGATGGAGGAAGAAAAGGAAGATGGAGATGAAGATGACCATTGTTGGAAAAAAGATGAAGATGAAGATGGAGGAAGAATAGGAAGATGGGGAGGAAGAAGAGGGAGGTCGATTGTGGGGGTGGGGGTGTGGGTGGGGTGGGGGTGGGGTTTTTCTTTTTATTTTTGAATTATTTTTTCTATAAACTTTTAAAAAATAAATGAAAATTGCCTTTATGACGTCACCATGGATGCCAGATGTCTATTAACCCTATAAGTCTGGATGGCAAGTGTGTTTCATGAAACATTGGATGCTACTTAAAACTTGGTGGAAAAGAATGGATACCAGGTGCAATTAACTCATAGTGGTTGTGATGAAAACAGTTGCATGCAGTCATAAAATTATGATATCAGATACGTTCAGACAGTTTCCCAACAAACACATTCAATATTATTAAATAAGGATTTTGTTTGTACTCAGTTTTCACCTAATTCGTTAAACATATTTTGTTTGTACACACGAAAGCAACTAGTGCTTCCACGATGCCTCCTACTTTTTTTTTCCCTTTTCGTTCTCTCTCCCTCTTTTTTTTCTCTCTCAAAACATGATTAACGCACGCATACCCCAACGTGTCCTTCGCAGGAAAAGAAAAAAAAAAAAAAACCCTATACACAAGCACACACGCTATGCACCCTTGAATACACATGTATCTACGTCAGAACACGCATATACCATGTTGTGAGAAAATAAAATAGTTGATACGAGTCATATCTCATTTAGTATTCAGGTTATGATTTGTTTCAATAAATGAAGATTTTGATTCCAGAAACATGTACAGTGTGAGTGTTTCAATGTTGATAGGCTGAAGACCTAGTTTACGAGGGGCCACTTTGTGTGGGTCACTGCGTAAGTCCTCACCTAACCTAAGAGGCTGCTGAACTTCTGATTTGCATCCTCCACAACGGTCTTTGAGTCTGGAGCGGTGAAGGCCCTCAGGACGAAAAAAAAACCTTTTGCTCCAAGAAAATAAAATAGTTTGTTTCAAAAACATGACCGATTATGACCATAACAATTCGAACACTTACCACTCACAAAACATTTTTTTTCGTTTATTTTAAAACAAAAGTGGCTTGTATTTTTTATCATCTGACATTACAACGTCATGTTTGACAATCCATCGGTGTAATAGACCTTGCATAAGATGAACTATTAAAACTTTGTCGAATACATACATCTTATCTAATTTATATATGTTACATCATATCATAATCAATAAAATAAATGACATAATCAAATACATCACATACTACTAACTGTAACAACAATTCCATATCATTAATACTTTGCTCTTTCTAGACTCTTCATGCGAACTATGGGTGTTAACGAACCGAACCTAGGTTTTCAAATTCAGATTCGTTTAGTTAAACTAACTGTTCAGCTCGATTCGTTTAGCTAAATAAACTTTAAAATTGGTTCGAGTTCGACTCGATAATCCTTTAACTGTTTAAACAAGCCAGATAGTTTGGCTCGTTTTAGTAAACGAACACGAATAGCTGTTCGAATTCGGTTTGTTTACCGACTATTAACGAACGAATACAAACCGAACACAAACCGAACTCGAACAGTTTACGAAGTTTTCAGTTTGTTCAACCGCCTGACACTTTACAAAATTTTGCTCGTATTTCAATTCTTTACTTTTACAATATTGGTTTCCATACACATACTATATATTATATCCTACAGAACGGATTTTACCTCATTGTTAGAGCATGTCATAGTGTTGGAATTTGTGCTTATATAACTTAATCTATTGTCCTATTGACATTTCACTATTATATCAAATGGGTGGAGTCTTAATTTATGAATAGGGCATTGATGTTTACTATATTCACATAGAACATATCAAGATAATGGGTGCATGGACGCGGCCGGATTTTCAGAAAGTGATCTCTTTGTGTTTCTAACACATGTGTATGTTTGTGTACATTTGGGCTTCCATATTCTGTCATAGACAGAAGCTTTTAAGCCGATGGAGTAATGTTGTTATTGTTGTGGACGTGACCGGATCTTCTAGTCATGTAAGTGTAGAAAAGTAGCTAGGCAAGCGAACTGCATAAAAGATACTCAATAAACAACACCATGAATCAGCAAAACAATCGAATAACACTGCAAAACACTCAATAGAATTTGAACTACACAATTGTCGCCAAATCGCGTTAAGAAGGAAAAATATCAAAAACTTATAGAAGAGATTGAGAGAGGAGAAGTCAACACTTATTCCATTCAAATCATCCGTAAACTGTTTGTTACACGGCTTTATATAGAGACTAGAGCTGAGTATACACGTGTCACAAGGCTAAATAACCGCTAACTACCATCAACTAGCACTACTATACACGGACACAACTTAGCTGAGCTGGCAGTTGTGTTATGACTCATCTGATGAGTTTTTGTGTTTTCTCATTGATCCATCAGTTTCCATTTTCAACGGTGTCAAGGACACACTCTTTCTTGACTTTGTAATATGATGGAATAAAGCAAAATGACTCACTAAATTGGCTGCACTTCTTATATTATGAAGTAGCAGTTGATCGACACAGCTTGACGATCATTATGGGGTCATCGGGAAACAAGCTCTGTGTGTTTCTAACACATGGGTATGGTTGCATACATCCGACCTCCCGTACTCCGTCATAGGCGGAAGTCTCTAAAGCAATGGGGTAATGTTGTTGTTGTTGTTGCTGCTGCTCATTGATCCATCAGCTAGTTAATCCACCAATCATGTCCTATCTTGAACTTGATCCGTATGTTTCCTGGCTAACCAATGTCATCACCTGAAATCGCCACCTCAGCAGTCTTTGAGCTTCTTTCTTGTGCCAATACAGCTGCTTATGCCTATTGATGATCCTTAGCTTCAACAGACACCTCTAAGATAAAAGACAAACATTGATCAAGATTTATCAACTTGATAAATCAGCTAAGATAAATGCTTTATGACAAATGTATTTGTCCATTACCATCGCCTACCTCCTTTTATTCTTTATTCATTAATTTTCTCAAACATTTTAGACATCCTTAAATGACGGAGCGAGATCCAACTTTTCAAGAATCTAATTTCGATAATTAAGAAATTAATAGTAAATTCTAATCAATAAAATATTGAAAACGTTATAATCAGTCAAGTGGGTTAGACGGGAATAAGTTAAGGGAAATCATTTAATATTCTAAAAAAATTGTATCAGTCAAGTGGGTTGCACTGGATGGTCGGTTAAGATGTTAACTGTGCATATAATTTAATTGAAACAACTCTCAGACATAGTTAACATTAATTAATATTCACTATAAAGTCAATGAAACAAAACATGTGAAATTAGCTGGCACATGATAGTAAATGGTCGATAATTAGATGCTTTTCATCTAGTTTTTGTTTTTGTTTATTGGTAATCTTAAAAATTAAATACCATTAAAAAGAATAACTAGTTTGTTAAAGTAATTTAAAAACATGGGTTGAGATTAACTATATTTGACGATCAATTGGACAACTTATCTATACACTCTGAAAATAACAAAGATATTACTAGCAATGACAGTGACCACCTAACTTATGGATAATGAGTACAATTAATTGTTACTCTTTTATGTTGGGAGGAAACCGCGAGATAGCACAGCGGAATAGGAAATAATCTCTCCCAAATGCAGCAACTATAGAGAAATAATCGAACGAAACACGAACAAGAACACCAACAATTTTAGCGTGGAAAAACCTCCCAATGTAGGAGTAAAAAACCACAGGACCCGTAGGCCACTTAAACGATCTCCACTATAATCAATAATGGGTACAACCAAGTCTCTCTAGGCTCAGCTAGAGGAATACAACATCATCAAGATCAACCAAATCTTGGAACACAACAAGATACAAGAGAGGAACCAAAATACAAAGCTGAAATTTTCAGACAGAAAATTTCAGTCTCGGAAATGCAGGAATCGGTCACACTTAGACACATCCAAAATACATCTTCACCGTTCAGAATGTACTAATGTGTCTTGGGAACAATCTGTCAAAATTTGGTGACGATCTAACGGTGCAATACTCGGCAAATGCAATTTTTCCGGAGGCTGGCAGGCTGCCAAGCACCTACGAAATTCACTCTTCCTCACTTGTATTTGCCTCTCTTATTTTTCTTCTTGTCTTCTTGTTCTCTCTTACTATTTGTTCCACACAATACCTCTATTTATAGTCTCCATCTTGTGCATTTCCAATGCACAAGGCCTTCAAAGTCTTCCAAGCAATAAACATCCTTGGAGAATCAAACAAACCATTCCAACTTCCTTTGTTGGAAATCTTCCAATGCATAATTGTATTTGACTTCAAACATTGGAACTCTCCAATGTTGTAATTGTCTTTTGACTCCAACATTGGGACTCTCCAATTAGGAGGGATTCCCAACAAACTCCCCCGACCGACTAGTTGGATTACAGCATCAACCCGGAAGCCATGCGGCAAAACTCAAACTTTCCTCTTGACAAAACTTTTGTCAACATGTCAGAGCCATTTTTATCCGTATGAATCTTCTCAAGCTCGAATAGCTTGGTATCCAACGCATCACGAATCCAGTGATAACGAACATCAATATGTTTGGACCTCGAATGAAATGAGGAATTCTTAGACAAGTGGATGTCACTTTGATTATCACAAAACAAGACATACTTAGCTTGTTTCACTCCTAGCTCCATTAAGAATTTCCTCAACCACAACAAATCCTTCCCTGCTTCCACAACGGCTATAAACTCGGCCTCGGTAGTAGAAAGTGCAACACACTTTTGCAATTTTGATTGCCAAGCCACGGCTCCCCCGGCAAAAGTCATCATATATCCTGAAGTAGACTTGCGATCATCCAAGCTCCCGGCTAAGTCAGAATCCGAATAACCAACCAATGTAGGAGAATCACATCCCAAAGTCAGCCTCAGATTCGATGTTCCACGGAGATATCTCATAATCCACTTCACAGCCTCCCAATGATGTCTTCCCGGATTCGAAAGATAACGACTCACAATTCCCACAGCATGTGCTATATCGGGTCTTGTGCAAACCATGGCATACATCAAACTACCAACTGCCGACGAGTATGGAACATTCCTCATACTCGATTTCTTATCATCAGTAGATGGACATTGCTCGTGATTAAGCTTAAAATG
Source organism: Eustoma russellianum (assembly GCA_036186865.1). NCBI lineage: Eukaryota > Viridiplantae > Streptophyta > Magnoliopsida > Gentianales > Gentianaceae > Eustoma > Eustoma russellianum. The sequence goes on along the minus strand of AP025049.1, from coordinate 38,070,684 downwards.
AGAAGCAAGCGGAATACTCACTGCTTTGGCTTTGTCCATGCCAAAACGCTGAAGAACCTTCTCAATGTACTTTTCTTGTGACAAAAACAACTTCTTTGCACTTCTGTCACGTATGACCTGAATCCCAAGGATTTTCTGCACTGGTCCCAAATCCTTCATAGCAAAGGATTCACTCAAGGTCTTCTTTAACTCATTGATTTTGGAAAAGTCTTTTCCAACAATCAGCATATCATCAACATACAACAGAAGAATGATAAAGTCATCATCAGAAAATCTCCGTATAAAAACGCAGTGATCGGCCTTTGTCATCTTGTAACCATGCCTAACCATCACTGAGCTGAACTTTTGGTACCACTGTCTTGGCGCTTGCTTCAAGCCATAAAGACTCTTTGTCAATTTACAGACACAATCTTCTTTACCCTTCTGTTGAAAACCTTCAGGTTGCTCCATATAAATCTCTTCATGCAGATCACCATGAAGGAAAGCCGTCTTGACATCCATTTGCTCAACTTCTAAATCAAGACTAGCAGCTAACCCGAGCACAACTCGAATGGATTGCATCTTCACCACCGGAGCAAAGATCTCGCTAAAATCAACACCTTTCCTTTGGGTAAAACCCTTTACCACCAAGCGAGCCTTGTATCGAACTTGTGAAGTATTTTCATCTTTCTTCACTCGGTAGACCCATCGGTTTTTCAATGCTTTCTTGCCCTTTGGCAACTTCACCAACTCAAAGGTGTTATTCTCACGGAGGGACTGCATCTCATCCTCCATGGCATCCATCCATTGCTTTTTGTTTTCATCTTCCAAAGCTTCTTGAAAATTTTCAGGTTCTCCACCATCAGTAAGAAATACATACTCGTTCGGGGGGGTAGCGAACGGAAGGTCTTCTGTCACGGGTAGACCGTCTCAACTCAACAGCACCAGCAGGCTGCTCAACCACCTCCTCCTCATGATGGACTTCATTCTCAACACCTGGAGTCACATCAGGCTCATCAACTACAACATTTGGTGTGGGAGCAGTTGTAGTTGGTTGATCACCAACCAAATCTTCATCTGCATGAGTAGGAATTTCTTTCTCAACCTTCTCAATATCATCGATGGTGTAGTCCTCCATAAACACAACATCTCGGCTGCGAACAAGCTTTCTTGCAACCGGATCAAAGAAGCGATAGCCGAACTCATCAAGTCCGTATCCCACAAATACACATTTCTTTGTCTTGCCATCAAGTTTGGATCTCTCATCTTTTGGAACGTGCACATAAGCAAGGCACCCAAACACACGAAGATGGTCGTAGGAGACATCTTTTCCACTCCAAACACGGTTTGGAACATCAAACTTCAAAGGCACACAAGGTGTAAGATTTAGCACGTGCACCGCTGTATTCAACGCTTCACCCCAGAAATACTTCGGCAACCTTGACTGAGATAACAAACATCTCACTCTTTCAATCAAGGTTCTATTCATTCTTTCGGCTAGCCCATTCAATTGCGGTGTCTTCGGAGGAGACCTTTGGTGGCGTATACCTTGGCTCCGACAATATTCTTCGAAAGGACCAATATATTCTCCCCCGTTATCCGTTCGGATACACTTGAGCTTCTTTCCAGTTTCTCTTTCAACCGATGCTTGAAAGGACTTCAATGTATCAAGCACTTGGTCCTTCGTCTTCAAAGTATAGGCCCAAATCTTCTGAGAATAATCATCAATAAATGTCACAAAATAGTAAGCACCGCCAAGTGACCGGATCTTCATCGGTCCACACACATCGGAATGCACCAAGTCCAAAATCTCCTGCTTTCTTTTTGGTTCGGAGGACTTGAAAGACACACGTCTTTGCTTTCCAGCCAAACAATGCGCACACTGCTTCAGTCTTGCATCAGAAACACCGGATAACATATTCTTCTTGGCTAGGATGCTCATTCCCTTTTCGCTCATATGACCCAAACGCTGGTGCCATAATTCCGAGGAGCTATCATTCTCACAAGTATTCATATAATACTTGGAAATCCCAAATTTGGCAACGTACAAATTTGAACACTTCTTTCCTCTCGCAATCAACATTGAGCCCTTCGTCAGTTTCCATTCATTACCGGGAAATGAGCTGCAATGTCCATCATCACTTAGCTTTCCAACGGATAAGATATTGAACCGAAGATCAGGAATATGCTTCACATCCTTGAGAACTAGTGTAGTTCCATTACTAGTCTCAACACAGATATTCCCCATTCCGACAATGCTCGATTGTCCTCTATTTCCCATACGTACTACTCCGAAATCACCTGCCTCATAGGTTGAGAAAAGATCACGCCGAAAGGTAGCATGTGTAGAAGCACCACTATCAATCACCCAATCCATCTCTTCAGATGATATATTAACACTTTCTACACAATCATCACAAATAATGAAGAAATCATCAACAACGGCAATATCATCATTGTTGGTACCTTCTTTCTTGACATCATTGTGGCTACTCTTGTCTCTCATTTCTCTTTTCAGCTTTCGGCAATACTTTCGGATATGACCCTTCAAGCCACAGTGATGGCACTCTACATTTGACCATTTGTTGGAACTCCCACGAGACTTGCCACGATCCGAAGATTGGTTTTGACTCTTTCCTCTTGAGGCACCACGATTATTCTGAGTCCTTCTCTGACTTCTTCCCCGTGATTCAGTGACCAGCATCTCTGCATGAGAAGAGGAACCAAGAGACTTGCGCCTCATTTCTTCACTAAGAACGGCACTCTTAGCCGATTCCATTGTGAGAACACCATTCGGAGCAGAATTTGATAACGATGTCCGGAATGTCTCCCATGAATTTGGCAGAGTGCCAAGAAGCCATAAAGCTTGAATCTCATCATCAAAGCTTATGCCCATCGTCGCCAATTGATTCATAATTCCCTGAAAAGCATTCAGGTGGTCGGCCATTGATGAACCATCATCATACTTCAAAGCCATCATCTGCTTGATCATGAATAACTTATTATTCCCCGTCTTCTTAGCATATAACTCCTCCAGGGCTGTCCAGAGGGTTCTCGCATTAGACACCTTGCTTACATGATTCAATACATTATCATCGACCCATTGGCGGATGTATCCACAAACTTGTCTGTGTAACAGGTTCCATTCTTCATCACTTTTTCCTTCGGGCTTCTCCGTGGAGAAAACCGGAACATGAAAGCCTTTGACATAGAGCAAATCTTCCATCTTTCCTTTCCAAACATTATAGTTGGAGCCATTCAAACTCACCATCCTGGATGTGTTCACTTCCATAGTTGCAAACAGCCAAGAGAATCTGGTTCTGATACCACTTGTTGGGAGGAAACCGCGAGATAGCACAGCGGAATAGGAAATAATCTCTCCCAAATGCAGCAACTATAGAGAAATAATCGAACGAAACACGAACAAGAACACCAACAATTTTAGCGTGGAAAAACCTCCCAATGTAGGAGTAAAAAACCACGGGACCCGTAGGCCACTTAAACGATCTCCACTATAATCAATAATGGGTACAACCAAGTCTCTCTAGGCTCAGCTAGAGGAATACAACATCATCAAGATCAACCAAATCTTGGAACACAACAAGATACAAGAGAGGAACCAAAATACAAAGCTGAAATTTTCGGACAGAAAATTTCAGTCTCGGAAATGCAGGAATCGGTCACACTTAGACACGTTCAAAACACATCTTCACCGTTCAGAATGTACTAATGTGTCTTGGAAACAATCTGTCAAAATTTGGTGACGATCCAACGGTGCAATACTCGGCAAATACAATTTTTCCGGAGGCTGGCAGGCTGCCAAGCACCTACGAAATTCACTCTTCCTCACTTGTATTTGCCTCTCTTATTTTTCTTCTTGTCTTCTTGTTCTCTCTTACTATTTGTTCCACACAATACCTCTATTTATAGTCTCCATCTTGTGCATTTCCAATGCACAAGGCCTTCAAAGTCTTCCAAGCAATAAACATCCTTGGAGAATCAAACAAACCATTCCAACTTCCTTTGTTGGAAATCTTCCAATGCATAATTGTATTTGACTTCAAACATTGGAACTCTCCAATGTTGTAATTGTCTTTTGACTCCAACATTGGGACTCTCCAATTAGGAGGGATTCCCAACATTTTAGTATTAATCTGCTCGCTGTAACATATTTCCCATGTTATTTTAGGGACTTCTAGAAAATATAAGATTCCACATCAATAAATTTGTACATGTTTTCAAGTCATTAAACTTACACCATTACAATATGAACCAAACATCAGAAAGACCAATAAACAAAAAAAAAGGCTATTAACAGGGATATTAACGGGTATCGAGATGCATGAGTGTGAGAGAAAGATTGTGGGGATAGAATATATAGCTCCGATCCAGCAATATATGATTCAATAAGATAGATGCTACAGTAGTATAATGCAAGGAGAACGTTACACAGGCTACATGGCGGATGACTCACCATACATGCTATGGTACAGACACGGCACTCTCATCGCACTTGGTTAGCGATGTGTTCAACGCATTGTCTATGCCAGATATCGTGGTTTATTGGCTGATTTATGTCGTATGGTACGTTTGTTCTTATTTTTAACATTTAAAATAGTGTTATTTGATATGTTCAAACATCCCATATGCTAAGGTTAAATGTTACAGGCAGGTCATCTACATCGCATGGCACTTCAGCCACCACATTGCGTCACTGCTCTACAAATCGATATTGATAGTCTTAGATTTGAGGGTTTCAGAGAATTGGTAGACCGTCCACCAGCTGATGCAGCAACGTAGTGAACCGTGGACAGATATATGCCACATCATGAGTTCACCCAGACTCAGCCTACGACGCATACATGCAGGTCCTTCAGATGGAGACAATTTCTACACGCCGGCTATAGAAGGGAGACATGTATTCAACAAGGAGGTTGCATCCGACACGGATAAACGGTTCGTAACATTATTGTCTGAATAATTTCTTGTACACATTATGATTTACTAATAATATTATAACATTGCAGGTTCTATTACATCTAGATAGACTTATAGATGCTTGTGGTCTAAGTCCTGCTGTCATGGATGAGATGGTGATGTTTAGGTCACTTGAGTCGCTGACACAACCTCATCATCAAGATGACAAAATAGGGTCATCTCATGTTCAGACACAGTCAATGTCCACGCCAACACCCCTACCACCCAAACCTATCAGACTTCTCAAACATGGATAACAGAATAGGCACAAGAGATCATGCAGTACGGATATATATATTGGCGAGCATTAAATTGTTTATAGTCATTATATTACTTTTATGTTTTTTGTATGCGATATGTAACTGATTTCAAAAGGGGTTTTGTTGATTCATAGTATTGTAATGATTTTTGTATTTTGTGGACTATATGTATCTCTTTGCCGATCATTAGTTGTTTAAAATTTATATGTATTTTTACAATATTTGTACTACCTTTTATAACACATTTCAAAAGTTATATTTTTACAACACCAACCGAACTTTACATCTTTTAATGAACAGCTTCGTAATATAAAGAAAATTGGTAGAATAAAATCCAAGACAATTTGTACTATTTGAATATTGTAAGATGAAATTCAAGATGATTTTTTCATGTGTTATCATCGCGATTAGGTAGAGAATGGTTAATAAATTACATCGCAGATGATTATCGCAAAACCACCTTTGTATCTAAGGTGTCATTCTAAACGGCGTTTTAGGCCCAAAGATGGTTTTGCCTAAGACGTCATTCAGAATAACGTCTTACCTAATTTTTGAATTTTTCTAATTCATACTTTATTTGTGATTTTTTTTATTAAAATACGCATTTTTGAAATTTTTCAGAAAACTTGTAAAGATAAATTAGTGTGGGAAATTAAAGGGGCAACGTGTGTTAGGAAATCGAACGAGATCACTGCAAAAACGCGTAGCGGAAAACAAAAATTGATCTCTGATTTCCTACCAAGGATCCATGTTGTTCGTTTAATTCGACAAAAAAAACAAAAAGTACCTCCGTAGATTCGAAATCTGCAGATGGAAGAGGTGCGAAAATACGATCACCCTCTGTCGGTATCCACATGAATGCTTCCGTCCGGAGTGCTAGCTCTTCAAACGGCACGGCTGAAGAATTCGGTTTTCACAAAAACGATTCTTGCCCTTTCGTTTTCTACTGGTTGTGTGGTGTACGAGATACACCATGCTCCGTACATATATATAGATATCAAATCCGATTCCTGATCAGATTGGTTAATACCTATCATAATCCGCATCAAATACGGATTCTGTTAGGATTAGATAACACCAATCAAAATCCATATCAAATATGGATTCTCTGTTATTATCCAATGATATAAATATATACATAAAAAAACGAAATTAATAATAATAATAATAATTAATATCCAATATTAATATTATTAATATTAAAAACGATAATAATAATAATAATAAATATCCAATATTAATATTATTAATATTATTAATCTCAGCCATACGCATTCTTGTGTGTGACCCGATAGGCCCATATTAATTGGCAGTTGATTAAATCTCTATTAAACCAACAAGTCGTAATTGGCCTCTAGCAAGGCATTACAACTACCCAATTAATACGAGTAAAGTCCAACTAGCCTAATAATAGTACATGCATTAATCCTTTTGTCACACGATATCTAGTTTGAACATAAGTCATGGTCAGCGTCATACTTATATAGTTCAAACATATGATTACTCGATCTCTAAGTAGACTGATAAAACAAATGATATTGATCACACTATCAAATCATTTGAGCACGGCCATGCATTTCACATTCTCACTAATCGAGGGGCCCAAAGATATCTCTCTCAAAAGAGAGGGACAAATTCTATCTTGATTGTTCAATATCCTCTACATAATTTCTATCACATTCAATCATGACATTTATTATTATCCAGTTACGGATAACGTTTGATCATGTCAAAATATAATAGTCCTTATGTTGGAAACTATGACAATCTCAAGTCAAAGGATTAAAACATGACTATCATGAGATTTACTTATGACGCTAATCCATGTAGCAATCTCATGATGGGTCTATCCAATACACTGTTCTCTAACAAGTATCTATGAGATTGATTCGTATCACCATACACATAATCATCTCATGATTATCAAATCAATACTCATACTGATTATAAATTATTTTATCTCCATAACAATAATGAATCAGGGACATATATCAAAATTGTGTAACATACTAACCAACAATAATGATAATAAAACCTCTTTTATTAATAATAAATGCATAACATAAATATCCAAATCATGGCCTAGGGCACATATACTAATAACGTGCAGTTAGGGAAAAGGTAAAGATGTAAATTTAACTTTATGTGAAAGTTGCACGGGGGCGTATAACTCAAGTTAGTTTTTCATTTGAAAATTTCTACCTCCAAAATATGTATGGCTCGGCATCTTAGTACCCAATGAACAATCAAATCAGAAAAAGACAAAGTGAAACAAAGAAGAGTTCTTCGCTAGACGCCTGTTTTTGCTCATGTTGGAAGAAGCATTCTTAAGTAGTGATCGATCCGCTAGTTCACTCAAATCCGAAGAAGTCACCATGGACGAGTCATATACAGGGAAACTTGGATGTGTGGTTCAAACCAGGTTTTTTTTGAAGCATCTAATAATCTTGCTTCTGCTCGCTGCTTGTGCATATCTTTTAACCTCTCTTAATTATTGTCTTTTGGTGAGATCTCGACTTCTTAAACTGATTTATGGAAATATATCCATGGAATCACACTCGCCTAGAGCAAAGTCAATCCACTTCTCTGGATATAGATCCAAAAAATATTATCACAATTGATTTTTCACTATAGTTTAATTTATACTATGTTAAAAAAATCATCTATAATCATATTTTTAAGACGGAAGGAGTATTTCCAAGAGTATCATCATTCGATTAAGCATATGAAATTGAAAAAGGGAAAAGTATCATTATTTTCTAGGTGAAAGGGTAGGAGAAAATGTTTCAATAAATGGAAAACACCTTCTGCAGTGGCGAAGTCAGATCTTCGCATTGGACCAAAGATGATCTAAATAAGAGATTTGTAGAACACATGTTGATGTGAACCTACACAAATTAACAACGTTAGAGGGCAGAGTTGTTACTTCAGGAAAAATTTTTTGACGATCAAGTCAATTGTGAGATTTCCATATTTGGAAACGTGTCTGCTAAAATATTAGAGAAACTTTTTCCATTTCGTACGCAAGAATGATTCTGGTTCAACTGAACATAACATGCCCTCTGTTGGGTGTTTTTTGTGCCTTTTATATGTTATGGCGAGCCAAATGTCTAAGAAATATAGAAAGTCATCATATTTCATATCCTGTTTGTGCATGATCAAGTGAAGCCATGTGTCAAAATGCATGGCGAAGCTTTTTGCTTGGCAAGAGTCCCTTCCGCCGAGTTGATCAGAAATACTCTAGGTACCAAGGCCATGACACGACCGACCTTCTAGGCAAAGACTATATAACAGTTGAGGCTGAGATGAGGCTTGGGGCGAGGTGGTGTCTGCAGCTGAGGAAGCTAGCCTTGGCTTTTGAGGTGTTCACTGGCAAAGCCGACTTGGTAATCCTAGCTGACCAAACCCTCATGGCTGAGGTGAAGGCAATGGCTGAGGTGTCTTGCCTAGCATAATTTTCTGATGGGGTTGGCTGATAAGGTTCTGAGGTTTTAGTTGATGCCGAAGGGGTATCATACGTCTCCTGAACTCATCAGGAATAATCTAGGTATCAGGGCCACGAGCGACCTGCTGGGTGTAGCCGAGATTACAGGTGAGGTAGAGGTGACAGCTGAGGCTGAGGTGAGGCTAGTGCCAAGGTGGTGTTCGCGGCTAAAGTGGGTATCCTTGGCTTTTGAAGTGTTCACTGGTGGAGCCGATCTGGTGGTCCTAGCTGACCAGACACTGATGATTGAGGTGAAGACAATGGCTGATTTGACTAGCCCTGCATTATTTTCTGATGGGATTGGCTGATGCGGGGCTGATGTCATTATAAGCGCCAAGGGGGCTTCGTGCGTTCTCCGGACCATGCCGACTTGACTATGCAGTTAGATTTGCATGGATGATATGATCCTTAGGCGACATGTGTTCTTGAATGGTCAGATGACAACTACATATAATCAAACTGGTTATATTATATTAATTTTATCCTTATCATGCACTAAACGAAATGCGAGCATCGGTGACAAATAAACCATTACTTTTTCATGGATATTAGGAAGCAGAAGGATTGGCCCCGATAATCCCCAATTTCATATTAAAAAGGATTTCCAGCATCGATACAGCCATATCCGCCAAAAAGAAAAAACGAGAAACCTTTCCCCAAGGAATCAATTTTCTAATTAGGAAAATAATTAAACTTCCTTTCTTTCCAGGGAAATTTAAGGCTTAAATTTACTCCGTTCGAATAAAGTAAAATTCTAAGCAACATAGCACAAACTATATGGAGAATCGATCCGCCACACCAACCACATATTCTCAGGCGGGGTACTTGAACTCAGCTGCAGACGAGTGGAATCTGACATCACATAGTTTTACGCATTCTTACTGGTCTATCACTTACGTAACTTTACCGTCTTTTATTGTCACGTGTCATTTGGTATATCAATCATCATCCCCTGTAGTGAGCGGAGCCAACCCATGATCTCACACCTGCCTGTGTGAGAATAGTAACGGTTCAAACCTCATTCATGCACAATGTGAATGTTTCAGTCCTGTCTGGGCCACTTCTGACATAGTATCCACCGTCTAATTGGACAACAAGTTATTAACCTAGTTTGCAATAGATATCTTGTGTGTGATCTGTTGGAATAGTCTTACCACCTTAGGAGGTCACCAAAAATTTGACATTTTCCACCAAAGAAAACAAGAAAATATTTTTTATTTTTTATACCAAAACCAAACAAAAAAAACGATACAGTTCATACTAAAAACGGGTCAACACAACTTCGGCCCAATTCACATGGACCAACATAAAATACCAGGCTGCAGCCTTTTTTCCGACAGAAACCAATCAAAAATTCAAGGCACGAAATAAAGTGACATGGCCAGTTTTTTTTTTTTTGAGAATGACATGGCCAGTCTTTAATGGTTAAGATTGAAACAAGTATAATAGGAAATGTCTAGGTTCAATCTTTTGTAATTTCTCTATATATGTATGGCCTGATAATAAAATAAAATAAAATTAAGTGGCGTGGTTTCTTTCATGATTTTCCTCCTCTTCTCTTCTAGTACACAGATAAAAGGAGTTATCCACAGGTCTCTTCTACTACATATATGGAGTTATCAACAGGTTAGTCGGTCCGTGAAGAATAACTTGAGGAGTATTGTCCAAAATTAAGTGAAGAATCGAAAAAGGAGTTACTATTTTTTTTATTGAATTTAAGAACCAGCTTATTAGAACAAAGGAAAACGACCCATTAAATTGTATACACTTCTTGCATTGTGAACTAACAATCAATCGACATAACCTGACACAAATTTTATTATAGGTCATTCGGAAACAATCTATTTGTGTTTCCAGCACATGGGTAAGATTATGTACAACCGACGCCTATTTACCCCGCTATAAACGAAAGCTTCTAAGACAATGGGTAATGTTGTTGTTGTATTAATAACCAACTTAGTCACATTGAGGAAGTTGATTTCTATTTCCAACGGAGTCAAGGACGCACTCTTTCTTGACTTTGGAATATGATGGAATAAAACAAAATAATTCACTAAATTGACTGTGTTTCTTATATTGTGAAGTAGCAGTTGATCGACATATAACTTGACGCATCATTATGGGTCATCGGAAAACAACCTCTGTGTGTTTCTAACACATGGATATGGTTGCGTATATCCGATCCCCATATTCCGCTATAGATGAGAGTTTCTAAGGTAACGAGAGTAATGTTGTTATTATTGTTGATGAATTTGTTTTTTCTCCCCTATCCTGCTCCTAAGTTGTGGACGTTTTAAAGGATTATCCTGTCCACAATGTCAACAAACATAAATGCAATGGGTACCAAATAAACAAAATTGCCATACCTGTAAAGGATAGACAAATATTTGGCTCAACCCTTTCTGGGATAGGATCCTCTCGCCGCAAATAGGGTGTGGTGACGCGTGACTGCGCGACACGTAGCAGCAAGAGGGGGTAGTGAGGCTAGATGAGGATCACCAGCATCTAGCCTCACCATCTCTCTTTGCTACCACGTGTCGCGTGGTCACAAAGGGGGTGAGGAAAGTAGGGTTAGGAGATCCCAACCCACCTTTTCCTATGATATAACCCCCCGCTCTTCCACCCCCAACTTGAAACAAGTTGAGTACATATTGTTATTTCTCCTATAAAACGTCAAGACAGGTATACTGTTATATTGTTATTTTATTTTATCTTGATGGAATATAACAAAATAACTCATTAAAGTAACTGTGTTTCTTATATTGTGAAGTAGTAGCTCATCGATACAGCTTGATGCAAGTTTCATTATAGGTCATCGGAAAACAAACTATGTGTGTTTCTAACATATGAGTATGGTTGTGTACATCCAACCCCCATACTCCGACATAGACGGAAGCTTCTAAAGTAACGTGTAATGTTGTTGTATCTTGATAAAACGTCAAATTTATATTGTCGTTTCTAATCATCATTCTAACATATGATTTTGTTTTTCAGACTAGAGAGGGCTTTTCTCTTTTCTGCCTTTAAGTGTGTGTGGGGGTGGGGGGTGGGGGCCAAAATCGGGTCCTATGGAGTGTTGTTCCTACTGATATTGTCGGCAGATCAGGGAAATGCGACATACGTGCAACTTCACTATTATATAATCCAATCTATCGAATTCTGACAAGAAAACAACGTTTAAGAAACAAATGATGTACACAATAAAAGAAAAGGGCCGTCCATGCCCCCACAGAGGTACTTTATTTTAGTCATTTATGTTGATACAATCATCAGACACATGAAACATGACAATGAGTTGCAAACTCAAATTCATAATACTTGAAAATCCCAAAAAAAAATAATAATAATAATTGGAAACTTGATTGTTACGCTAACGTTTCACGAACTCCGCGGATAATCATTTGGTTCCTATAATTGAACCATTCGTATTTAGTTTTTGAGGTTGTAGCAGTTGTCATATATACGGTACCGGTGTGGAGGAAGACAAATATATGTATCAAGCTAGCATGCTAACTTATTAATATTTTTTCGGATAATGTTTTATTCAGACATTGTATCAAGTATAATCATCCAAATGATTAATCATATATCATAAACCAGATAAGATGTGATGACCTGTGATAGCAGGTTGACATCTCTATTTTCGTCTCCCTCTCTTCTTCAGCGCCACCTGTCTCTTCTTCTTCTTCCTCCTTTCTTCCTCCTCTCCCCCTGCAACTTGTCCCTCTTCCCCATCTCCACCACCCTAAGCCCCACCTCTCTCATTTTGCAACTCTCAGCTTCCACTCTCATAGCCTTGTCATCCTAAGCCCCACCTCCCTCATCCCCATCACTCTCAGCCTCCACTCACACATATTTATCTTCATATCCAGCAAGAAACAACGTGACTCATAGTCATTCGTCTCGAACGATTAGCAGATATGCTGAGAGAAGTGCTACTTTTGTGGATATGCTATCAATTAAAGAATCTAACTGTCTTGGCCACTGAAGATGGTTCGTCCACTTTTACAGTGGTGGGGTGTGATACCGAGAATGTTGGTGGTACTTAAAGTGACGAAGAACGAGAAGTAGGCGCGTTGTAGGGGAGAGGGGAGGAGAGAGGAAAGAGGGAAAGAAGAAGAGAGAGATGGCACTGAAGGTGGCGGGGGAAGGGGAAGGCGGAGGGGCGGTGCTGTAGGGATTGATGGAGGCTGGCAACTTGTAATCACATGCCGTCAATAGGTCACTTGGCTTTTTGTAAGTATTTCGTAGAAAATTCGGATAAAACTTATCATAAAATTACGTTTAGGTATTTTGCAAAAAAAAAAATATTAACTATTTGGTTACAAAATATAATTTTCTCTATTAATTATTGTGTTGTTGCTATTACTATTGGTGGTCAGGAAACATATCATATGTTGCTCACATTGATATGCTTAATTATATCCCTGTCAGGTACAACCCATAAATATAAACACAACTACATTGTTAATAATAACTTAAACTATTATGTATTTCGATAAATCATATTATAAAAAAATTTAAGAGTCTATAATTGGTAAATAGTTCTTGTTATCTATTAATGTTGTCTTAATAAAGTAACATATTTCTTCTGGCTTTTGTTTCGTTAATACAAACCTGAGATAAGAGTCTCTGTATGTTGGCAGTAGTGATAAAATGTTGGACCTGGAGATGTTGACATGTATTGTTTGCTCGAAATTTTCCACTCTTAATTTGCAAAAAAACATTGACTATTAGTCAACTTTTTCTGTTAAAACACTATTTTCTTAAGTTATTTTCGGCCTCCAGTCTTACATCATTAAAAAAAAAAATCCTTTGCTTCTGTTCAGCAAAAAAAGCCAAAAGCTTTTTGTCTAGCATATCTTTTTTCTTCTTTTTCTTTTTTCTCCCTCCAAGTATGTTCAAAGCTATTAGGATTTATCTCCGAAATACTTTGCTATTACAAAGCTCCAAAGAATCTTAGCGTACATTTAGGCATAAGCATCACTATGTTTTGTCGCCTGACTTGCAAATATTCTACAAATTGGAAATTCTATTTATAATATTCTCGTAATTTTTTCTTAAAATCACTATTTTGCATTAATGGGAGTTTTAGTTAAGGTCGTCCAAGAGTTAATTTTCATCTACTCAATGTTCGTTCTCTACCAGGAAAAGAATGCCAATTCAACATGACACAATATCATTCATAAAAAAAATAATATTCGATGTGTCTCAACTTTAAACTTGCCATTTATGTTTCCTTGAATTATATTTTTATTGTTTAATTTATTATTTTTGTTTAAATTGCGTGTCTCTGTTGAAGAAATGAGTCTGCAGAAATAAACAAAGTAACTAAGCCGAGCTGAGGTGCCTAGCTGAAGTGAACAGAAAGTAACTAGCCGAGCTGAGGTGCCTAACTGAAGTAAAGGAAGGAGTACCGAGCCGAAGTACCATACCGATGAAAGGATCAAATACCAAAAAGATCAACGGAGTGTCGAGCTGAGGTGTTGAGTCAAAGTAAGGCAGAAGAAGAAATGCCGAACTGAGGTGTCTAGTCGAGGTGAGGTCAGAAGTACTTAAGCTGAGAAGAAGTGCTGAGCTAAAACAGGCAGTGCCGAGGTGACAAAGCAGTGCCGAAGTGAAACGATGCAATGGTGAGATAAAACGGCAAGGTGGAAAGTGTTGGAATCTAGACGAAGTCCCAAGCCAAATGAAGAAGTGCCGTGGTAAGCTGAAATGAGGAAAGACCGAGGTAATGAAGTATCTGAGCTAAAGAAAAGAATATTGATGCCGAGGTGGCGAAGTGAACACTAACAATAGAGGATGTCAAGCTGATGAGACGAGGTGAATGCATAAACAAATAGACCAAGCTGCACTGAGCAAAACAATAATAGCATCAACAGAGACAAGACTGCCGAGTTAAAATAATTAGACAAATGAGGTATTATTCAACAGAGACAAGACTGCCGAGTTAAAATAATTAGACAAATGAGAAACCTCATAGACAACACTGAAGAAATAAAATAGAGGCACAGTGCAACAAAAGTGTTTATACGAATATACTGTACATACATCCACTAGTTCAGTGGACAAATAAACAATTATGAATAAGAATATAGCTGTTAGAAATATCCATTGGTGGCATGAGATGTCTTACTTCTTTCAAGCCTTATAAAAGGCAAACACTTGTACATTTCCAAATATGAAGTTCCGTAGTGAGGAACTTAAGTTTGAATAAAATTTTTATACTATTCAGCCTCCAATTCTATCTTTCTATTTACAATTGTTCTCACAAATTATGCGATGTGTGCTACTCAAATGCTCTTCCAAATATTTTAAAACACTTGCTTCTGCTTTATACTTTTCAACTCTGAAATTCCAACATCTCAATGTTAAGATTCATCGAACACAAATAAGCAGTCTAATCATGGTAATTCTACCTTGTGAATATTGGTTTTTGCAAACGTATCATATACTGAATGGCTACTTATGCACTGAATGACCTTGTGATTTTGAGGTCCCAGTTTCGATACGCAGAAACAATCTTTTAATTTGCACAACATATAGGGTAAGACTGTGTATATCGGATCGTTTCTAAACCCAAAGCAAATACAGGAACATATTACACCGAAAACGCCTTTTTTATCATACATTGAATGGCTACTTATGTAGCGATTCAATGGACAAAAGAAAAAGGAAGTAAAGAAAGAAAATTTATTTGAGAGTAGTTAAACGTCAATGTTAGTGTTCTTTCGTGTAAGTTCTTGACAAGAAGGAATTGAATGGACAGATAGAGAAGTACTCATTGCCCATCATATGTTACCAATAAGTTGTCCCACATTAATTGCACTCAACATGTATGTTCTTAGACAAAAACCTTTTTTTTTTAAAAAAAAAAAAGTTTACACTAGTTAGTATTCAAGCCTTGGCAGTTTAATCAACATTCCCATTTCCTATATTGACAGGTAAAATTTTAGTTCTTACAAAATTCCCATTCCAAACCTAAATTTTTTATTTCTATTATTGTACGTTGACAAGTCGTAAAATTTTAAATATGCTTAATTTATGATAAAATTTCTTAGATGTAACAAATTTTTGTTTTCAGATCTACGCGTGCATTGCATTATGTGTACTTATGAGATAATATGTTGTTGTAAAAGTTGCAGAGCGGTCCGCTTGCATGATGAGTGTTACCTTTCCCCCCTTTAAGTCATGCGGGTATCTTCATGCACAAGGCAACCTAAAAAGATATGCATTTTCAGGACATACGCGCATATATATATATATATATATATATATATATATATATATATATATATGAAATTTCAATATAGATAACTTAATCTCCTTGAATAGATTAGAAAATATAAGATAGACAACAGCATAAATGATTCTTGCCTACATTATCTTAATGCTCTCCGCCTTACTCCCTTCTTCCTCGCCTAGGCCACAACTAACCGACGTTAAGAAAAGTTTAATGGAGGGACTACAGACGCTGCGCAAACGCGAGAGTCTAGTGCATTATTAACGCTTTAAAAAAATATAATATATAATATGTTTACAAGAATAATTTACTACACTCATGACGGTCGTTTTCCAAATTTAAATAATGAAGTAGAGGACGTTGCATCATTTTGCTCTAAAAATATTATTTGGTTTCTTTCTCTGTTGCAAATAGTGACATGAATTTAGAATATAGTGACGCCTACCTTACTTCAAACTCCGCTGCCCATTAGCGGTGGATCAACTGCTCTAGTAGTAAGCTTAGAACAAGAAAAACATGCTCCCATGACATAGTCGATTTGGTATTCGAGTTATAATTTACTATAAGAGTTCAAGAGTTCGATACAAGGACGTGTACAGTATGTGTGTTCCTCTGCTGCTAGACCGAATGTCCGATTTGCGGAGGGACACTTTGTGTAGGTCACTGTATAAGATCTCACCAAATCTAGGAGGCCGCTGGACTCCTGATTTGCATCCTCCACACATGTTCCTTGCGTCTTAGACATTGAAGGCCTCTAAATGAGGGATTTCACCTTTGGTCCAATAACAAGAAAAACATTGATTACACCAACAAACTTTTCTTTTATTCTTTTTTCAATTACATTTTCTATTGCCGCTTCACCCTTCCAAAAATCCACTTGCCTCAGACTTAAGCCAAAAATTGATACTAATCATGTGTTTCATATTAATAAGTTAATAACGATACATTAGCCATCTTATTACATTTACTTCAATTTATCGACAATTGAAAAATACAAGTAATCATGTCCTGAATTAAGATAAATATGTGAAGACCTAAATTAAATTCCAAAGTTTGATAACAACAATATATTCAGGTCTTCGTCTTATACCGAAATCCCTATGTTCAAAGAAAAGTCATTGTTACTGATGTGATGATGAAACTGGAGATTATGGGTACCACAGAATGCTTATATCTTGGATTTATTCACTTTTCATTATTACATTCCATAATTAATGTTTGAACTTTTTCTTTTCAGTTACCAAACTTTTGATCATGTTTCGTTTCTCTTCTTATAAGCATCGGTGGCTCCCACGCTTTCTCAGGACACGCTCGCGCACACACACATATATATCTCAAACGAACCATAAAAAAACATAATACACGCGCATATACATATACACATATATATAAGACTTCTTTCGGATAAAAGTTGACAATCCTAAATCGACTATGAAGGTGGCTGTTAGGTATATCAGTCCTTTATTTGAAATGCTCTGCGGATCAAGCTGACAAGTAAGGGATAGAAGATGGAGCGAGCTACACACTTAAAACGAGTAGGAAGGCGAGTTACATATTGAATCTAAGCGAGGAAAATAAGTGAACCTAGAGGAAATAAACGAAACTTTTGACCGATTCTGCACATGTTTGTTTATGTTTTACCGTTGTTTTGCATTACATGTACATATACACGTTATGGGTAATTTTAATATCGAAAGACTCTTCTTTATATTTCCTGAATTTCCTCACTAACACACTAGCACATCATCGCTATTATTATGTTATTTACGCAGGTGCATATAGAGCCGGAGGTCTCACTGGAAGCAGACTCTCTATCCCTCAGGACAGAGGTATTGTTTGCCTACCACTTACCCTCCCCAGACCCTAGCAATAGCTTTTGTTGTCGTTGAGATATACTGGATATGGATAATGATGATGATGATTTTGACCGATTCTATTGAATCAACATCAAATTATATGTTCGACATAGAAGATAGACATATTATTGAATACACGAGTGCATCTAAAGATTTAGTAACATCTGAATGGTGTCACATCTGGACACTTGTTTGGAAAGAATAAAAAATCCAAACAAGAGAGATCCAAATATGAGTGAATAATGCTCATATATTGAATAGATTTCGGATGGACCACAAAAGAACGAAGAAACCGGATGAGATCTGAGGAGGTCTTATATGAGGGAACTATGAGGTTCCCAATCACGCGACGCCACGTGTACAAAAGGGTCCGTTGTTTACTTTTTTCTTTTTTTAAAAAAGGCTCTTTTGTACACGTTGCGTTTCCTGATTGGAGACCTCATATTTTGACTCATCCGCGAAGAAACATCATCTTAGTGAAACTTACGAATAAAATTGAAAAGCACTTTTTATATGAAATGAAAATATAACTAGACTCAATAAAGGAAACTGATCATACAAACTTAACTCCATGCATCGTTTCTCTAATAAGAACTGCCTCACAAACATAAAAAATTAAGATAATTGATGGATCCGAATGAATGTATAATATGGTCCGGTGTACGCTCCAAAATAATAACAATGATTTTTTTTTTTTGATAAACTTAGCAAATATTTATTTATTAACTATCATATAATTTACCATTTTAATTTGAGATGGAGCGTGCTTGTGTTTGTCTTCAACGTTATGAGGCTAAAAGTCCATTATTTAATTAACCCTGTCTCTATCTTTGAGCTAAAAGCTAAGGTAATGGTTATTGTATTATCCACTTCGTTGGCTGCGTTTGTCAAAGATAATCTTATTTAGAAGTCGTCCGGAGCAACAGATATTTGTGGGAACAAAAGGACATTCTCCGGGACTTGAGAACCCATCGTCTCAGTCCTAAAGAATACTGTGGAGGATGTAAATGAAGAGTGTAACGGTCTCTTAAGTTGGGTGATAACTCACATAATGACCTATACAAAGTGTTCTTCCGTAAACCAGTCATTCGATCTAGCAGTATTAAAATACCTACACGAACAAGAGATACTAGAATATAACTTAGACAATGGAAAAAATACAACGATCTTACGTACATATTTCTTCTTCTGAATATTTTTCGTTTTGATTTTTAAAATGACCACAAATTTGGTAAACTCTTACATAAGCTACCCTCCTGTAACTTACCTTGGAACATTCAAGTATTATACCTGATTCTGAAATTGTTGTGCACATTCCTAAAATCATTAACTGATCGAGAATAGAGAACAATATAGAGAACAAAATTGTTTTCTGATTAATTCATTGTAACAGTACATAGGTCCTATTTATGCTGTGGTACACGGTATTACAAGGAAATAAAATCCCTAAATTATGTTCTAATTATTCTGTACTTAATGTATGATTTATCCTCTACTTAATGCAATGATTTGATTGTGTTATACAAGGAAGTATTTACATATGGAAAGAATCAATTTATCCTGATTTTTCTCTTAACACTCCCCCTCAAGTTGAACAGTAGGATCTCTAATGTCCAACTTGCACATGATATTGGCAAAGATTCGTCCATTGACAGCTTTAGTGAGAATATCTGCGAGTTGGTCTTCGTTCTGTCATGTTGAACCGGATTTTCTGATATACTGATTGAGGCCTTATTGTCACACTTTAGGCACGTTGGCCCCTTCATTGAGAAACCAAGTTCTGTCATAAGCTTTCGTAACCATAGGACTTCAGTAATGCCTCTGACAATTCCTCGAAACTCTGCTTCTGCACTAGAGAGAGCCACCACTGACTGTTTTTTGCTTCGCCAGGTTACTAGATTACCTCCAACCAAAGTCAAGTACCCAGAAGTCGAACGTCTATCCTGTAGCGCCCCGACCCGGACAACGGAATCCGAACCGGTTCACCCGTCGTAGCTTACTGAGAAGACTACAAGACATCTCATCTCTCGAATACACATCATCAATGACGTAAGAGAAATAAATGCGGAAACATATCTCCATAAATCTAAATCATCAAATCAATACGTCAAAGATAACGAGAATACTCAAATGTATATGGTCGCAGCCATCTAAAACCTCCAATGAAATCAAACCAGAATTAACAGAAACTATCTAATCTAATCTCTCCATAAGGCCTATGCATCCCATTCTGCCCACTCGCCGTCATCCTCAATGAAAATCATATCATAACTGGGTTCATCTGCAAAATCAAAGGCAGTACTCTTAGCGAAAAACGCTAGCAAGTAACCCGCTTATAAGACATACGGGATCAACACATGGCAAGACATGAGTAATAGGTAATTCAAGGGAATTGTGGGGCACATGTCTTGTAAACTTCCAAATATAGAAACGAGTCACGTAATAGCAAGTACAGCAATTCGGAACGCAATTAACATATCAATATCAATCAATTAACATGAGCATTCATTCCACAACGACTCTCGTGATGCGTGTCAAAATATGCACTACACTACACAATCACATATGCATGAACCTTTTCTTTTCAAATCAATGCAATGCATGTCACAATGTCCGGTTCCTAACTCATTACCTTGTAACGCACCCCGGCTTATATTTCCATCCCGGTTAACGTTACAAGCTCGTATGCTCTGTGATGCACCTCGGCTTATATTTCCATCCCGATTAACATCACAGCTCTCGTAAACTCTACAATGCACCTCGGCTTATATTTCCATCCCGATTAACATTGTAGAGGACTTTATACCCTGTAACGCACTCCGGCTTAAATTTCCATCCCGGTTAACGTTACAGTCTTTTGTGGCCTACAGTGCACCCCGGTTTAAATTTCCATCCCGGTTAACACTGTAGGTCACCTTCGCAAATCAGTGCCGAAGCACCTCTCTTTTCAAAAAAAACTTATGCAATGCACGTGCCATGATGCGAGACTCCTTACTTCATTCATACTTCTCGTTCACATATTCACTAACATTCACATGCGCAAGTACAAGTAGCATTCAAGGGTACACTAGCTTATTTATCAACATTTAATCCTCAACTAGCTCGTCAACACTTACCCTTGATTCTAAAGTTCACAACCTACGTGAGTATCCCTATCTTTCCTTCATTGAACTATAAGACCCCTTGTACGTTCAATTCCTAACCCTCCTAAGTCATTCACGTCGAAACTCGGTTCGAGAACCCATTGAAGTCACCAAGTTGGTTCACCTTCCTAAATCATGTTCCCGAGACTTAGACTACCTTTAATCATGTCTTAAGAAGTCACTAAAGTCACCCAAAGACTCCCCGAGCTTCCCTTTTTCTTTCTCTATTTTTCCACAAAACTGGGGGACATCATCCCCTCACATCGATCGATCTATGTACTTCATACCCTCACATCGATCGATCGATGTCCATCAGAGGACATCGATCTCTCAGCCCTTCCTACATCGATCGATCGAAGTGACTTCATACCCTCACATCGATCGATCGATGTCCATCAGAGGACATCGATCTCTCAGCCCCTCCTACATCGATCGATCGAAGTGACTTCATCCCCTCACATCGATCGATCGATGTCCATCAGAGGACATCATACCCTCACATCGATCGATCTATGTACTTCATCCCCTCACATCGATCGATCTATGTACTTCATCCCCTCACATAGATCGATCGATGTCCACGATTCCAGCACAGAAACTTTGCGATTTTCGCAGAAACCACAAAACCATAACTCCAATTGATCCCAAACTTCATCCCAATCAATCCAAGCCTAAACCATGCTATAATCTCATGCTTAAACTACGAATTAAACGCTACACAATTACAAATCACAGATTCAAGCCTAACACACGACTCATCCATCACAACAACCCAAAAATCCTTCCTTTCTCTCTCAAACCCACGCATCCACGCAATCACATCAAGAGGGGATTCAAGGGATAAGGATTTGCTGGATTTCACCGATTCAACCACAACAACAATCACATTTTCATATACATCGGCCAAATCTTGAAACGAAAGCACATAAACATATACACATAATCAAAGAACGAATCTACTGCATGGTGATCCAATTTGATAACAAAATAGGCCATTTTTCTTTCACAAAACGTAGGAACTTATAAACAGATTACTTGCCTTTGATTACTCGACAGAGAAACGAAGAACGGATGCGGGTTTGATTGATTCCTGGAGGCTATCTTCCTCTTCCACGTGATTGGAAAAACGGCTAGGGCTAGAGGGGAAGGAAACGTCAATCCTTTTCTGTTCTGAGAAGGGAAAACTGACGTTCTGTCAGTTTTTATATGGGAAGGGGAAAAAGTTTGGTGTTTCTAAAGTATATCTATTATCTATTTATCTTAAAGGATAAATCTTAATTATTTCATTCTAAATTAAATATAAATAAATTCTAATATTAAATCCCCTCATTAATTTCTAATTAATCCTCATATTAATGCCTACTTAATTTCCGTTGACCGTCATTAATTTCTGTGAAATCCTTCTTTGTCTTTTAACTACCCTATGGAGAGTGCGGGGCATAACATATCCACTATGTTTCCAGCCCAATCTGCATCAGTGTATGCTTCAATATCAAGATGTCCATGTCTCCGAAACAAGATGCCATGTCCAGGTGTGCCTTTAAGATATCTCAAAATTCTGAATACCGCCTCCAGATGATGTTTCTGCGGGCTGTGCATGAATTGGCTTACCACTCCAACAGCATAAGCAATGTCCGGTCGAGTGTGTGACAAGTAAATCAACTTTCCAACGAGTCTCTGGTACCGTTCTGGTTCTACAAGTGGAGCTCCTTGTATCACCTCTAATTTCTGATTTGGAATCATTGGAGTATCCACCGGTCTTCCATTCAGTAGTCCAACTTCAGTTAGCAAGTCCAGAACATATTTTCGCTGAGAAATGTAGATACCTGTGGGCGACCTTAATACCTCAATTCCCAAAAAATACTTTAGGCTCCCCAAGTCCTTCATCTCGAACTGAGTGAACAAGTGGTTCCTGAGACGAGAGATTTCATTAGTGTCATTCCCAGTAATAATCATATCATCAACATAAATAATAAGACACGTAATACTACTTCCCTGTTTTCTGAAGAAGAGAGTGTGATCAGCATTGCTTTGTTTGTAGCCATCCTTCTTCATGACGGCGGTGAACCGACCAAACCAGGCCCGGGGTGATTGCTTAAGTCCGTATAGTGTTTTCTTAAGTCGACATACCTGTCTCGGCTCAAATTCGCCAGTAAAACCTGATGGTGGTTCCATATACACTTCTTCTTCCAGTTCTCCATGTAAAAACGCATTTTTTACATCAAATTGTTGTAAAGGCCAATTTTTATTTGCTGCAATCGAAAACAGTACCCGGATAGTGTCAATTTGTGCTACCGGAGAGAAGGTTTCTGAATAGTCGATACCGTATGTCTGCGTATAACCTTTGGCAACCAGCCTGGCTTTATGTCTTTCAATACTCCCATCTGCTTTGTTAATAGTGAACACCCATCTGCATCCGACCACTTTCTTATCGTGAGGCAATTGACATTTTTCCCAGGTTTGATTTTTTATGAGGGCCTCCATTTCTACATCCATAGCCTTCTTCCATTGTGGTTTTCTGCATGCCTCTTCTACAGTACGGGGAATCTCCTCAGAGTATAGTGCCATGAAAAAACTCCGTGCTGTTTCTGATAAATTTTCTCTCAGATCCTTGATTGGATATTTAGAGGCCTGAGCTATCTTAGTCGGAGAGTACCGGTTAGGTGGTATCCCTCTATTCTTCCTGGGTGGTAGCACTCGCCCCTGATTCTCTGAAGAAAGGTTAGTACAGTCCATACAGGAATCTTGAGTACAGGAATCTTGGGGACTGGGAGAATTAGGTAACTCAGAACTAGGTATAGGTGACTCAACAACAGGCAAGTGATCAGATTCTGAATCATTAACATATATACTATCGTTTACCTGTTGCAGGACATTCATCCGGGAAGCATCATTAGTGGGTCTGAGAGTGGTGTCCCTGTCTTCATGAAGTGCTGCTGAGCAGGCAGCGTCATTTACTTGCCGTGCTGGTTCAGTTGCCAGCCAGTATGGTACTGACAGCCAATCGAGAGTATCATCACCAGCTATCTCCCCCTGAGACTGAGATTGGGTGACGAAGAAAGGTTCGGTTTCTAGGAAAACACAATTCATAGAAGTATGAATCCGGCGGGTTCGAGGGTTATAACAACGGTATCCCTTTTGTGTAGATGCATAGCCAACAAAGGCACATTTCTCAGCACAGGGGTCAAGTTTGGTGCGTTGTGTCTTAGGGATATGGACAAACACGATGCAGCCAAACACTTTAGGTGGAAGGGTGAGTATGGATGGGATTTTAGCTTGTGTGGCTAGCATTTGGAGAGGAGTTTTATGGTGGAGAGTGGAGGTAGGTAGGCGATTACTAAGGTAGGTTGCAGTGGACACTGCCTCCGGCCAGAAGCCGCGAGGGACATGGGCGTCAATCATCATAGCTCGAGTCATTTCAAGGAGAGTTCGGTTTTTTCTTTCAGCAACACCATTTTGTTCAGGTGTACCAGGGCAAGAAGTTTGATGGATAATGCCATTATCAGAGAGAAAATTTTTTAATGCCCCTTCAAAGTATTCCCCACCATTATCTAAGCGAAGGATTTTGATAGAAGTGTGAAACTGTGTTAGGATCATTTTATGAAATTCGACAAATTTTGTAACAACATCAGATTTGTGTTTGAGGATGTATAACCATGTCATCCGAGAAAAATCATCCACAAATATAACGAAATATTTATATCCAAGAGAAGTAGGGTGGGGGCAGGATCCCACACATCAGAGTGTACCAATGAAAATATTGAGTCAACACGAGTATTATTAGCCCGATATGTCGCTCGAGGCTGCTTAGCCCGGAGACAAGTGTCACAGGTCAAATGCTGTAAATTATTGTTTGAAGAAGTAAAAAGGTCTGGAAAAAGACATTTAAGATAGCTAAATGATGTATGCCCTAATCGGCGATGCCAGAGCCATAACTGAAGAGTGACTGATCCAGTGGCAAGATTAGACCGACCCTGTTGCTCTACGGCATCCACGTAGTAAAGTCCACCATCCTCAGTACCACGTCCAATGATGTTCCCCGTATGAATGTCCTGCAATATGCAAAACGAAGGATACATGAGAACGACACAGTCTAATGCTTTAGTAATTTGACTGACAGAAAGTAATTTTGTGGAGAGGGATGGAACAAATAAGCAATGAGGTACAGTTAAGTTGGGGTTGATAGTAATGGTCTCTCCTCCACAGACAGGAATGACTTCTCCACTAGCTGTCTGGACATGGGTCTTTATAGGAGGGGATGAGTGGACGAAGTCTTTGGGGTCAAACGTCATTGTATCAGTGGTCCCCCAGTCGATGATCCAGCGGGAGGTGTCATTAGTGGAGGACTGGCTAGTATGGAAGGCATATGTAGTGTGAGTAGTGAGTTTAGGGATTTTAGGAGTATAGGGTCGGTTCTGGGAAGTATGGGTAAATCTAGGGGTATTTGTGGTAATATTTGTGACAGAATGGTTTGATCTGGAGTTTGCTGGGAATTCAGGGGTCAAATTAGCATCTGATAGGACTTGGCGGGTCTCTTTTGGATTTGGGACTTGAGGAAGGACCGAGTTGGAACTGTTTCCTTCCGTAGGGACTGCATTAACCTGTTCAAGAAACTCAGGGGCCAGGGGGCAATAATTTTTAGTATAAAAAGAGGGGAGGGGGCTAGGGTTTCCCTCAAGCCCCCTCTTACCTGTCGTTTTCGGATCATCTGCCTGGTTCTCTTCTGGAACCTTCTGCCCTGGGTTATTGGCAAGGCTGCTGTTGCCGCCGTCCTCCCTGGATGGGCTGGTGCAAGAAGTTCCTCTGCCTCCAAATCCGGTGGTGATGCCTCCAAATCCGGTGGTTGTAACTCTTTTCCCTTCCCACCAATCCGGATACCCCTGTAATTGAAAATAATGTTCCTTTATGTGGCCTTTCTTTTTGCAATGGCTACACTGTAGTTGACTCTTATCGATTTTTCCTTCCCGCGATGATATGTTTGAGCGGGTTGGATGATTTCCTGGCCCCTGTTTTTCTGTCTGCGAGGATCTGTTTTTCCTGCTTGTGGCTTTGCCTAACAGTCCCTGTCCTACTTCAACTCCCTATGATGAGTGTACCTCTGAGGGAACGTGTCCTCTGAGGACACTATTTCGGGCCTCCGCCCTTCGGATCTCTGAGAAGGCCGCTTCAACAGAGGGTAAGGGTTCCCTCTTGACAATGTCTTTCTTTTCCTGCTCAAAACGGTCTCCAAGCGCCAAAAGAAATTGATAGAGGCGAAATTCTTGAATCTTTTGGTTGTATAAGCGGATGTCTTCCGGACAACGCATAGGGTTTGGGTCCTTGGTGTCAATTGACACCTAGATGGCCTGAAGTTTGTTCCAGCATTCCTCAACCGTTCCCTCTCCTTGTTTAATGGCACTTGCTTGTTTGTGAAGATCGAATATTTGAAGCCTATCTCCACCCATTCCATAGGTAAGGGCTAGGCCATCCCACAAGGCTTTGGCTGTGGGATACCTAGTGATGTTACTGATCATTGTTGGCTCTACATTTTGTAGTATCCATGTAAATACTTTATTGTCATCCTGTTCTCATTTGTTATAATGTGGATCTCCGGCTGGTGGTGGTGGCGGATTTCCTGTTAAGTGTGAGATTTTTCCTTGGCCGAGAATGGCCCTGTAAATGACCGTGGACCATAGTGAGTAATTACCACTATTTAAACGGACTGATATATGGAGTATTTCAGGTACGGGTATATCTTGTTGCGATGGTGGTGAACGTAGGCTGTCCCGGAGAATCTGAGCTACCTGTAACGCCAGTTCTCCGGGAACCATGGTGGTTGATGAGGATTCTGGGGGGTTGAATGTTTCAGCTTTTCCTGATTCTGACATCGTTGTTTTGTGACTTATGCAGGAAGATATTTGATTGACTGGAAACAGATGGATTTAGCAACACAGCTTAACAACTGTGAGGGTTATTATCCAAGAACAGCCGTATGACTGGGGAAGGTAAGAAGGCAATGATGAAGTTCTTTCTGAGCCTATTCTCAGAAACTTCAGTTATGCTAACAGAGAGGATATTTCTTGCTCTGATACCATGATCGAGAATAGAGAACAAAATAGAAAACAAAATTGTTTTCTGATTAATTCATTGTAACAATACATAGGTCCTATTTATGCTGTGGTACACGGTATTACAAGGAAATAAAATCCCTAAATTATGTCCTAATTATTCTGTACTTAATGTATGATTTATCCTCTACTTAATGCAATGATTTGATTGTGTTATACAAGGAAGTATTTATATATGGAAAGAATCAATTTATCCTGATTTTTCTCTTAACATTAACCAAATTGTTATTAGGGTTTTTACACTCATATAGAATTATTTATGTGTAAATACGGTTATGACTATTTTAATATAGGAAACTTTTTATTTTTGTTTACTAAATCCATTCACTAGTACACTAACATACCATGGTTCTATTATTGTGTCATCTATGCAGCTACATATAGAGCTGAAGGTGTCAATGGAAGCAAACTTTCTATACCTTGGAATGGAGGTGTTGTTTGTCTGCCTTTCATTTTCCCCAAACTCTAACGATAGCTTTTAATATTGTTGAAATATACTGATATGGTTGTTGTTGTACCTCAGATAAGGCACGACTTACTAGATTTGCACCTCTCTGAGGACATGGTCCAGGATAGTAGTTCGTGGAGACATAAGATTAAGGATAACGAGGTATAGGTCATATATAGGGACACTTTAGAGTATATTTAGAGACATAGATAGGCGTAGACACTATCTACGTTTTAGGTTGACTTTCCACTTGGTGGCGTATGTTATACAGTTGTTTTACATTACATGTACATATATACGTGATGTGTATTTTAATATCGAAAGGTCTTTCTTTGTATTTCTTGAATGTATTCACTAACACACTAGCACAACATATCTCTATTATCATGTCATTTATGCAGGTAGAGCCGGAGGTCTCACTTGAAGCAGACTCTCTATCCCTTGGGATAGGGGTATTGTCTGCCTACCACTTACCCTCTCAAGACCCTAACGATAGCTTTTGCTGTCGTTGGGATATACTGGGTCTGGATGATGATGATGATGATCGAGAGATGTATTGCACTTGATCGACATAGCTTGACGCTCATTACGAGTCATCGGAAAACAACTTTTATGCGTTTCTAACACATAGGTATGGTTGTGTACATCCGATTCCTTATATCATGTTATAGACGGAAGACTCTAAGGCGATTGAGTAATGTTGTTGTTGTGTTGTTGTTGTGGGTTATGACGTGATGTGTGTTAATAAATATGTCCTTTTCCTGTTGATCAATCTTTAAATAAATTTATCCTTTTACAAAATAAAAGTCTTATGACGCTAAACGAACAACTAAGAAAAAGGAAAAATATCACATAAATATATCATTTTATCTATTAGTTGGAAAGCAACTGACTATATTTATTCTCAGAGTATTTTATGATACGGTTCCTCAATTAATGTGCACATATACATGTATCCATATAATATATATATATATATATATATATATATATATTTATTTATTTGGGGAGGATTCTTTTTGTTAATAATCCTATATTTTGTTTTTGTATTCAGTCATAGTCACCAAAAGCAACACCCTTCACCAAACACCGACATGCAATAGAATTCGTAAGCTCTTCTCTCTCTACAATTAAAATCCAAACGGAATTCCCCCCATCGTGCGCTGCTTCTTCCAACAAAGCAAAAGTTCCCATGCCAGAATCATCATTTCATTCTTCCTCTAAACCCAGAATAGAAAAATTTGTTGTTTAAAGAAAAGAATAACATCCAATTGAAGAAAAAAGCAATCATCTTGAACGTGGAATTGCAGCCAAAAAAGTGAAAGATAGCACACCCACGCCACCACCTTCTTTCTTCATCGTAAAGCTCCCACCTTTTCTTTCCCCTTTGTTTTATAATCCTTCTTTTTTGCAAAATTCCATAATAAATCATTAGCATTTCTAATCTTTTGGTTTTTCTTTGAGGGCAGTTGGTGTATTTAGTTGGAAAAACTTCAACTTTCCAACCTCTTCTGTCCTCTCTGTTTTGCACTTCTAAAAATCCTAAATTCTCAGTCTTTAATGACTGCCCCACCACCATTTTCTCCAATTTTTTCTTTGGTGAGTAGGGGAATTTTCCATTCTGGTTTTGTTCTCTTTATCTTTTTGGTCGGTGTAGATAGTCTGTGATCGAGTAGAAATGAAATAAGAGAGAGATAGGAAGATGAAAAGGGTCTTCCTTTTTTCTCTTTTATTTTGATTTCCCTTCTGTTTTCCATTCCAATGCTGTTTTTCCATTTCAATATTTGATTTTGGTCAACCGGGTTGTTTTTGTTCGACCTAAGATCAGCAGAGAGGACTCAGTTCTTTGTGGTTCATGGTTCATGTCATTGTCTGGTATTCATGTTTTCCTGCAATAAGAAGCTGAATCTAAAACTT
Source organism: Eustoma russellianum (assembly GCA_036186865.1). Taxonomy (NCBI): domain Eukaryota; kingdom Viridiplantae; phylum Streptophyta; class Magnoliopsida; order Gentianales; family Gentianaceae; genus Eustoma; species Eustoma russellianum. The sequence goes on along the minus strand of AP025049.1, from coordinate 38,041,270 downwards.
GTTGGGGGATTTGAGCTGAATTTATTTTTTCTTGAGTTTTTACCTCGAGGTTCCCCAAGGAGTTTGATGGAATTTCTGGTTGTTTGAATCTTGAGGAGTACTGGGTGATGGGAAAGCTAATTGAAATGTCTTCACAAGAATTTGAAGATATTTTCTTGAGCTGTTGGCAACAATTTGCATAATTTATGCCAGGGTTTAACTAGAGTGCTAATTCTTTGAGGCATTTTGGAGGGCATTACTTCTCAGAAGCTGAAGTTCATTGACCTCTGATTCAGACTTGAGGTTCTTTCTGTTTCCAGAAATTTGCACCTTAAGGGAGGCTACATTTACTTGGTTCAGAAATCCAGGTAATTTGTGCCACATTTTTTAGTCTTCATAGATATAATAGAAATAAATGGATAATTGAATGAAAAGAGAGCCTAACTGTTTTTCCAAGTCCTTTTCCAGTTGAGTTAGTCCAGAATTTGGATTCTTTATCTTGATTGAAGTAGTTGGCATTTAAATTTAACCCTGTCATAAGTTTTAGGTAGAATGTAAGAGTGGTGGAGAAAACTGAAAACATTTATGATTAATTTCAAGCGTGAAATTTGTGCTTTTCTATGCTGAGAATCTTAAATTGGAAGATGGTTCGTTCCAAATCTACAGTTTATTCTGGTTAATAATACTCAGCAAGATGAGGCCATATTATTGGGAGAAATTGACGGCATGATGCTCTCAACATTCTTAGGGTTAGATCACGACCAAATCACGTTATAAACCATGATCTAATGATGAAGAAGTTGAGGGCATCATGCCGTTGGCATTCGAAGAATTCTCCTATTCCTGGGTCGTTACCATGTTCCTGAGCGCAATCATCCAATATCTTAAGTTTGTAGATGTACTAATGCCTTCATTCATAAACCATTTTACCAAATTGACTTTTTCATAGTACCACTAGTTCTTTCAAGGCGTCTTTTAATCTAATTCATATTTTGCATATCTTGTTATAAATATGAAAGCAAGCTTAAATTACATGAAAAGTACAGTATTACATTTTAAGTCTGTTCTTTGTCTTGCCCTTTTATAAGGCCTTACTCTGGCTTATTGCTAATCCAAATATGTTTCCTTTATGGTCAAATCCAGTCGCTAATGTGTTCTGGATATCTTGCTTCTTGACAGCTTTTGTTTATTTGGAATCAGGTTCAGATTCTTCATTTTTCATTTATCATCAGGTTGTGGCAGAGGAGTGTCAGGAAATATATGATGGAAGCAACAAACTAAAGTAAAAGAAATCAACTTATCATGGCAAAAAGAAGACAAAAACGTCAACCACGCACTGGAAATGAGCAGGCAGGTTGTATATCGGGGCTGATAAGCATATTTGATTTTCGCCATGGTCATACCACAAGAAAGCTGCTTTTGGACCGAAAGGGGAAGAAGCACTCTAAGGGTAAGAAGCGTATCCAGCACCTGAGATAAATGCAAAATCTATAGTCTTTTTGTTGGAGGAATTGTATATAACCTAATATGGTCCCTCCTAGTCTTTGCGCTAATTAGTCCCTGGCCTGTTTTATTTCTAACTGGATGGATCCAAAAATCCATGAAGTCATTTCTTTGAGCCACAGAAAAAGATATAAATCACTATATATGTCATGTTCAGCTAGGTGCAGAGTTGGTGGAAGGAGAGTAAAAAAATAACCTGTCCTTGTTGTATAAGCAGTTGCTTGGGGTGAACTATTCTCTCTTGCCAAGAAGCTGACATAACAACCTTATACCAAGGGCAAGACAATATTTTTGCAATCTCATACTGTTCGACCATGCTGGTCAGCTTGTGGAAAGGTGGCCTTCTTTAGACAGGAAAAGTGGATCCTTGCAGTTCTTAAGCCACTAAATTGTTACTTGAATGAGCAAGATATTAAATTGGTGTCGAATTGATGGTGTCTATTGTGATTAGCAATAAAGATTGGGAGAACGATAACTTAGAACTAGATAACTTTGGAGAATGTTAACTTTTAATGATAACTTAGAAATAGAATCATAGTTATAGCTACTTGATAACTATGACTCGTATCTGGTTTTTATCTTTTGACAAAATAGACTTCCTCTAACTCTTCTTTTCTCCAGGTGCCGAATGCTTTCATGCTGAAGTTGTGTTATCGCATTCTCTGAAGCTAGAAGATTCCGGAGTAAGTTCTAATTTTTGCTTTGTTTTAAGGATCTGTTATGTTTTTAGGATGTGAATAAGCAGTTTCCTTGATTCTGAATATTAGTTTAAACTATCCTATTTGAGAGGGAGAATGTGATTTAGTGCTTGGATGTTTGATAATGCGTTTGAATGCTAACTTTATCCAGAATATTACAAACAAGGATGGTAAAGACAGAACTGCATCAGCTCACTCTGGTGGAAAAAATGTCAAAAAGCTCATGGAAAAAGAGATTTTTAATGAGGGTTTGCAAATGCCGAGGGGTACTTCTGAAGAGGAGGCAAATATTAGAGAAAACAACCAGTCAAGAAATAAAACGTGCAAGACAGTTGATCATATCGACATCAGTGACTTGGATCCTTCAACAAATTTGGTGTCTGAAGAGTCTTTTCACCAGGGTAATAATCAAAAGATATTAGAGAATTGTGATCATGAACTTGTATTGCAAGAACTCCGCCAGATCCTTGACAAAAGCTGTAGCAGTGTACTACACTCCAAGAATAACTATAATATGCATTCAGATCAGACCCTGAAAATTGACAAGGATAAACTAACTACCCTTATCAAGGTATTTCTAGATCAGAACTTACGCAGTGACCAATTCAAAGATGGGCAGTTCCAGCAATCCAGCGTGTTTATACAAGCTCTGCAAAAACTTTGTTCACAAAAAGAATTATTAGAATTCTTGCAAGACCCCAATTCTCCAATGGTAAATCAGATTGAAGATTTAGAAGAAACCATTCGAGAGAAAGATCTGAGCTTTCATTCGTTGCCGCAATTTGGTTCCTTGAAAGAGAAGCCAATCCAGTCCAAAACAGATGAGGTTGTCAGCCAGAAACGACTGAAGTTTTTCAGGAGGAGCAAATCGCAAGAAAGCTTTCCTGTCTCAGGAAATGAAAAATGTCAATCCTTAAGTAAAATTGTTATTCTGAAACCTGGACCAGGGTCAGCAGCCTTGCAAGAATCTGATTCTGAGGTTGGTGTTGGATCTTCTGAACTATTTCTTAATCCAAGGATCAATAGAATTGAGAGTGAAAGAAGTCACTTCTCTTTCTCTGAAATCAAACGGAAGCTTAAACACGCTATCAGAAAGGAAAAGCAGGTTATTTCCCCCAGTGGAAGCATTGAAAACCTCCAAAAGGAGAATCAGAAGGTCAGTGAGTTTAACAAAGGGGGTGTTGGAGAGACTATTGAATGGCGTTCTCCAAACAGAAACCATTTTTTTACTGAGATATATACAAGAACTTGTGTTGGGTTGAAGAAGAGAGAAACAGTTGGAAATTTGAACCATACTGAATCCCATACAGCATCATCTGATACTTCAAAGCCTGGAGTTTCTTGTTTATATGTAGAGGCGAAGAAGCATCTCTTGGAGCTGATTGGCACTGAGGGCAATAACGCGCAGAAAAATAGTGGACAGTCACCGGAATCTCTTGGGAAGCTTCTTACATCAGCGGAGTTCAAGTTTTCACCACCAAGCAGCCCTTGCAAGGAAAGAGATTTTGGTTCTGCAAATGACCAAATGAGAAGCTTGCATCAGATGACTGAAGAAGGCATTGATTGTTTACCAAGTCCATCAAGACAATGTTCAAGTGACTGGTCGTCTCTAAATCGTGACATTTCTGGTGAGGAAATGAAACTTCCTAAGGCAGCTGAGGACATGCTTAGTGAATTTGGTCGAGGGGATTTAGCAGGAGAAACCATTTCTTCAGAGAGTGATTTTATTATTTCAGAAGGTACCTTTTCGTTTTCCTTTTCTATTAATGACATGTGGCAATCTTCTCAGAGTGTACAACTGATTTAAGAAAAAAGAAAAAGGTAAGGATTAACAGCTTCATTCTATGCAGGAATTGACCATGTTCGACAGGAAGACAATGTCAATGCCATTAGTTCTGCTGAATGTATTAGATTTTGCAGCTCTAAAGATGCTGAAGCTGATTATGCTGCTGAAGCATCTGACAAGAATATCTCGATGCGGCAAGTGATAACGGTATTTTCCATCTGCTGATCTGTTGCTTCTTTTAAATTGGAATTTAGAAATTCAGACATAAGAAGCTTCATTATTTTGAATCGAGGATTACATTCGGCCTCCTGCACCCTTCCCCCCACTTTCTACCCCCCTCCTGCCCTTTTGTATCTATTCTTTTCTTTTTCAATCTACGACCTGGTCTCCTCCTGTCTGCTGCAGGAATCGTCAGTGGATACTGAAATATTATCTTCTCCATCTGCATCGACATCCCACTCTTGTGTCCTTTTGGAAGTGGAAAATGATGAGGGTCCTGTTGATAGGACAGGAAGGCCTAGTCCCGTGTCTGTTCTGGACCCACTGTTTGCTGAAGATGACGTTAGTCCTGCGAGGATCATTTCTCAGCCAGGTTCGCATATATCACTGGCTTCTGGAAATTCTGGATTATCCATTTTAGTTTCTGTACAAGTAGTTAGACCAATACTAACTTAAAAAATATTATCAGTTGATATGGGGATTCAGCCAAGACAAATTGATTTCAATGAAGAGGGAACTTCTAATGACCAAGATACCCGCATAAGAATTTCGTCAGATGATAATGAAACCGCCTTTGATTATGTGGAAGCTGTGCTGCTGGGTTCGGGCTTGAATTGGGACGAATATTTGTTGAGGTGGCTATCTAGCGAGACAGTGCTTGATTCTGGATTGTATGATGAAGTTGAGTTGTTCTCCAGTAAACCACGACACGAGCAACGATTGCTCTTTGATTGTACTAATGAAGTTCTTGGGGAGATATGTCAGCGCTATTTTGGATCCTTTCGAGGGATGTCATGCGCAAGACAGAATCTTTATGCTGTTCCTAATGGAATGGACCTCATTCTTGACATATGGGAAGGAGTTGAGAGGCATCTCCTTCAGTATCCACAACCTCAGTCTCTTGATCAGCTCATCAAAAAGGACATGTCAAGGTCCATAGTATGGATGGACCTCACAATAGATATTGAACATATTGGTTTAGAGATGGAAAAGGCAATTCTTGATAATTTGGTTGAAGATATGATTTCTAGCTCCATTTGTGGTACTTCTGAAAGCAAATTTGATCCCTTCTCTGAGGCTTTGACAGGAAGTGAGAGTACAACTGAAGCTGACCTTGTTTAACGATGAGTAGGAGCAGTTATTGTTTATATATACAAAACAGAAGTATCAATATCTGGTTTTGGCTTGTCCATCTAGGCAACTGTTGATACAGAAGAGCAGGAATGCCCTTTCTAGTGCTTGATCTCCTTTAGAAGAAATAATCATCCCGCCCGGACCAGCTGAGATGATGCTTCTCTTCAACTGACGGCTCTTCTAGAGAGTAATCGTGTTTTCTTGGTGTTCTAAATGTCTTTGCTTGATGATATCGTCTTTCTGTGTGTATATGTATATATTCTTCCTTTTTCCTTTTCTTTTTTTTTCCTTTTCAGTTGTACTTTTGGCTTCCCAAACGTTTTCTTTTTACCAGAGTGCAGTAACATAGAGTGATACAGCAAAAGAAAAGTTATATAGTTCTGTTCATTTGACAAACTTTACTGTGAAATATATTATCTATGTTGTGCAAATCCCAACTATGGATCTAACATCGTGACTGCACAGAGATTGTGGTTCTCTTAGATTCTGTTTATTTATCATTGGCAGCACCGGGTCGTATCCAAGACTTGAACATAAAGTTCTGGGAGGCTTTCTTACTTGGAGAAAGACTAAAGGAGAGAGAAATAAACTGAGAACAAACAACAACAATATTACCCCATTGCCATAGAGGCTCCGCAGAGTTGTAAGAATATAAGCAAACAATAGAAGAAAAGCGCACAATTGTGCTGTGTATTGCTATGTATAATTTACAGTACACTTTGTGATCTTATAGGGCTATTTTCTACCTGCACAAGGAAACAAATCAATGACACTTAATTACAATTTAACCTAATGATTTACACACTAATTACATGCTAATCTGAGCTCCTGATTTTCTGTGATGGCTATCATTCTCAATCCATAATTTCCCGAGATTGCTCACACTCCCCCTCAAGTTGAATCGTGGGGTCAACAACATTCAACTTGCACAAGATGGCTTCAAATGACCTCCCATTGATTGCCTTGGTCAACACATCCGCTAGTTGAACCTCTCATCTGACAAATGGTAATTTGACGATTCCTGCCTCCAATTTCTCCTTGATAAAATGTCGATTGATTTCTATATGCTTGGTGCGATCGTGCTGTACGGGATTTTCAGAGATACTGATAGACGCCTTGTTATCACATAGAAGCGGTGTCGGCAATTTAAAGAACAACCCGATATCCTTGAGCAACTTCTGAACCCATAGTATCTCTGTGATCCCTTTCGCAATTCTCCGAAATTCTGCCTCAACACTAAATAATGCCACAACCTTCTGTTTTTTTACTTCTCCATGTCACAAGGTTGCCGCCTACAAGTACAAAGTATCCTGAGGTAGACTTTCGATCTACTACGCTCCCAGCCCAGTCTGCGTCAGTGTAAGCTTGTATGTCTAAGTTTCCGTTGTTCTAGAACACGATTCCTCTTCCTGATGTCCCCTTCAGATATCTCAGAATTATCAGGACAACGTCCATGTGATGTTTCTGGGGCCGATGCATAAACTGACTGACCACACTTACCGCATGTGCTATGTCTGGTTGAGTATGTGACAGATAGATCAGTTTTCCGACAAGACATTGGTACTGCCCTGTGTCCGTAGGTGTTCCTTCCTTGTCATCCTGTAGTTTCTGATTTGCTGCCATAGGTGTGTCACTTGATTTGCAGTCTAGCATCCCGACTTCGGTCAAAAGATCCAAAATATACTATCTCTGTGATATATAGATTCCAGCTTTTGACCGTAGAACTTCAATTCCTAAAAAATACTTTAGCCCATCGAGATCCTTTATCTCAAACTTAGTAAAGAGATGCTTTCGGAGGCGAGACATTTCTTCGAAATCATCCCCAGTGATTACCACGTCATCTACATAAATAATTAAGCACGTTACCAGTTTCTTTCTCTCTTTGACAAACAGTGTATGATCTGCGTTACTTTGCCGATACCCATCTTGTTTCATTACTTCAGTGAACCTTCCAAACCATGCTCGTGGGGATTGCTTTAGTCCATACAAGGCTTTTCTCAATTTGCACACCTCCCCTATCTCAAAACCTGCAGAGAAGCCCGGAGGGGATCCATATATACTTCTTCTTGTCGGTCACCAAGCAAGAACGCGTTCTTAACATCAAACTGATGGAGAGGCCAATTTCGGTTTGCAGCAACAGAAAATAATACTCTGATAGTGTCAATTCTAGCCACAGGAGAAAACGTTTCGGAATAGTCAATACCATAGGTTTGAGTGTATCCTTTGGCTACAAGCCGAACCTTGTTCCTTTCAATGCTTCCATCTGTCTTTTATTTAATAGTGAACACCCAACGACATCCGACCGCTTTCTTTCCAGGAGGAAGGAGGCATTTTTCCCACGTGTAATTTTTTTTCTAGGGCTCGCATTTCATTGATCATAGCTTCTCTCCACTCTGGCCGTGATTGAGCCTCTTCTACTGTTCGTGGGACCTGTTCAGTACACAGAGAAACAAAGAACCCTTGAGCTTAACCAGAAAGTCCTGTTACAGATGGTTTTATCGGATACCTGGAAGGCCTGGATATTTTTGTCAGTGAATACCGCTCGGGAGGAACTCCTCTTTTAGGTTTGGGAGGTAGTACCCATACTGCCCCTGAATATCCGTCCATGGAGTATCAGTCCCTGTACTCATGTCAGGAGTAACTGGGTTATCAAAGGAAGGTTCTGTATGGGGGATAGGAACATATGGGTCAATATCAGGTGTCTCATTAGTCACAATACCAGGTACAGATTGAGCAGTATTTGTATCATAATTTGTTACCTTGGGCAGTTCATTCGTGACCGGATGACCAATTGGTGGTGGTACAGATACCTCAGGTGGTACAATGCTGGGAGCGACAGTGCAGTCGGCGCCATCTACTTGCCCTGTTGGAACAGCCGTTGAACAAGTATGGTGTGGTACCAACCAATCTAGGGTTCCCTCCGAAGGTGTCTCCCCCTGAAGCCGGGATTGGGAGGAATAGTAATATTCGATTTCAATGAAGGTACAATTCATGGTAATATGAAGTCGGTGAGTTCGTGGGTTATAATATCGGTAACACTTTTGAGTGGTTGTGTAGCCAACAAAGACGTACTTTTCAGCGCAAGGTCAAGTTTGGTTCGTTCGTGTTTAGGGGTATAGGTAAAAACGGTACAACCAAATACTCTAGGGGGAAGAGTGTATAGTGAGGGTAAGGGATGTTGAGTGGAGAGTACCTGAATAGGCGTTTGATAGTTCAGGATTTTGGTGGGAAGCCGATTAACAAGATAAATGGCAGTGGATACAGCCTCTAGCAAAAAACTCGTCGGGACATTAGAATCAAACATTAATGCTCGAGTCATTTCTAGAAGGATACGATTTTTGCGTTCAACGACACCATTCTGTTATGATGTGTGGGGACAAGATGTCTGATGAATAATGCCATGAGTATGAAAAATTGGGCCAAAGTGCCGTCAAGATATTCCCCCATTGTCGGAACGAAGAGTTTGTATTTTTGTATTGAATTGTGTATGAATCTTATTATAAAACTGGACAAATTTCCGGGTAACTTCAGATTTATGTTTCAATATGTAGAGCCATGTCATTCTTGAGAAATCATCAACAAAAAGCACATAATAACGGAATCCAAGTGGGGTATTATAGGGTGAGGGTCCCCACATATCAGAATGAACTAATGAAAACATACAATTGACTCGAGTATTATTAGCAGGATATGAAGCCCGAGTTTGTTTCGTCTGGAGGCATGTATCACAGGACAAAGTATGAGATTGAGAAGTAAATAGGGTAGGAAAAAGATGTTTGAGGTAACCAAACGAAGGATGACCTAGTCGGCGATGCCATAACCACAACTGTCTTTCAGCCGTCCCGGTGGTAAGATTAGACTGTCCCTGTTGCACCGCGGCATCAACATAGTACAAGCCTTGGCGTTCAGTACCATGCCCAATGATCACCCCGTACGAATGTCCTGTACAAGACAAAAATTAGGATACATGAGTACCATACAATCAAGAGCCTTGGTAAGTTGACTAATAGACAGTAATTTAGTAGAGATAAGGAACATAGAGGCAATTTTTAAGTGTAAGGTGGGGTGTAATGGCTATGGTGCCTCCATGTTGGACTGGAAGGGAAGTCCCATTGGCAGTGGCCACAGCAGTTTTGGTAGGTGGTGTATGGGTAAGAATATCAGAAGGATCATATGTCATTGTATCCGTAGCACTGCAGTCAAATATCCAAGGAGAAGGACTTTTAATTGTGTGGCATTAGGAAGTCAGGGGCTGTTTAGGTAATTTTAGTGGATGAGGGGTTGAAATTGGCGGTCCAGGAAAATTGAGGGGTGCAGACAGAGTTACAGGGACTTGAGGGACTGGGGCAGCAATGTCTAAAGACGGAGGGACCAACTTGGCATTCTGTAAAATATAAGGACTAGAAGTAAAAGGGGAAGCAGAATTAGAGGGGGCGGGGAAATATAGGGGGCGGGGAAATATCAGGTGGGTATAAAGAATTGGGGTTAGGGTTTTCAACCCTAACCCCGCTACCTTCTGCGCAGCCCCCTTCTTCTTCGCTGAGATGCATTCCAGAAGCTACCATGGCAGTTCCTTATGGGTCTTTTTGTTAAGTTATAAAACGTTTTGATGATGAAAAGAATAAAACGTTTTGATGATGAAAAGATGTTTTGAATAAAATTATGCTTAATATTTGATGCAAGATAGGCAAAAACACATTATGTCCAAAGACGGATGAGATTGCAAGTCACTGGTTGACATCGATCTCTCAAACAGGGGACATCGATCGATCGAAGTCCTTGACATCGATCGATCGATGTCTGACTGAAGACATCGAACCCTCAACCAAGTGACATCGATCGATCGATGTCACTTCATACCCTGACTTCGATCGATCGATGTTGAACTGAGGACTTCAGTCTCTCAACCAGGTGACATCGATCGATCGATGTCACTTCAGCCCCTGACATCGATCGATCGATGTCTGACTGAATACATCAGTCTCTAAACCTGGTGACATAGATCGATCGATGTACTCCAGAATTCAAATTTTTTGAACGTTGGAATAAAATCTAAGGTTGATTTTCAAGGTTTTCTCTTTCCAATCTTATTCAAACTTCTTGTGGACTTTAACCCAACTGATTACATGCTTCCTTGACTATTGTAAGCTTGTCTAAGATTCTCTAGGGTGGCTATCCAAGATCAAATCACTCCATAGGGTGGCTAGAGACTATTTTGGCATTGTCTTGACATTTTTGAAGATGAAGACTTGGTGGAAGGCCTCAAAAACGTGGTGAACTTCATCTATAAATAGAGGAGGCTTGGATGAAGCAATAACACACTTTCAACATCATCTAGCTTCATTTTACATTGTTGTACATTTCTCTCATACTTGTAAATTTGTTCAAAGCTTGTCTAGCTTTCTTTGATCTTCATTGTTGTATATTGAGAGAAATAGAGTCAAGCACAAGAGGAACCATAATTATTGATCTCTAGCTTGTGCTTAGACTTGTGAGAAAGTGTGATCCTTACCATATTTCTTCAACCCACTGTGAGAGGTTCTTGAGGGAACTTTTGTTGAAGTTGTGAGGAAGCAAGAAGTTGTTCTTGCTAATAGCTGTAGTTGCTGTGGTTGCACAAGTGTGTTTTGTGCAAGAAGTTGCTGCTGTTGTAGCTTACACTAAAGTGTTAGTGTAAGTGTTGCTGTGGTTGTTCTTATTGTTCATAATAAGAAGAGTAGTTGTTGAAAATCCACTTTGGAAACAAAGTGGTAGTGGAGTAGAATCATTTACGATTCGAACCACTCTATATCCGGTGTACTCTTTCATTGTCTCTCATCTCCAATTCTTGCTCTGATTTTGAATATCTTTTTTGAGTTGAGAAAAACAAGAAAATTCCGCAAAAGAGCCAAACACTCTATTCACCCCCCCTCTAGAGTGTATTTCGGACCTTACAATTGGTATCAGAGCCTAACCTTGATTGCTTGGCCAATCTTTGCAAGTAGCAAGGTTAAAGATCATGGCAATGACAACCTCAACCTCAACCTCTTCATCTCCTAAGCCTACTGCACTATTTTCAGGATCAAACACTAAAGCTCCTATGTTTGATGCCCAAAACTATTCTTTGTGGAAATTTCGAATGATCAATCATTTGAAAGGCTGTGGATTTGATATATGGAGAGCTGTTGTCAAAGGAATTGAAGTTCCAATGATTACCAACTCAA
>AP025049.1:37743840-38029648 GCA_036186865.1 Eustoma russellianum | reverse complement strand
GATAAAGGGGTTAATCAAGTTGATCTTGGTAAAAGTACTATTGTTGATTGGATTCATCAGCTTTCCTCTTTCAAGATGATATTGCGTGTGTTTGTGTGTTTTTTTCCTTTTAATTTTGTCTTCAGTAGCTATAAACTGAAGGAACAATTTGATTTTTATCAATCTGAAAATTGATAAAAATGTATAGCTACTCAATCAGTAGCTATACACATATACACACATGCATGTATGTATAAAGATGGCGTAAATGAAAGAGCAGTCAAGATTCAAAATGAAACGTGACAATCAATGCAGTCCTGAAACAAAACCATGTTCTGCTCTTTTATTCCTAAATTTTGGTTTACAAAAAGAAAAAAACAGAAGGGGGAAAAAGGAAAGAAAAACTACAGAATCAGTGTGAAAAAGAAGCACAATTGCAACAAAAAAATCACATCATGAATAGCCATGTGCAACAATGGGACTTCTAACTTGATGCAGACCATCATCCCAAACCAAGGACCCTGATACAGCAATTAGTTCAGTTTTCGCCGAAACAGTTACTGTAAAGGACTTCTTCTCCCCCAATGCGTCAAAGGAAAGCACATCTGGTTCCACTTGTATCTTGAGCAGAGAAGGGTTAGTAGAAGATACATTTGCTTTATAAGTGGATTTTTCTGATCCAAAGTTGGTCACTGTTCTATGAAAAACTTGTGTCACGTTTCCTGAATATGGTCCTGACACGATAAAAGATGGGTAATTGAGATCCCAAACTGTCGTCGTATTGACCGAAGAACAAGCATTCTGGTCTCCAGTGATAAGCTGCATGTTCGTTGTGTTAATCCCTTGGCCGCACAAAAAGCTCACGTAATCTGCCTCTCCCAAGTCATATACCAAACCAGGATTCAGTGCTTTTATGGGATCTATTTGGCCTGACCCGTATGCAAGTTCAGCATCCACATTGACCTTGCCCATAGGCTTGGCTGTGGTAACAAAAATTGATAATTATATGAGAAAAGTGATAAGATGGATGATTGGTAGCACACGTATGTATGTATCATACGTACCAGTTGTCATCAGGGCGGACTTGATAGCTGCAGGAGACCAATCAGGTTTGAAAGATTTAATATAAGCAGCTGCACCAGTCACAAATGGGCAAGACATTGATGTCCCAGAAATGATGTTGTAGGGAGTCAGTCTAGTGTCACCAAGGAGACCGGTAACTGTGGTGGCTTCCGGCCATGCAGCTAGAATATCTACTCCGGGTGCAGTTAAGTCAGGCTGTAATATGACATACATGATCATTAAAAATCATCACATTATTTGATTTTTGTTTATAGTGTTGGAAAAGTACGTCAAAGTATTTTAAAATGCGCTCCAAACTTATATAAAAACATGTATGATGTTGTTTGGAAGATTGAAAGATGATTTGAACACTGTAAACTTGTAACAAATCACCTAGGTCGATCTATGTGTAAGTTGGATCGAACCAATTAAAAAGCTGAAATAAAGTTGAGTATTCTGTTGGACATAGATCGATCACATCATTGATCGATCTATGTCCAACAGAACACTCAACTTCATTTTAGCTTTTACTTGGTTCGATCCAACTTACACATGGATCGATCCAAGCGATTTCTTACAAGTTTAAAGTGTTCAAATCATCTTTCAACCTGCAAAACAACATCATACATGTTTTTATATAAGTTTGGATCACATTTTAAAATACGCAACATATATTACATGTTCAACTCCCTAAATATCCTTTTGTCTTACTTGAGATCAGATAGAAACTAAAGTGCAGGCAAGAATAAGCACCTGAATTTTATGCCTGGCCATGTCTATCATAGTATAGAATAATAGTCACACATTTTAGTAGTTATGAACTTAGACATACAAAATAATAATCGCACAAAGTTATAAATTGGACCAGAAGATACAAGAATGCGACTATCTAGCAGTAAAACAACTTACCTTAAGGATGTCCCTTGTAATTTGACTTGGTCCCCTCGATGAAAATGCTGCCACAAAAGGAGCTGTTTCCTCTACTCCTTCGTAGCTCTTTCTAATGGTTGCTGTCGGCTCGCTACAAAATTCCACATATTGTTTATTTGTTAGGGGTTTTATCCTTAAAAAGCAAGTCAATTCATTTCTTTCTTGAACTTAAACTTACCTTGTGCCATTAATGTAGCTTGAAATTGCTCCCCCTTGTGTAAGACCTAAATAACTGGATGGTATGGGATACGTAAAGGCAGTATCTTTGCTATTTGCATCATAAATTATGACGCCAACAGCGCCTACTGTAGCTTGTGTAGCTTGATTGGCTTGGTTGCATAGAACAATTTTGCCTTCCATTTTAGCTTTGTCTAAGGAATTGGCGGCACATTGTCTGCAGAGATATTTCCCTTTTAATAAATTCAATTTCAATGTCTGTAAAACGTCAACTTAGAAGAGAAAAAGTGGATTCATACCCGGCCAGCTCAGACGTAACATTTGCATCTGAGTTGGGGATTTGTCCACCAAAAACAAGAGGGTACGTTTTATTCTCAAGTTGATAAGTGTTTATAGCAATTCCCTGTTTCATAACAAACAAGTTAAAATAGTTAAGAAAATCACAAAAGAGAAAGGGAAAAAGGGGGAAAGGAGTTGGATGCTAAAACGATATAAAAGGCGTTTCCGGTGCAGTAGACTCCCGCGTTTGTGCAGGGGAGAAGCTAGATCGTTTTGCGATCTGATGTACGCAGCCTTACTCAACAACAAGAACAACATTACCCCATTGCCTTAGAGTCTCCCGTCTATAGCGAGGTATGGATGGGGCCGGATGTACACAAATATACCCATGCGTTAGAAACACACAGAGGTTGTTTCTCAATAACCCATAATGCAAATTGCGTCAAGTTGTGTCAATCAACTGCTACTCAAAGTATAAGAAGCGCAATCAATTTAATGAGTCATTTTGCTTTATTACATCATACTCCAAAGTCAAAGGAAGAGTGTGTCATTGACTCCATTGGAAATGAAAAATGCACCTTTATCCTACACTTTGTGCAAAAAACTCATTATCTTCACAATGTTGCTCCAAGACCCGCTAAAACGACATTAAATTGAGAAATTGGCAATCAACTAAAATTGGTCATTACCTGCAAGGTCTGGTTATCCCCCAACTGCACTTCTGTGATAAATGTTCGGTCTATAAGACTTGCAGCCGCCGTAAGTAGCCAAGGTGCCACATTAGCAGCAGTTCCAAGATTAGGTCCTGAGTTTCCCACTGAAGTTGATGTTAGAATTCCTTTCTTCATAGCATGGAAAGATCCAATGGCAATCGGGTCGGTAAAATAGTCAGGTTGAGCGTCCCATCCCGCAGACACCGATATTATATCGACCCCATCGGCGATAGCATCATCAAATGCAGCAAGCATGTCGGCGGTGAAGCAACCGTCCGACCAACACACCTTGTATACCGCGATGCGGGCAGATGGTACACCCCCTCTGGCAGTGCCCTTGGCAAGATCGTACAAGCTAGCTTCGGTTACTAGGCTTCCGGCTGCTGTGGAAGCTGTGTGTGTTCCATGACCTTCATTGTCCCTTGGTGAAGGGATCATACCTTCGCTAAAGTTACCATCAGCCCGGTAATATTTCGCCCCTATTATTTTGCTGCATTGTATAAAAATATTTTTGCAATCGTCAATAGAATATAAGAAAATATAAAAATCAACAGATTTCACAGTCTTGAAAGCAAAATACTTGTTAGGCAACAATAATCAGAACATTGATACAGAATACGGAATCAATCTCTACTAAAACGTTATCCTATTGTCTTAGAGGCTACTGACTATGGTGAGATAGGAGGTCAGATATACGCAACCACACATATGTATTAGAAATAAAGTAAATGTTGTTTTCTGAAACACATAATGAAAATTGAGTGATGCTGTGTCGGTCCATCACTAATATACAGAATCTCCATTAATGTGCGAGTTTAAGGAGAGTGCTGATAGATGTAAGAGAAAATGTAAGGCGTTTTGTCCTATATAAAAAGTCACAGTTTAATTGTTCAAATATAAACAAAAACCCTGTAATAAAATTTGACAACTATAATAGCTGTACACGTAATTAGGCCTCATGTGCGTGGGGTATGATTTAAAAACGTTTCTTTATCTAGATACTACAACAACATTACATCTTATTTTAGAGGCTTCTGTCTATGACGAGATATGCAAAGATCGGATGTATACAACCATACTCATATATTAGAGATACACAGTTTTACTATGATAATAGAATTTCACAATTACAGTGAATCAGACCTCATGTGCAATCATGCATCAATTAAAACACGTACTTGTTGCAAGTGAAGTTGGCGGATGATTGGCAAGAACCCTTAAATTTGGCTGGAGGAGGACCATAACCGGAATCATCAAAGCTTTTAGATTCCGGCCAAATTCCGGTATCAAACATGCCAACAACAACATCGCTTTCAGTAGTAGATCTACTGGTATCTTGAGGAAATCCAATGAAATCCCAGGATCTGGTTGTGTGCAGTTGCATTTTGTTACAAGGGAAAACAGTTATCACCCCCTCCATACCTGATTCACCATTTCAAATCAATTACTGCAAATAATGACTAGAAATGTTTTCTAAATACAGGATCAAATTAGGTGTAAGTGGTAAAGGTCATTGCCCTTTCTTCTCCCATTCACCCAGCGTTCAGATAGTCGCTAAATCCGTTGCTATTTCAGGACGTTTTTAGACGGTCACAAATTTTGTTTACTAACCATTGTTACCGACCGACATTTAGCTACAGTATAACAGTTACTATTCAGTTTACTGATTGTTTTTTAGCGTTTATTGACCATTTCAAGCGATCGCTAATTAGCATTTTTTTTTAGTGATGCGTGCAGAAAAGCTCCATTAATGTGAGAGGGATATCCTTGTACTTACCGGTAATTGTTTCCTTTTCTTTGCCAGTCAGCTTAGCAGCAAAGCCGTTAAAGCTCCTCTTGTAACTGTGCACAATAGCCTCGGGCGCTCGACTGTTTCATGTGTTCATCAAACAGAATAAGTTATTTGGACTGCGAATGGTGTGTATGTTGGGGGAGGGGGGAGGGTGTTGTAATAGTTATAACAACACCAACAACATTACCCTATTATCTTAGAGACTCCCGCCTAGGTGTTGTGATCACTATATGGTTCAGAAATGTAATTACCTTCCGACTGCTGCTTGTAGCATGTTTGTATGAAGGCCAGAAACATCAACATCCCCTTCTGGAAGTTCCCCCATGTACACAATGTACATCTATACAAATTATTCATTGTTTCAGATAATTTCCATCCATCAATCAACTAAAACATATGAATCAATATTGGAAACATCTTCATGTAAAACACATGTGAACTGAATGTACTCAAGATTTCTCCACACGATGTGATACAGCTATGCATACACGAAATATATGTATATGTGGTGTGTGCGTATAAATGAATATGCATAGCATACGGGAATCAATGCATAAGGATCTGAGAAAAGAAGACATGCCTTTGGATCTCCATGAAGCTCCCCATTGCAGCTTAAAGTTAGAGCAAATGCAACCCAGAGAACGAAAGCCCAGAAATCATACATTTTAATTGAGATTTTACTGGCCTTCGATGAAAGCCATGCAAAGGGAATGTACCTTATTTATAGGTATAACACAAGTTGTCTGAACAGTGAATGCAAGCCGGCACTAGGGTCCATTGTAATAAAATACAAAAAACTATAGCTATTAGTTATAACGCCGGGTGAGTTTTCAAATAGTATTTTACCTTTAAAGAAATATATTTTATAATTTCTTGTCTTATTCTTGATACAAGTTAATTTTCAAGACCAAAATATATTCCCTGATACTTGATTTCAACGATGAGAGACCTTCGTACGGCAGAAGATACCTTTTTGCAGCAGTAAACTACATACCATCCACAACCCGAAGGGGATTTGGGAATCAAACCACAACAAAGACGGGTATGGAGGGGTCGGATGTACGTAATTATACCTATGTGTTAGAAGTTGTTTCCCAATGATCTATAATGAAAATTGCGTCAAACTGTGTCGATCAACTGATATTTTACAATATAATAAGTGCATCCAATTTAGTGAGTCATTTTGCTTTATTCAATTATATTTCAAAGTCAAGAAAGAGTCTGTCTTTGACTCTATTGGAAATAGAAATTATTTATAAATCTAACCGATCATTCTAAAAGAAAACAAGTAGTAGTATAGACGGCCTCTTACTATACAAAATCCGTCAGGGATTAGATTTTCAACGTTATTTAGCTAAAGTTAAGGTCTGAAAGTATTTTCATTTGATTGTCTTTTTCAATAATAAGTATATAAGTTTTATGACGGCAAACATCTTTTTTTTTTATAAATCGTTTTTGTGTTTATGTTTGTTTGATTTTTTGGACAGAAAGATAATTCAATGCAATAGATCTGAATTGATTGCTCATTTTCAAATTATTTAGTGATATAGAAACCATACCCTTTAACGTTGTTGTTGTTGTTAAGCTCTCTTGAAATAACTTATTTTTTCATAAGGATCCAAGTTTATAATTCCAAATTGCAAAGAAAAATATAATAAATCAACAAAATCGTTATTGGCAAGCCGTTTACATTGATTATACCGTGTAATTCTCAACTGCGTTATGTTACCATGATAAGTTTTACCGTGGTCAATAAGTAATTATTAAACATTCATTGATCAATCTTATAAAGAGCATTTGATTATTTTACAATGATAAATATGTAGAACTAGGGCCGCCTCATGATTATGTTTTTATTAGTCATTAAATAACTAATGTGATTTTTTTATTGGCCGTCATAAAATTTGTGATGTCACCATTTATATGTCACTCAGTCCTTGAAGAGATTGCGCACCAAATAAAAAATACTTTGTGAATTGACTTGTCATTTATTTTGGTGTCTGTTGTGATATATTGGTTACGGATGATTATGATGACGATGACTTGTCCTTTATTTCTTATTATTTTCTCTCTCTATCTATCTCTCTCACACAATATATATATATATATATATATATATATATATATATATATGTTTGTATATGTTTAACTGTTTGTGTATGTGTACAAATCTTAAGATATATATGTCCTCAATCAAATAAAACTATCCTCAATTTCAAACTTAACAGTTCCGGCCATTTGTAGATTTCATCATGCTTTTAGCACAAAATTTAAACCATATAAATAAGTTATATTATTGGGTCCTGCTTAAAAGACGTTGAATAACTTTATTTATATATATTTTATGAAGCTATTCGGAATAAAACGGTAGGAACGTTCGGAGTTTGTTACAATCTTTTACATCCAACAAATAAGTTGAAGCAAACGGCGATAGAATCGAAAGCTAACATTCAGAGTTGTCTTGGTTACCAATAAGCTTTGCATCCAGTTTCACCATCCATCTCTGCTGTCACGTGTCGTACGGTGATGCATGTAGTGAGGAGAATGAGGGGCAAGAGATTCCATCCCCTTCAGACGGGTTAGGATCCCCTCAACCCAAATCCCTCACTCCATGCGTCATCGCGCGACATGTATCAGCAGAAGTGGGTGGTGAGGCTAGATGCGGGTCACCCTCATCTAGTCTCACCACCCACCCCTACTAACACGTGTCGCGTGATGACGCGTGTGGTAAGGAGAAAGTGGGTAAAGTGATCTCATCCCATTCAGACGAGCCTACTACAGTGTCTATTGGGTAATTGATTATTTTTACAAAAGCTTATTCCGCATAAACCAATAAAAAAAACCCAATTATCAGTATTTTACTTCGGTTTGTTCAAAAAAATATTCCCCTTAATCTCAAAGAATTTGTCAGTCGAATACATATTTGATCAAACATCAAATAAGACTAAAATTTTTTAAGTATTTAACACAATATTTTATCAAAATTGTAATTCAAATAATTTATGACCAAAATATATTGAATAATGAGTAAAATAGTTTAATAATTTGATTTTAAATGTGTTTGACTAGGTTGACAATATTTTATTGATATGCAATATTCTTCATACCCTTCAAGCTTAAATTTTTTCCTCCATTTTCTTACTCTCACCTCAATGATCAAAGTTAGAAATGTGCTTGACATCCTCAACATCTTTAAGGTAAATCTTGGAAAGTTTTCCCACATTATGATCTTTCTCTTCTTCTTTTTTAGATTTTTCAAGAGGTTGTGGAGAGGTGAGGAAATCACAATCTCTCGAACCATATCTTCACCTTTATCCTCCTTTTTAGGCTCCAAGTCTTTCTCTTCTAGTGAGTCCTCTGTTGCCTCTTTTTCTATCTATTTCCTCTTTTTCTATCTTCATAACACCCTCATTTTTTCTCATACCCAATTTCTCAACATGATTTGGATCCTCCTTCATGTCATCAATAACACTCTTCATCTTAATAGAAATGTCTTTCATAGTTTCATAAAAAGCCCTTCGATCCATTTGGGCTATAGAATGCTCAAGGTAGCTTTGTAACTTAGATTTAGGTGGAGGATTGGGTGGTTCTTGAGAGGTATAGGATGACTCGTAAGGAGATTCATAAGCCAATACTTGACAATTTTGGTAACCATAACCTAAAGTATTAGGCTCATAATGAGACATATAGCTTTGGGGGTTATAATCTTGGCTTAAAGGAGTTTGACAAGGTGCCGCCTGTGATCTATATCGAGATGTCCCCAGGCTATTAAGCTTGCATTTGTGAACACAAATCGGAGGAGTATAATCTTGATAATTATAATAAGATCATTCTTTATTTGCTTGCCTCAAGGTTCTCCTTTTGAGTAGGCTTGTATTTGTGAAAAGAACCGGAGGAGTATACTCTTGATAATCACAATAAGATCTTTCTTTCTTTGCTTGTCTCAAGGTTCTCCTTTTGAGTTGATTAGGAGAAAACATGATACTAAAAAATGGAATAAATGCTTCCAGGGCATAATCCAGTTGGTAATCGGATTGGAGATTGCCAAAAAGAAGTCATGAGTTCGAATCCAGAGACGCATACACTGTGGGTGTTCCTCTGCTGCCAGACCAAAGGCCTGATTTGTGGGGGCACTTTGTGTGGGTAACTGTGTAAGATCTCACCCAATCTAGCAGGCCGCTGTACTCCTGATTTACATCCTCCACGCAGCTCCTTGGGGCTGGGACAGTAGGGGCCCTTTGGGTTGGGCTTCAACCTTTTACCGACAAAAAAATGGAATAAATGAGTTATCAAATCAAATCAAACCAACAGACCAAAGCTGGTTTGATATTTGGGCCATGAAAGGAGAATAAATGAGTTAAAAAGCTGGTCTTGGATAGTGGGGCAAATTCATGCTCTTGGAAAGGTACCTCTGCTGGAAGGTTCACTGTGGCGTCGGCCTATAGAATTCAGACTGAGGAGAGGAGCCCGACAACAGACCAAAGCTGGGATGATATTTGGGCCATGAAAGGACCCCTGCGATTGAACTTGCTTCTGTGGCAATGCTACACTGCTCTACTCCCAACTGGGGACTTTTTGCACTCAAGGCATATTAAGGAGGACTGTCGCTGTGGTATTTGTGACCAGGACATGGATGATACACTGCATGCACTACGCGATTGCCCATGGTGTTCCAAGGTATGGAGGGGCTTAGTCCGAAAAGATGCTTGGGCAGCCTTTATTCGGACATCTACACCGCAACTTTGGATCACCCAGAATTTACATTCGGATTGGATGACTGAGAATAGCGAAGGCGAATGGCGGTACTTGTTTCGCGCGACCATCCACAGTATATGGTTTTGGCGGAACCGTATCCTGCATGAAGAGATTGAAAACCTTCCACCGGCACATGTTGTGGCACGGGAAATTATTTGGAGAGCAACAAAAACCGAGTTGGTTCACACGTCATTTTATAGTGAATTTGTACATGGTGTAGATTGATAGCTGACGAAACACTAGTTTTGTACATACTCACAATTTTGATTATGAATAAAACAGTCCCATTCTCCCGAAAAAAAAATCAAATCAAACCAACTCCCTCAATCCAAAGCCTCACCAACACAACAAAGCTCAACCATCTCAAGCCTAACTCCTCTAAGGCTATCTCCAATAGGAGACCCAAAGCACCAATTTGGTGCAAAAAGTTGCTCCAACCAAGCACCAAAATGAACACCAAATTGGTGAAAATGAATAGTGTTGCACCAAATAGGTGCAACACTATTCATTGCACCAAATCACTATTCATCCTCCACATCATCATTTTAAGAATATAGATTTAATTTTAATTTCGTTATAATAATTTTAATTTTGTTAATTTCGTTATAAAAATTTTAATTTCGCTAATTACGTTATAAAAATTTTAATTACGTTAATTTCGTTATAAAAATTTTAATTTTGTTATAAAAATTTTAATTTCGTTTTTAAGAAAAAATTATATAACAAAAAATTAAAAATAAAATAAGATTCATAACTAATATTTAAAACAAAGTTAAATTAGTAAATGAAATACATTAGAAACATAGCATAAAATATTTATTTTTCTTGTATGTTTGTTTGTGTAATAAAATCTAATAAATTGTACTATTTTGTTTTATTTATAATTTAATTTTTATTTTTAATTTTTAAATTTATAGCAACTCCAACACGTTAAGATTTTTATAAATTTTTAATTCATCATCTTACATTAAATTTATATGAATGTTAAATTTATGTTAAATTATTTATAAAAATGAATTAAAAATAGAATGATAGAAGAATCTTTAAGGAATATTCTTATTTGGTGATGGATTTGGTGTTTTAGGTTGGAGTACTTTTTACTGTTTATTGCACCAAATAGGTGATTTGGTGCAAAATTTGATGTTTGTGGTTGGAGATGGCCTAAGCATTTGCTCAATGGGTTAACAAGATCAATCGAAGAACTTATCAAATGAAGCAAAAGATGACTACCGGCGATGGTTAAGAGAGGAGGGGGTTTGCCGGTGCAGCTGGAAGATGTCTGGCGGCGATGGTGGTATCAGAGAACAGGGTTGAAAAGTTTTGAGGGGTTTTCCGGCAAGGTCGATGCAATGCTGTTTCCGATGGTAAATGGCTTGCTGTGGCAGCTGAAAGGTTGCTGGTGGCTGACGGAATCCGCAACTGCCGGTGTAGATCCGTCTCCGTTGCCTGTTTTGGTGGAGTTTGGTGGTGCACGATGGAGGTGCGGTGAGGGTACGGTGGTGGAAGAAATCTTTTGAAAAGTTTGATTTTTTAAGAACAGTAAACCAAAAATAAAATTAAGTACACTAATTTAATTTATTACTTAAGCTAATTAACTAATCAGCACGCACCGGATGATTAACTAACTAATTGGAAAAACTAATGAACTAAATTATAAAACCAATTTAAACTAATAATTCTTACATAATAGAAAACTAGTCTATGTAACGGCGCCAAAAATTTGATGCATTGTCTCAAAAAATTTAATGTATGCGTGAAAGGTACCAAATAATAAATTTAACTAATCTAACCATTTAATAGTAGATATGGAAGTAGAAATTCACATAGACTACGTATTATAAATATAAGAAATTAGACTCTTTAAAATAAACATGGTTAATAATGATACAATTTTATCATAGTGCAAAGTTCATTGAGTACTTCGGTTTAGATCTTCTTCCAAAAGGATGAGAAAAAAACGGTTTAGATCTTCTTCCAAAAGATGAGGAAAAAAAAATCTTGCCTGCCGGAAAGAACTCAAGAAGTTGATAAGCTATCTAGACAACCGGGTTGGAATGGATAGTGCGAGCGCAATACTGCTATCTGAGTTAATAATAGCTATGCTATTGTATCCGGTCTAATTAAATTAAATGATTGCTAACCAAATTTGTAATAGACAGCGTGGGCGCAATAATGCGTTACCAAGCTTGAGGGCTGTTAAACTCTTGATTTGCGTCTTTAACGGAACTCCATATGCTAGGACATTGAAAACTTTTTGGACCATAGATTTGACATTAGAAAATATTGGAGTGGAGTTGTTTTCTACATAAGGTAGAGGATTTTTTTTTTTGTGGAAATTTTGGACGAATGTTTTTTTTTTAATAGAGAAAAAATGGATTCATTGTCCTCTTCTCAACTTCCAAGGGCACTCCAACTTAAAAAAGAAAAGAAAAACATTCAAGGGCACGATGGTCAAATACTAAACACCGCTGTACAAAACCGTCAATAAGAACCCCACCGCCACCCCCACCCCACTCAGCCAGGTCGAGACGGTTGCTTTTCCGTATGCATTCACACTGAAAATAGCTAACTACTTTGATTTATGGCGGAAATGGCGGATGATAATATTTTGGATTCAAATGAGGCTGTTAACGACGGGAATGATCAGATGGCTGTTGACAGTGGCGCAGACGATTTGTTGATGATTTCGGAAGGGCAGGGAGTTGAAGGAGGAGGAGGGAAAGTGAAGGGGCCATGGTCGCAGGAAGAAGATGTGATATTAAGTAAATTAGTTAGTAAGTTCGGGCCGAGGAATTGGGGCTTGATCGCTCGTGGAATTCCAGGACGTTCTGGAAAATCGTGCCGCCTCCGCTGGTGTAATCAGCTCGATCCTTCTATTAAACGCAAGCCTTTCACTGGTAACTTCAACGCATTCATTTCTACTCTTTTTCCCCTTAAATGCATTTTGTCTGTGTATTTGTTAACTGGTGTCTAATCGTCTTTCCCTAGCATTTTCGGAATTTAAGCGTTAGTTTGATGCTCCGCTTACGCTGAAAACAGAACGAGAAAAGGGGAAAAAATAGAACGTTTTTCGTTTGATGAAGGAAACCTTTTGGTCGGAATACGTGTTAACGTTTATTTATATTCGAGGATCAGACAGAGCTTCATAAATGCTTCTTTCTCTTTCAATCTCTGCTCTTTGTGTTAGAATCATCTTTTTGTGATACGTATACGATGATATATGATTACATACAGTATTAGTTATTATTAGAATCAGCAGTTTATTTTTCATCTTCAGTTTAGTACTTCGTCACTGCCAACCAAAGGAAGGATTTTTATGTATGGCCAAGTCGGTTTTGCCCTCATCAATGTATAACCATATTCAAGTGATTAAGTTTGCAAGCTCTGGCTCACCATTACCTTAAACTGAATAGCGGCTTATCTTGTCTAATATCCTGCATTCCTGATTCCCCTTCCATTTGTTCGGAAATTTTCCTCATAGAAAGTGAAGGCAGCTGTCCCCTTCCTTTCATTTTTTTTAATCCGTCTATCTTCTATTAATTTGTCGATGATATTTTTTTGAGATGCATCAGACACATACCAAGGCTTATTTTATGCCTTCCATGTACTATACCTAGCAAAATGGACGTTGTCATTTGTGAATTATGCATGATACAATTTTTACCCTTAAAATGGCCTGCGACCTATAACTTGCTAGTGGAACAATGAAATGGCAAACCGATGAGATCATGCTGCTCTTAGGGAATGCCGGTGAAACATCATCATGAGACTAAGATACTGCTTTCTTGTTAATCTGTGTTGAAAAAGCCAAAAGTTCAACACTTTCCTAATTCTTTTATTGTTACTTTTAATTGGTAGATTCCTTGCTTCTAGAATAAATAATTAAACCTCCTAAGGAAGGATGGTTTTAAAAAAAAACAAACTCGTAAGGAAGGATCATCCAGAAAGTTGAAACCGCGGCAAATGGAGCCTGCTCAAAATTTAGATGCTTAGTAGCTTCTTTCATACATCTACTTCCCAACCTGGACGTACTTCCACTGTAATTTGTTTCCATTTTCAGGGTTCCCTTGGCGAACAAAATTTGGGCTGCCAATTTTACCTATTGTTACTTTTTTTTGCCTTTTGCTTCTTTATTTGCCTGAAGCATCTTTGATCCGACAAAGATTACTTGTTTATTTGCTCAAATAACGGAGATGGTTCATTGATTGAATAATCATAACGCAGCTGTGATAAATCTTTGATATGGTTGATGGAAGAGTACGTAATCTGGATGGTACTTTCATCTTGTTTGACCTGATTCTTTTGTGATTACCTGGTCACTTTGTTTTAGATTTGGAAAATTCCAAATTTTAGGCCTTTATGTTCTGGCAAATGTTTGCAGCTTTCTAGGTGTTACTGCACTTAAAGGTTCTCATCACTTAAGTTGTCTTTTTCACTTTTTTTAAGTTGCCTGTACAGAAGCGCTTATCCATTGAATCATAGAGCATCCCTTTTCCATTTACTTCAGGCATGCCGTAGTTTGGAAGAGATTCAGAATAGTTCTTGTGTGAGGACATGGTGGATGATATTAGTTGATAGGATTATTCCTTCCCCAGTAAGTATCATTACCTGGTTTTATTATATTGCTGCATGGATTCTAAGAAATGGAACTTTTGCCAGACGAAGAAGATCAAATCATTATAGGTGCGCAATCAGTGCATGGTAATAAGTGGGCCTGCATTGCGAAACTTCTCCCTGGTAGAACAGACAATGCTATTAAGAACCACTGGAATTCAGCACTGAGACACAGGCATGCGGATCTTAGGAAGCAGCAAGCAGTTCCCATCAAGATATGTAAAAATGATGGAATTGACATCACAAACGCATCATCAGAAGAAACCTTATCGGCTGGAGATATTGATTCGATGAAACCTTTGAGTGAAGAGGAAATGAGGCAACTGAAACCCGAACACAGACATTGTGCAGAAGAAGTTCAAACTAACACAAATGGTACTCTTTCTAAACAATGCGAATCTGTTGTTTCAGAAAGGCCAAAATTCTGTGATAAATTCCAAACTGCTATTGCTCGTCCAAAGGCCAAAATTGGAGCGTTTAATATTTATAATCCTTCTAGTGCTGATTCCAGTTTTAGAAGGACAAACCCAATGCAAGGACCTCTTCTCCACTCTTTCTCCCCTAATTTTGATATTTGCAAATTTTTGGAAGGCATTGGTGATCAGCCTGGGATCCCTTCGCACTGTGGTCATGGGTGCTGCACGTCTCATGGAAGAAGCTCTTCTCAGAGCTCGTTGTTGGGCCCTGAGTTTGTTGAATATGAAGAACTGCCTCCCTTTCCAGCTCACGAGTTAGCTGCGATAGCAACAGATTTGAACAACATTGCCTGGATAAGAAGTGGTCTTGAGAATTCTGGCCGAGCACCCAACAGTGGTTCTGTCCAAAGGGTTCCTCAAGGTGCCTCCACGCAGAAGAACCTGCAGGAAGATACCATCCCAAACTTTGCCTCTGAGGAGGTAAGGCAACAGTTAACAGGTATGACAATTAATATAGTTCCAGCTGAGATGTCTATGCAGACGTTTGTTTTGCCATGCTGAAGTTTAAATTGACCATATCTGTTGCTGATCCTCATGAATGCGGCATGCTAGGAATCCTAATCTTGTATAGAGCTTATTATGTTAGTTGGAGATGATATACAATTAATGGTTAATGAGTTGCCATCCACTTCCTTTTGGTGGTTTGCCTTTGGGAAGGTTCTTTATGGATCAGATCTCAATACAATCAGTAATCAGACTGTCCATTTTTTTTTTTTTTGTGGCTAAATTTGGCTGTTGGGCAGAAAGTGATAAGTAGTTTTATATTTTATCGTTACTGCAATTTTTATTATGGGTCATCGGGAAACAAGTTTTTCTAACACATGAGTATGTTTGCGTGCATCCGAACCCCCTATACCTGCTATAGACGGGATCCTCGAAGACAATTGTTGTTGTATATTTTATCGTTACTGAAATAATGCTTGTGGTAATACGCAAAGAAGTTGATGTTTCAAGCATCTAGGAACGTTCTTAGTTCTTCTTCCTGCAAGATTGTTATTTATATGTTACCTGGAGGGTCTAGTTGAATGCTGTATAACATGTCTCTTGGTTTAAAGTGATATAAGAATGAGCAAAATTGGAGCAGTGTTCAATCAATGATGTGATCCTAAACGACTGTTTCATAATTTACTAACTTGGTATGATTGTTTGAAGTTAAAAATATTGATTATGATTATATGTTTTCATTTCCTATGGAGGCAAGGACACACTCTTTTTTGATTTTGGAATATGATGGAATAAATCAAAATGACTCGTTAAATTGGATATGCTTCTTATATTGTGAAGTAGCAGTTTATCGACATAGCTTGATGCAATTTTCATTATGCGTCATCAGAAACAACCTCTGGTGTGTTTCTAACAAATGTGTATGATTTTGTACATCCGACCTTCTATACTTGGCAATAGGCGGAAACCTCTAAGTCAATGGAGTAATGGTGTTGTTATTGATGATTATGATCATAACAAAGCCATACGGCTGTTTCATGATTTACTAACTTGGTATAATTGTTTAAATCAAAATAGGTCATGTGCTATCGCCTTACTTTCTTTTCATAGTGTGGAAGCAATTTAATTTCATTATGGTTCACTTGATAAATGGATTAGTAGTTGTTATCCAATATATGTATTATAGTGTCAAAAGAACTTCTCCCATGTGTCTCTTCACTACCTAATTATCTACTCCATTTTTTGTCACGCACTTCTTCATTACTGGTGTCACTATATAGTTTAGCATATTAATTAAACTATTTTAAAAAGATAATGTATGAGTTTGTTATAATCCTTGCCGTTTCTCAACTTTGCATTTGTCTGCTCTTTAGCCTGAGAACAAAGTGCTTTTGGCCATCGAAATCTGTCTTTCTCTATCTAATCATATGAATTTATAGAGATACAATTTAACGTGTTGTTAAATTGCATCTAATCATTAAGTTAATGTCTATTAATTGAGATATACACAAATCAACAATTTGTGGAAGTGATTTATACATGAATTGTTTAGAGATCTTTGCAACTTCCTCCTCCATTTCATTATTAAATAAAGAAGAGTAATGATGCATCTTATCAAAATTATCATGCACGTTATGTCATCCTATAATTTGGAAGGGGGAATTACTAATAAAATAAGCAATTCCATAACTATGTTCTACGTTGTTTGACGTATTCAGAGCAATCCTATGATATGCATTACTATGAATATGCACAAAATGACAGAATGATTCTTCTATTATTAAGTATCATAAATTTCAACACACTTAGTGGTTATGTTTGTTTTTAGTATATGTTTTTTCCTTGAATTTTTAGATTACGAGTGAGGTTATTGTCACTGTTTTTTTGCCTTGTGTTTTATCACTTTTTCACTACAACAATAACAACAAGATTAACTTATTGACTTAGAGATTTACGTCTATGGTGTAATATGGAAGAGTCGGATGTATGTAATCATACCCATGTCTTAGAAACATACAGAGGTTGTTTTCCGATGACACATAATGAAAATTACGTCAAGCTGTGTCGATCAACTACTACTTCACAATATAATAAGCGCATCCGCTTAGTGAGTTATTTTGTTTTATTCCATCATATTTCAAAGTCAAGAAAGATGGTGTCATAAATGGTTGAAAATGGAAACTTTATCACTTTTGCACTAATAAAGTCAAAGTGAAGTTCGACGTAAAAGTGGTGAATATACAAACTGTATGTTCTCTTTTTTTTTGAAAAAAATAAATTCCAAACGTGTTAGATATATAAGCGCAAAACATATACAACATAATGAAAACATAAAAAGGAACTTAAATATAGAAAATGATAATAGTACACAAACTAAAAACTAGGTGAATTGAAGTTCAAATCAATTTCTCTCTACTAGTATAGGAAGAAACTCCGCCTCCTGTGCATATTTTAGTTGGTATTCGTATTGAAACATTGTTTCAGAAAGGCGCAGGTTTGAACCAGGACACACGCGGTGGGGGTGCTTTACTGTTGTCTGTCCAATAATAGTTATTCTATTGTATCTGACCCAATTGGATTAGAAAGTTGCTGGTCCAGTTTGCAGTAGTCGTCTTGTGTATGTTTCTGGCAATGCATTGTCAATCTAGAAAGCCGTTGAGTTCTTGATTTGCATACTTCACGAAACTTTTTAGGACTGGGACGATGAAAACCTCCAGCGCATACGTATTGGCCTTTGCTGTTTGCTCCAGAAGAAACCCCTTTCAAAAATTACCATCTTTAAGTCCAACTGTAGTGAAAGAGAAGCCTTCTGCAATTTCCCATGTGCAAATCTGACTCTCCCAGCTGTTACATCCTTCTTAAAACCTAAAGAAAATTCATTAAAGCCAAGCTATCTATATTTATATAACCCTTCCAACAAAACTCAACTCTTGAAACCCTTTGTTCATAAAGGATCTCTTACACTATCAGGGCATGTACTGACATATACATACAAATATCTGCATCCACCTAGATATGAGGATGTTAAAAACGAGACAAATTATGAGGTTTCCAATCGCAAGTCGCTACGTATACAAAAGCAGTTCTTTAAAAAAGGTGGTGTTGTACTTTTTTTTAAAAAAAAAAACTGCTTTTGTGTACGTGGCAACACGTGATTGAATGACTCATAATTTGTCTTATTTTTAGCCTCATCAGATCTGAACACGGCATCCACACACTTGTATATACAAAAACATAACCTACAAAACAGTCACATTCCGTGTAATTACACACCCTTCTGTTCCAAGCCCACATATTCTCCCGAAGAACAACCATCTGCTCTTTAAGATCCGGTCAGAAAACATAAAGCATAGAATCATTTTGCCTCAAAAGAACCAAAAACATTTCATTAATAACCATCTGATGAAGGAATAAATTGTGGGATAACATCATTTCTCGCTATTTATGGGTGTTTTCTCGATATCCATGTCACACGTTATGATGTTCCATCGATCATACTCATAAAGAATGTGGTGACATGTCCATCAATTACATTTGTAAGAAAAAATAGTAAGTTTTTTTTTTCCTGTTATTAATTAGTAGTCCCCGTGGATCGTGCAAGAACCTTCGGTACTGACTGCGGCTACCTTCTTACAACAACTTTATTATATATGGTTTTGAAAGATTTAGACAAGGTAGGATGTAGGTATAGCCTTTGAAATCCATGACATATTTTTTGCCCCTCTAGAGTTTTGCACGTTCCCTCTCAAGTTTGGATAAGATGTTCATTTTTGATAAGTTAAAATGGAACGATATTTCATCTCTTTCTCTGCATTTCCGAATAGTACGTACAATTTTTATGACTTATTAAGGTTGGCATATTCTTTATAAATACTCATGTATTGTTATCGATGAGTAATATCAAGTGCAATCCGGACTTATACACACACACCATCATCATCATCATCCTGACCCAGTATATCCCAACGACACCAAAGATTATCGTTAGGGTCTGGGGAGGGTAAGTGGTAGGCAGACAATACCTCTATCCCAAGGGATAGAGAGTCTGCTTCCAGTGAGACCCCCGGCTCTACCTTCATAAATGACATGATAATAGAGATATGTTGTGCTAGTGTGTTAGTGAGTAAATTCAAGAAATACAAAGAAAGACCTTTCGATATTAAAATACACATCACGTATATATGTACATGTAATGTAAAACAACGGTATAACATACGCAAACAAGTGGAAAGTCAACCTAAAGCGTACATAGTGTCTACGCCTATCTATGTCCCTAAATATACTCTAAAGTGTTCCTACATATGACCTATACCTCGTTAACCTTAATCTTATGTCTCCATGAACTCCTATCCTGGACCATGTCCTCAGAGAGGTGTAAATCTAGTAAGTCGTGCCTTATCTGCTCATCCCAAGTCAGTTTAGGCCTGCCTTTACTCCTGTTTCCCTCTACAATGAGGCTTTCAATTGCTCTGACCGACTCCGTTTTCTGTCTCCGCTTGACATGCCCAAACCATCTCAATCTTCACTCCTTTATCTTATCTGTTATACTAGCAACGCCTAACCTTTCTCGAAACACCTCGTTTCTGATCCGGTCTAGCCTTGTATGTCCACACATCCATCTTAACACACACACATTTATTAATATTTTTCCGACCCTAAAAAAATGGCTCTTTAGAAGTTTCATCATTTTGAACACCCCCCACCAAAAAAAAGTTTCATCAGTTTTTAATTAACCAAGGGAGCTTAAAAAAACAGAAGGGGAAGATTTCCTCTCATAATGTAATATCAGTTGGTATTCGGGTTGAGATTTGCTACAAGAGGTAAAGAGTTCGATTGCAAGGACACGCAGTGTGTGTGTTCCGCTGCTGCTAGGCTGAAGATCTAGTTTGCGAGGGACACCTTATGTAGGTCACTGCGTAAGTCTTCACCTAATCTAGGAGGCCATTAGATTCCTGATTTGCATTATCCGCAATGCTTCTTGGGACTGGAGCGGTGGGAGCCTTAGTATGACTTTTTGCTCCAATGTAATGTGCAGGGGAAGGATGCAACTTGCGTCTTCTTTATTTCGAGAAACCTCATAATAATTGAAGAGCAAATGCTGCCAATCTTACCATGTTTTATTTCTTGCTTTAGAAAACGTTAAGATTTTAATATGATATTTGACAGAGTATTACATTATATATATGTATGTGTATATATAAATATATTATGTTGATTCTAACCACATGGCCATGATGTTGGAAGTTAATTATAACAAGACACATAATAGGTTAAACGCGTTGGAGAAGTGCAAAAAGTTCATGCCATACACGGTACACTATTGAATTGTATACAAGACAAATTCCAAGTTACTGCTAACGGTAATAATTATAAAATGGTTTACTTATTATATAATCTGTTTTCAGGATTATAAAACCATAACTCGATCGAGTCTATTCATGAGCAAGTTGTAAGAAGAAGTTTGACATGGTTACAATTTTATGTATATATATTATCTTATATACAAAAGTTTGATTACTTCGGTCATATTAGCAATACTATCTAAATATTATCCTACTACTGTATTTGTTTTTTTTTATGCAAAGTAAGATCATCATGATAGATCATACATCACATAAACGATCAAACCATCAATATCAAAACCGTAATTATATATATATAATTTCCCTTCCTTATTATTATTTTGGGTACTTGACTCCAGTAATTCTCTTGCTGTTTCCCCTTAGGATTTTGAAAAGGCCAACACTGGATCACCACTTATGTCTCACTGTATCTTACCATGTTTGGTACATCATCTCTCTCACATCGAAATCTTTTTTTATACTTCTTCCAGTTGGTATTCGGGTTGGGGATTGACACAAAGAGGTCATGAGTTCGAATCCAGGGACACACATAGTGTGTTCCTCTGCTGCTAAGCCAAAGGCCTGGTTTGTGGGAGGACACCTTGTGTGGATAACTGCGTAAAATCTCACCCAATCTAGGAGGCCACTGAGCTACTAGTTTACATCCTCCACGCAGCTCCTTGAGGTTGGGGCAGTGGGGGCCTTTTGGGTTGGGGTTCAACCTTTTGCCACAAAAAAATAGTACATTATCATTATGTACAAAAGGAATTGTTTGAATACCGCTCCTTCTCTCTGAATCCTACCGATAACTTTTACTGTTGTTAGAATATACTGGATATGGATAACTTTTACTGTTGTTAGAATATACTGGATATGGTTGTTGTTGTACAAAGTAACAAAAAAAATCATTCACTTATCCGGCCTCAGGTTATAGAGAAATGTACTTGTATATGCCATTTTTTACTGATAAACATAACCAACGGATATATTTACGCACTACAACAACATCACAACAACAACACATACCAAGTATAACCCAACGATAAGCAAAACTATCTTGAGAGTCAGGCAAACAATACTTCCATTTCAAAGTATAGAGAGTTTGATTCTAATGAGACCCCGACTCTATATGTACCTGCATAAATGATACACTAATATTTGCGCACTATTTGCATTAAACCATTATTCTAAACCGGATGAGATCTGAGGCGGCAAAATATGATGCCTCCAATCACGCGACGCAACGTGTATAAAAAAGTTTTTTTTTTAAAGGAAAAAAAGTAAATAGTGGACCCTTTTATACACGTGGCGTCGCGTGATTGGAGGCCTCATATTTTGCTTCATATGAAACCTTCTCAGATCTCATCAGATTCTAAACAAAAAAACTATCCCACAAAAAAGCACACAAAGTCGGTACTTTGTAGTCTTCACAATACTGCCTTCGAGTTGCGGGTAAATATTCTGAACTATAATTAAAGGTGTTTCCGGTGCATTAAGTTTCCGCATTTGTACAATGTCTGAGAAGAGTTTGATCGATTTGCGATCTGAGTCTTACCTTACACTTCGTGTAATAAACTGTCTTCGCAACTCAAACCCGTGATCCCAAAGTCACGATAAAGTATGAGAAAGTCAATAATATCTGAAAACATAATAGGTGTAAAGATATACCAAGTGACACAAAATATCCTCGAAAAGTTCTCCTTTACTGAGCTGTGATTAAATACAGAACGTACACTCATAATGATCTTTGACATGCAGCCGATGGATTCAACTTAATCCATCAAAAACAAGAAAACTTCATGTTACAATTGCGAAATCAAATCACTAACACAAAAAAGATAACCCTTTTAAATCAACACTAGGAAATTTTTCTCTTGGCTAGTGATCAAGCTGAATTCTACTCTTACATCATTGCTACTGAATCACCAAGCCTCAACTCAAGATCAATATTTTCATCAGCTTCACTACTATTATGCTTCCTTCTTACAACCTCTGCATGAAACACACACCCATTAGCACTTAACAATGATCTTACATCATTGTTTACCCGTTGTCTCTTTGTGCTAAAAGCATGTTTCTCTTCTTCATAATTATATCCTCGCTTAAAGCTAAGCCCAATTGACAAACTTGTATCTATTGTTTCCTCATTATTGCTATACAACTCGAATCCCATTTTTCGGGTCGAAAGGCTAATAAATTTACCCGAACTCGAACTATCCGAGTCTTGAGGAGAGTAAGGATGTTTGGATGGTATAGTGGTGGAATTTTGTGGTGAAAGTATGACGGAGGAAATTGAACTGTAAGGGGAGGGGGGATCACCGGCGTGTGGGGAGTCGCCGGCGCCGGGGAATGTCGAAGGAGTTTGGACGTGAAGTTCGGGTTGTGGGCTGAGAGAAGATTGTTTGAGCCGGGCCCGGTCTCTTCTATGAACATTCATGTGACCACCAAGGGCTTGAGCAGAGCTAAATTCTCTTGTACAAAAAGTACAAGAATAAGATCTTGGAGGCCAGATGAATCCACCAAGAGGCCCAGCTGCATCCTCTGCAAAGGCTTGTTCTTCCCATGAGTTGTTGATTGAAGGTCGCAATTGGGATTTGAAGATTTGCTTGCTTTTGAGCCACATCAAGTATTGTATGTGTTGCTCCATTTTCTTGAAAATTGGGGGTTGTTCACTGGGGGGGCGGTGCGGTTGAGGGGTGGGGTGTATTCTAGGAGTGATGGTGGAAAGAGGAAGGGGAGAAAGGTGGTTATATAGATTGAGGAGAGGGACACATTTTTAAGATCAAGTTGAATGCATGAAAACAACTGAAGAATCTATGACAGTACAAAAGGGTTGAGCTCAAATGTCGTTGGCAAAAAGTTGAATCACAACCCAAAGGGCCCTCACTACTCCTATTTCCAAAGAGCTGTGTGGAGGATGTAAATCAGGAGTCTAGTGGTTTCCTAGGAGGATGTAAATCAGGAGTCTAGCGGTTTCCTAGATTGAGTGAGATCTTACACACTTACCCACACAAGGTGTACCCCCATAAACTAGGCCTTTGGCCTGGCAGCAGATGAACATCCACACTGTGCGCGTCCCTGGATTTAAACTCATGACCTCTTGTTGGCAATCCCCAACCCGAGTAACAACTGGACTATACCTTGGTGGCTGGTTGAGCTCAAAAGTTGTCCTTAGTGAATTGCAAGGTGATGTGGGGTGGCCTTTCTTTAAATTTTAAAGCAAAACGACATTATCTAGCCCCAAAAAACATTGTGGATGATACAAATCAGAAGTCTAGCGGTCTTTTAGGTTGGATGAGGACTTATGCAGTGACATACACAAGGCGCCTCCTGTAAACTAGACCTTCGGCCTTGCACCAGTGGAACACCCACACTGTGCATGTTCTTGGATTCGAATTCTTGACTTCTTGGAGCAAATCCCAACCCGAGTACCAATTGGACTATGTTATGGAGGCAAATTTTGGATCTTTCAATGGGTTTGCTTTGTTATATTATTATGTAATATATTTTTTTTCTTTCCTACGAAGAAGAATCATAATTTGTCTTAGTAATCCGTTTGTCAACTTTTCGAGGGGCTCGGAATTGCACAATTATTGCCATTATCATTATTTTCATTTTTTTAAGACATTATCTAACTAATAAGTGAGGACAAATCTCCTCAAGATAATAAAATCCAACGTCAAATTTTATAGCGGTGGATGGATAACTACTAATTAAACATTCAGTGACTAATTAGATAAATAATAATTGATATGTGGTAATAATAAATGTGCAGCAAAATAAAAAGTTCGTTCAAGATTATTATGTTTTTTATTGGTGTTCGTATAACTACGAGAATTTACTCAATCATCGCAAAATTTGTCAAATCACAATATACGTAGATACGTGGTGACCTGTTTTAACAAAACGTATGTTGCTTTCACAAGATTTATATACCAATAATGTTGGTGGACTGATCAAAATTAATATACACAAAGGTTAGTGTGGTATGGTTGCTTACCTTGCTAAAGTCATAGTGCCCTTGATTCCCAAGAGGCATATGATAACGTGACAATTCTTTATGTTTTTCCTTAAGTCCAGTTCGGTAGAATTAAATAATTTTATGAAAACTTGAATTGGTCTAATAGTAAACATTATTGTATATTTTGGGAGTCAAAACTAGGATTCAAATTCCATCCTTTCTCTCTATCTGTGTAAAATGAAAATTTTCTACATACTTAGATCATTAGAGCACATAAAAACCGTATCGAATTCCTAAAAGAGAAAAGAGAAAAATGAAAATTTGAGTCCAAGTTATGAGACTTAAGTGTTCCCATAAGTATGATCGTTGCACTCAAACTAAAACCTATTTACCCTAGAATGTTGAAATTAACCCTTAAGTTAAAATGTTCACAACAACAACAATACATACCTTACATATATACATAATGCACGACAAATAATGGAAACTTTCACAATATTAATCATTAAAAAAAATTAACAAGCCCTCGGTTAACCATGCTTAAGTAATACCTTAGAGAAGTACATAGAGAGAATTTAGGTTATATAGTAATAGTTTAGAAGTGGGGGATTAGATCCCCTCACTCCCAAATCTCTCACCCTTCTTTTCACCGTCCGCCACGCGTTTTCATCTACTCTCATATACCTCTTGCTTGTCATTCCTCATGTAGCCTCGCCAATCTCTCCTACTGTCACGTGGCAGACGGTGAGAATAGGAGTGAAGTATTCGGGGGTGAGGTGATCCGACTCGTGGCCCATCGAATTCCTAAGTATAAACAAAAGTAGTAAGTCCATTTATGTAACGCCATCAAGAAAAGACAGATTGACGATGTGGACATTAAAAAAGTTGAGTGGGGGAAAATGATTGGTGAATTGCTAGTTTAAACCTCATGAGGGAGTGGGTTTTCCCCCACCTGTACCAGAGGTCCCTTAGCCAGGTGGTATGTAAATCGAGGGATGTGCTCCACCGGCAGCCCTGCAAAGGGAGAGGACACTCGAGACTCAGCCAGCCCAGAGGCAACCCTTGTAATATTTCAACAAGGATTGTCTCCACACGGACTCGAACTCGGGACGTCGGGGTTCTAGCCCCAATCACCTTTGCCACTTACCACTGGACTATACCCCTGGGGGCGTTTAAACCTCTTCCTGCCTCCACCTATTCTAGAAACGTAATTCAAAAAATGAAACACTATTACTATAATGATCTCTTTTTGTCCAAGTTTTAGCTTCAAACTCAATGATAAAGGCCCCCCTGCTTGTATCTTTACAGTGCAGCAATTCTATGGGAAAATAACAACAACAATAAAGTAAGCAAGATAAAGATTAACCGTATAGGTATGGTTGCGTACATCCGCTCTATTTTCATACTCCGTTATAAGCAGAAGTCTCTAAAGTAATGGAGTTATGTGGTTGTAGATTGAGTAAGATCAACCATTTTGAAGTAAAGAACATCATCGATAATATCACTTATTCTTATATTTCCAGCCGTGGTGTATTAAACTATTAATATACACTATCTTCTGAAATCGTATAAGGTTTATTAAAATTCAACAACCTGAAAAAAACCACGAGGTAATCTCATGCATTATTTTATACTATAAATCTGAAGCAAAGTTAGGAGAACTTCTCCATATATATATATATATATATATATATATATATATATATATATATATATATATCATCGTGTTTAGACGTAATTATTTCTAAATGTCATTTAGCTTAAAACTCGAAGTTTACACCTTTCATATTTTCAGACTAAACTAAAAATAAGAGTTTCCTAATTACATGTGCTTTTATTTATATTTTTAAGAGCTGATGCCTGATGGAACTAAAAGTAGTTTTTCGGAATTTCTTAAAGGTTGAACCTCAACAGTAAAAGTCTTTGTCACTTTCAGTCTTACAGGGTGTGTAAGTATATAAATCAGGTTCCTAAGGCCCACTAGTAGAAGTTTGTCATAGCACAGGGACAGCACAAGGAGCTCATTGCCACCGAAGGAACAACCGACGGGCTGGCTTGTCAGCCTATCAGGTCATTCCACATGCCAATATTACTCCCACACTATGCAGCTAGCTTGAAGGAAGCTTAAACATTCTTGACTTCGGCAATGTTCAAAGTACTGACGTTCCTTTTGAAACCTCTTACCTAAAACTATTAGGATATGTACTAGGACGTTTGTCGAAATTTCTTGGTTTCATCGAAATAGAATAACGATTGGTCGGAGTGATGGGAACTCCACGAGTCTTGAGATAAGGATGAGAGTCAGGGACTGCACAAGCACCATATGTGCCATTGTTCTCTTCTTATTTTAAATATGTACCCTATGTTTATAAAAAATCAGTGGTTTAACTTATTAGCCCTGATTTTAATAATATTCACGATATTTTATTATTGCTCCCAGCATATATTACAACATTAAACCAATAGTATAAAAGTACTTCTAAGTAGACCACATATTGCATGTTCACAAAGCAACACATGTTACTAGTTAATCGGCAGAGATCTTTTTATACTGAGACGGTAAGAAGCCATTTGATGAGCCACTAGAAACATGATGCTCTATATTTGTTTGCAAACACGAATATGCATAAACACATGAGATTATTACATTGAAAATGTCCTTTACACCTTTTTCCGTATAAATATAAACGAATACTCTTTTTGGTTAGAAACACAATATAACAACAACATTACCCTATTGTCTTAGAGACTCTCACCTAAGGCAATTTAGAAGTGACATTATCCATGATGTTCTTTACTTCAAAATGGCCAATATAACTTACTTTATTATTACTATAAGAAAAACTATAATTTTTCATCATAGAGTAGTTAAATGGGAGATCTGCTACTAATTTCAACAGACTATTTGACATCCTACTTCCATAGTATGCAACGGCTAGAGAATGCATTTGAATGTGTTTTACGTTTATGCACACAAATACATCAAACTTATTCTGGCATTACATTGCTATCATTCTCGATGACTGAAATTTTATAAGCAATCACTTACAGTTGATTATCAGTGTTTTTTGCTGCTTAACTTTATGCCATCAGTAGATCTTTTTTTTAGATAGACTGGAATTGTTTATACATAATCTTCTTACAAGCTAGGTTTCTACCTAGAATATATCAAGTTTTTTGGGGTTGATCTAATGATTTATTACACCAACAACAATAATACTCATTGTCTTAGAGGCTCCTATCTATAGTAGAGTATGAGAGAGTCGGAAGTACGTAACCATATCTATGTGTTAGAAACAATGTTTCTATTGATGTCATGCAAACTGTGGTCGAGTTGGAGGTACTTTTAATCCACTGGTTTAGTGTTTTAATATATCTTTGAAGCAACGAAATTTCGTGAACAATATTAAAATCATTGTTACTGAGTAATAAGTTAAAGCCACTGAATTTTTAAGCATTGGATAAAAATTTAAAATAAGAAGAAAACAATACGCACATACAGTGCTTGTGCAGTCCTTGACTCCCATCACTCCCATCAATTGTTATTCTCTTTCGATGAAACCAAGAAATCCAAAGAACTATTTTCAGTTACATCAGGCATCAACTTTTAGGAATATAACTTTGAGGATGAGCTCTTTGTAGATCTGTGGGCATCGTGACTCTTTCTTAGCGGACTGCTGAGTATTTAATTTACATCTTTTCAACTGCTTCGTGGGATTTTGGTGTGGGGGACCCTCGAGGTTGGGGAACAACTTTTTTGCTACAACTTTTAGGAATATAAAGAAAGTGACATGTAGCTTGGTCATTGACTCAATGATTAACTGGATGACTAGTATTTTTGGCTTTTTATGGAGATGATGTATTTAAAAAATGGTGTCCTTATTCTTAACTAATATAATAGGACAAATTATATTATGTATTTAAGTTTTTCTCTTCCTTGAGTAGATGAAAAATTGTGGGGGCTTTTAATTCTTTTCCCCTCTAAATGTGATGTGATGAGAGAACAAGAAGAACAAGACTAGGAAACTCTTTTGGTCATCAGATTTACTGTATACAGTAATTTTA
The DNA here is from genome assembly GCA_036186865.1 of Eustoma russellianum. Classification (NCBI taxonomy): domain Eukaryota; kingdom Viridiplantae; phylum Streptophyta; class Magnoliopsida; order Gentianales; family Gentianaceae; genus Eustoma; species Eustoma russellianum. The sequence goes on along the minus strand of AP025049.1, from coordinate 38,001,059 downwards.
TTTTTGTTGTGCTCAAAAGTAATATTTTAGTTATATTAATAGATTTTCATATTTAGTTAAACATACGCAAAACAAAAAAGAATTTCTAGGCAACATGGTGATTGTGTTTAAAACATGAGACAAGACATCGTGTACGAATGGTTAACTACCTTTTGTGCATTCTTTTTCATTCTGTGGTTTGTCTTTCTGTCATGTTAGTAACAACAACGATCATATCCACTATATCCCAACGACATCAAAAACTACCGTTACAGTTTATGTTCCTAACAATTCATCCAATTACCACGGATTAACTTGAAATGCACCTTTCTTTAATCAAATCCTAACAATATCATCTAATCACGAGGAAAGTACATATGTTTGATCCTAAGCTTTTAGAGATTCAATTTAGAGATGAAATCTACTCATTTGTGTATAAAAGCTCACAACCCTCACTTCACTCATTTCAGTTAGGAATATTCTATAAAGAGGACACAAAAACTTAGAGCAAAAGGTCATACTTTAGGGGACTAAAAGTCCCACTATCTCAGTCTCAAGGAATATTGTGGATGATACAAATCAGGTGTTCAGCGGTCTACTAGGTTGGGGAGGTTATAACAAGGAGCTCACTCAAAGTGTCTACTGCAAACTGGGTCTTTGGTCCAGATATAGCAGTGAAACATCCACACTGCACGTGTCTCTGTAATCGAACTATGTACCTCTTGAATCAATTTCTAACCCCCGGTGTAATCAAACTATGTACCTCTTGAATCAATATCTAACCCGCATATCAACTGAGCTATACCCTGTGAACGAGGAGGGGAAAATTTGATTTAGTGGAAGGTACGGCTAAGAAATGATTGATTAGAAAAGTACTTTATCGATTATTCTTTAGTCTAAAAGAATATTTTTGGCGTTAAGTAGGGAAGGAACAAACCCTGGAGTTTATCTCCAATAATAAGAAGCATCTTATTAGAGAGAAATGGATACTTTAATATTGCAAACAAACATGGACGACGCGCATTAAGACAAACCCTAGTGCCCTAAGAGCGGATAAAGAACAACAGAAAAACTCGAAATCTCGGCAGCCGGGTTTCTCACTATCGTTTTATTCTTCTATTTTAATGCATCCAATTTGTACGTTTCTTATTGGTGATTTAATTGCTACGTACGTATGGTGATGTTTATGTAAGTGACTGATTTGACACATATCAGATTTGTAAACTACGAGCATGATTGAGTTGTGAAGAAATGCAAAATTTGATATTGGAATATTTGTCAATCGTATATCGTCAATAGAAGTTACACGTATCTATAGCCGCTAACCAACTATCAAAGTCAGTGAAAAGATAAGAATACAACAACAATTCTATCTTCTATTCTATCTCTAAGGTAACAACCATAACAACTCTATCTACAAGTTGGTTAGAATAAAATTCTAACTAATGCATCTAATTCAAATATTTGTAATTCAAATATTTTATCTCAATACTCCCCCTCAAGTTGGCGCATGAATGTTGATAATGCCCAACTTGTTGATGAATAGACGAAAACTTGATGGACCAAGGGGTTTGGTAAACCCATCGGCTAACTGGCGCGGACCAGGGACCTTGGTCGGATTGATAAAACCAGCAGCATAGTGTTGTCGAACAAAATGACAATCAATCTCAATATGCTTTGTGCGCTCATGATAAACCGGATTAGCAACAATATGTAAAGCGGCTTGGTTATCACAGTAAAGAGGAACGGGCTGTGTAACGGGTAGATGAAGATCATGCAAGAGTTTACGAAGCCAAACGATCTCACTTGTGGCATAAGCCATAGCACGATACTCAGCCTCAGCAGACGAACGTGAAACCACAGGCTGCTTTTTGGAACGCCAAGAAATGAGTGCTGAACCAAGAAAAATCATATAACCTGAGGTGGAACGGCGGGTTATGGGACAACCAGCCCAGTCAGCATCACAATATCCTGTAAGGCTTAATGAACTCGCAGTGGGAAAGAAAAGACCTTGTCCAGGCGCATGCTTAAGATAGCGCAATAAATGAAACACAGCATCTAAATGACATTTGCGAGGAGTATGCATAAATTGACTAAGCATATTAACCGCAAAACAAATATCAGGACGTGTCACAGTAAGATAGAGAAGGCGACCAACAATGCGACGATAAAAAACAGGATCATCTAAAAGAGGGTCAGAATCATTAAACCGAATATTTTGATCCATGGGTGTGTTGGCCGGGCGACATCCAAGTAGACCACACTCCAAGAGAATATCAAGAACATACTTGCGTTGATTCAACACCATACCAGCAGGAGAACGAGCGACCTCAATTCCAAGAAAATACTTCAAAGGTCCTAAATTCTTGATCTTAAACTGATGATCAAGGTACGCCTTTAAGGCGGTGATACGCGCAAGGTCATTGCCAGTGACAATAACATCATCAACATAAATGAGGACCGCGACAAAAGAAGACTCAGTGGACAAGACAAATAAAGACGGATCGGCAGTAGATTGAGTGTACCCTAGAGTAGTGATGGAAGTAGTAAACTTAGCATACCAATTCCGCGACGCCTGGCGTAAACCGTATAAAGACTTACGTAGCTTAAACACCTTATTCTCCCCCTGAACCATAAAACCCGGTGGGATGCGCATATAGACATCCTCCGTGAGATCACCATGTAAAAAAGCGTTGTTGACATCCAATTGATGAATGTGCCAACGACGTGTGACTGCTATTGCCAAGAGACATCGAACAGTGACTAACTTAGCCACTGGAGCGAAGGTTTCAGTGAAATCAACGCCTTCAACCTGTGTATAACCACGAGCCACCAACCTGGCTTTATAGCGTTCAACAGTCCCATCAGGGTTGTATTTGATTTTGTAAACCCACTTAGAGCCAATAGTGCGCTTGTCAGGAGGTAACGTAACAACAGCCCATGTATGATTAGCTTCAAGGGCTGAGATCTCACGTTGCATAGCATCACGCCAATGTGCATCTTTAACAGCCTGACGATAAGAAACTGGCTCATCCTTGGCAGTGATGGCCGCAACATAGCATCGATAAGAACGAGAGAAACGATTGTATGACAAAAACTGAGATAAGGGAAATACCGTAGAGTTTGCTGCAGGAGTGGGTGACACAGTCGATGGCACGAGTGAAGATGGTAACTCGACCTCAAAATCAGTTAGACGAAATGGCAGTTGACGCTGCCGGCGACTACGCAACAGAAGATGAGACTCGGAGGAAGATGCAGCGGGGTCAGCGGATGGCTGAGATGACACCGCTGGGGAAGAAGTACTCTGAGAAGAATTGCTAGCCGAAAAAGGGGCAGCACTCAAAGAAGTTAAATTTGCATCCAGGGGTTGATTCGGATTGAGTGCTGAAGCATCCCAACAATTGTCACAACTTAAGGAAGGTTTCGTGATGGAGCTGTGAGCAGGAACAAGCATAGCAAATGGAAATATTTGTTCATGAAAAGACACATCACGACTCACATATATTTTATGAGTAGACAAATCAAATATCTTGTAACCCTTTTGGGAAGGTGGATAACCAAGAAAAATACCCGGGGCTGACCGCGGAGCAAACTTGTCACGAGGACGAGGTAAAGTATAACCATAACATAAGCAGCCAAAAACCCGAAGATGAGAATAAGAGGGTAGACGACCCATTAATGCTTCATAGGGCGTTTTATTTTGAAGAATGACTGTGGGCATACGATTAACAAGATACACGGCAGTAAGAACACACTCCCCCCAAAACCGAATAGGCAAGCTAGCATGAAAACGAAGTGCCCGAGCGACTTCCAAGATATGACGATGCTTACGCTCAACGACACCATTTTGCTGGGGAGTATAAGCACAAGAAGTTTGAGCTTCTATTCCGTGATTAGTATAGTAGGTGAGAATAGTGTGACTTGTAAATTCTGTGCCATTATCACTCCGGACACGTTTAACTTGTGTATTAAATTGAGTACGCACCCAATGAAAGAAATGAAACAAATAACGACTAACTTCAGATTTTGACCCCATTAAATAGACCCACGTGACACGACTATAATCATCAACAATAGTCAAAAAATAACGTGCACCCGACAAACTAGGTGTCTTATAGGGACCCCAAATATCACAATGAACAAGATCAAATGGATTAAAAGTTGTACTGGCACTAACAGGAAAAGGCAAACGAGTACGTTTTGCTTTGCTACAAGCATCACAAAAAATATCTTTATGTGAAGAAACAACAGTAGGTAAAAAACGAAACTGCGAGAGAGGAAGATGACCCAGACGACGGTGCCAAACAGACTCATCGCTCTTTATTGCAGCTAAAGCTAGACCATGCGAACCAAGAAGGAGGCTGTAGAGACCATTGTGCTGTTTACCCACTCCAATCAGCTTCCTCGTTGGCATCTCCTGCAGAACACAAAAGTCCGGGCCAAAGGTTAGCGCACACTTCAAATCCTTAACCAAGCGGCTAACAGAAATTAAGTTAAAAACAAAATCTGGAACCCCTAAAACATCATGAAGAACCAGTGAATCAGAAAGCCTGACAGTGCCAATGACACGAACGGGCACATGTGTACCATCTGGAATTTGCACAGTAGCCGCTACTTTATCATGAATAATATTAGTAAACACAGACAGATCGTTTACAATATGCGCATTGGCTCCACTATCAAAAAGCCAACGTGATGATAAGGAAGGTGCAAAAGAGATTGTACCCGAGTCATTTTTGCCAGCTATCGGAACACTCGAGCCAAAATTACCTCCATTCAGATGCTCGACAAATTGTGCCAACTGTTGTTGTTGGGCGAGCGAAAGACCTGCGAAGGCCGTAGGATGCGATGGAATAGGGTCCTGTTGTATGGCCATCCCTTTGGCCGAATCCAAAGAGACCAACTTCTCTGAACCTGGAGCTGTCCTATTTTTGCGACCACGAGGCAAAGTCCAATTTGCCGGATAACCAATCAGATCATAACAAGTCTCGCGTAAATGGCCGAGCTTACCACAGTGAGTACAACGAGGCCTCTCCCCCTTACCCTTGACTCTGGAATTTCGGCCCTCAACAGGAGGCTGCCATGCCGCCAAAGCGGCAGCCTCAAAGTGAGGTGATTGACTTTGAGCAACCACCCGTTGCTTCTCCTCCTGTGCAACAATTGCATACACACGCCCAAGCGAGGGTAAAGGATCAATACTTAAAATGTGCGAACGTACCGTATTGAAGGATTCATCAAGACCCATCAGAAAATCAAACACCATCTCCTTCTCACGAACTTTGTCAATTGCCTTGGACAAACCGCAAGTGCACAGCCCGCAACTGCAAATGGGAACGGCATCAAAAGACTGAAGTTCTCCCCAGAGAACTTTGAGACGACCATAGTACGCGGAGATCATACTCCTTTCCTGTCTGAGGGAAGCAATGGCACGACGTAGCTCATATACTCGTGCATCAATTCCTTGAGTAAAGCGCTCCTCCAAATCCACCCACACATCGCGGGCCGAGTCAGCATGAGCGGCAGTGCCTTGAAGTTCCTTGGCTAATGAGTTCGACAGCCATGCCAAGACTAGGGCATTGCACTGTTGCCACACAGAATAATTGACAGAAGCAGTGTCTGGACGCTTGATAGTGCCATCCACAAACCCTGATTTGTTCTTAGACCGCAAAGCGTTGACGAAAGCCTTGCGCCAGACAAAGTAGTTCTCTCCATTTTCTCCTAATGGTTGGGTAACAAACACCAGACCAGGATGATCAGATGGATGAAGATAATATGGTGACTTAGGGTCGGTAGTGACCAACGACTGTTCAGCCATGATATTGTCCGTGAAACAAAATGACAAAGACGAACAAAAAATAGGTTACGCAACCAAGAGAAGAAAAATAACTCAGGAAGGAATTGATTAATAGAAACTAACTACAATGGTTTCCTGGTAGATCGACGATGAAAAAATTAAGAATCAAACTTTTTTTTTTTTTTCGCTCTGATACCATGAAGAAATGCAAAATTTGATATTGGAATATTTGTCAATCGTATATCGTCAATAGAAGTTACACGTATCTATAGCCGCTAACCAACTATCAAAGTCAGTGAAAAGATAAGAATACAACAACAATTCTATCTTCTATTCTATCTCTAAGGTAACAACCATAACAACTCTATCTACAAGTTGGTTAGAATAAAATTCTAACTAATGCATCTAATTCAAATATTTGTAATTCAAATATTTTATCTCAATAAGTTGTTATTAAACTTGGTGTCAAAAGTTCATACATTGGTTTTCAGGGTATCTTTCGTTCCAGTTTTAAAGAGTATTATGAAAGATGTAAACAAAGAACTTAGCGGACTCCTAGGTTGGTGATGACTTTACACAAAGACCCACACAAGGTTTCTCCCTGCAAACTAGGACTTCGGCCTAGCAGGGATCGAATTATGAATCTCTTGATGATAAATCTAACCTGAATACAAACTCAGTTATATCATGACGCGAGTTGTTATGAAAATTAAGAACACATTGGGTATGTACTTATCAAGTTTTTACGTCATGCATTTGTTTCTCGGTAAGCTTATGGCGTAATTGTTATATGCCATTAGGTATCTTTCTGTGGTAAAGACTTTTATTCACGAATGAGAGTGTATATCAAAAGGGGTCAAACATTCGCCTTATCATGGCACATTGTATGCATATACGTACACATAAATAAAATAGTTATACCAAGATGATAAGCTAATATATAACTATTGGGTTCAATGGTATAGCGATATGGTATATAAACTGTTTAATGCAAATAGATTTTATGATATCTTAGTCATACCTAATGCTTGGAAAGAAACAATTAATATTATTAGCGAATATGTTCTTCAAGTAAGTTTAGGGGAGGTTATGAGGTTCAACTTTGAAAGATTTAGAAGACGTATTTTGTGAAATTTGAATAAGTGAGGAGATCATTATAGGAGGAGATATAAATAGACATGTAGGTAAATAGAATAAGGATTACATAAAGTACACGATGGATTTGGTTTTAGAAATAAGAAAAATATAAAAAAAATCAATTTTGAATTTTGTAATAGTGTATGACCTTATAGTGACTAATTATAATGTATTTTTCTAGAAAATAGATTAACACTTGAGTACATTCAAAAATGCACCAAATAAGTCATAGATAGAGTATTTCATGACACGTAGGAGAGATGAAAGAGCTTGTAAAGTCTATAAGATGATCCTAGAAGAAAGTTTAACAATGCAATACCGTCTTGTAGTGTTGAATGTCGTATCATTCGCAATTTTAGAAACGTAATATTATAGCATAAGAAATTCAAGTAGTGATGCAAATGAAATATGGTAGGATGTAGCGGTAAAGATAAAACAAATAGCAAAAAAAATTTATGTTGCGAGTCAAAAGGTCTAACACGTGCAAATAAAAATCTTGGTGGTGGAAAAAAAGTGCAAGACAAAGTAAAAACTAAGAGAACTAGTTATAAGGCACTTCAACTTTGAAAGAATCAAGAGAATTGAGAAAAATAGAGACTTGTTAAAGAAGTTAAACAGGTCGTAAGTGAAGTCAAATCAAAGGCGCGTGAAGTTTTTTTTATAGGCGCTTAGATACAAAAGAATGTGAAAGAGATGTGTATGAAATTGCTAGAGTGATAGAAAGGAAGATAAGACATTTAACGCATATGCATAAAATATGAAGATAGCAAAATTTTAGTAGAGGCAAAGTCAATAAAAGATAAATGGAGAAGTTACTTAAATTTTTTTTAATGAATTAGTGAGAGATGAACTCTTATTAGACAACTTACACAACCCTGAAGAGGGTAAAAGGTAACATGCAGTAGAAAAATTCGATTACTAGAGATAGAAGATACTTTGAAAATGACGAAAAATAATAAAGCGATTGGACCGATAGAATTTCAATTGAGTTTTGTGAATGCCTTGTGAAATAAAGTATTCTGTAACCACAATTTTTCTTGAAAAGTCGTAAAAAACCAAAAATATTTTGACCAGTGAAGTAAAAGCAATTCAATACTTCTGTATAAAAACAAATGAGATACATAACATTGTGCAAATTATAGAGAATTAAATTAATAAGCCACATAATTAACATCTGGAAGCGAGTGATTGAGAAATGACTTCACAAAAGACTAGTGTATATACAAATAATTTGGATTTATGTCGATAATGTCAAAATGAAGGCTATTCATCTTTTGAAAGTGGTATTCGTCTTCAGTCAGAGAAGGTGGTAAACGGTTTTTAGAAGTTAAAAAAAATTAAAGAATTAAAGACTATATCTCCTTGAAAAATAAGCACTGATAAATATAGTTCTGTAAAATTCTGAAGTTGCTATTTTCCTATTGTCTTCATTTCTCCTTCACAAAATACTTTGGTATAAAAGATTTTAAAGTGCATTCAAAACAAAAAGAAAAATTCTAAAGTCTAAGTTCAAGACTTCATCTATTTGTACAAACCCAAAAAACCATCATCGTAAACTGGAATGCATTTGGTAGCGACCTATTCACGTATTGTATGGAAAAATTGCCTTTAGGACAACTTATGTTATAAGTTCTTCTAAGTGATTTGATCTCCTTGCCATGGTTCAGCCCGTGGTTTTAGTTTACTTCCAAAAAAGTTTAAAAGCTGAAGTCATAGTTTGTCTGAAATTCGAACGTTAAAATGGTTTAACCTCAAGTTTTTTTATATTACAAGAGTTTGACTTAGGTCAAATTTTTGACCATTACTCAACCTCCAAGTCGAATCATGAGGTTAAAAATTGACCTCGTTGTTTAAGCAAGGAGTCATCCCTTGATTGAAATTATTTGTCCATTCAAAATTGATACTTGATTTTATAAAAATTTTGAACACTTAATTTATTTACTCTATGAGACCATACTAAGATTAAAGACTCTTTTGAACACTGAAGCTGGGTTTAGAAAAAAGGCGGCCTTGTTATTCACTAGGAAGAAATGAAAAGTCCAATTGGAAATACCCACACGAACCCTCCAACCACAGCTGTCTGGTTTAGCAGCATCACCTCAGGAACAAATATCAAACGAGCCATGGCTGAAACACTCTTGATGTACAGAAGGCCCAAGTACTTTCTCTTTATTTTAGAAAGCCAACGTACGAAAAATAGGCTTTTTTTTTTTTTGGAGTTGTGATACATAAGGTGAAGATTTGGCGCATAAAGGAAACCTTTTGCTATATACAACAAAATTTTGAACCCAATATGTTTGTGTTGAAATTTGGAATTTGAGGTCATATCTACTCAAAAGTTTAAAACAATAGGTGGTGATATTTAAATGTGAGATTATATTCTCAATATACGACTTCACATGGCAATATGCTTGATATACACATGCGTTTCAGAACTTGCTCTCAAAAGTTTAAGGCAATAGGTGGTGGTACTTTAATGTGAGATTATAATCTCAATACCCGCCCTCACATGGCAATATGCTTGATATACACATGCGTTTCAGAACTTGTCCTCAATCACAACCCAGACATAAGCATTTGTACTTGGGTGAGAGAGAAATAATAAATGGTCAACCATAGGTCAGACGAGAACTTGACCTCAATCACAAACCATGCATGAACATCTGTACTTGGGTGGGAGAGAGATAATAAATGGCCGACCATAGGTCAAACGAGGTGTGAGTCCACATCTTAAACATGCTATGATAGCATGTTGAAACTTGGGGCCTATATCCATTCAAAACATTTAAGGTAATGAGTGGTAGTAGTTTATTCTCATATAACCCATATATTTTTCTTAAAATGGGCGATGTGAGACTGTATTCTTGTGTTGGGCATCAGCCTTAATAGGTAAGCTAAAACTCAATAGGCATAATTGATTCAATCATTTCGTTGAAGAAATTACGAGGTGTTGTTCAAACTGTTGAAACTTAGGCTTACCGACTCATATCCACTCAAAACCTTAAGCAATAGGTGGTGGTACTTCATCCTCATATAAGCCATGCATTTTTTCTCAAATTAGCCGATGTGGGATTCTCAACACCCGCCCTCACGTGGCAACGTGGCTTGACATACATGCGCCTTACAACCCGTCCTCAATCACAAACCACAAGCCAGAAATGAACATCTGTACTTAGATGAGGGGAAACATTAAGTGGCCAACCATGGGTCAGACAAGGGTTGAGTCCACATTTTAAATCTGCTCTGATACCATGTTGAAACTTAGGCTTACATGAGGTGAGACTCATATCCACTCAAAACCTTAAGACAATGGGTGGTGATACTTCATCCTCATATAAGCCATGCATTTTTTCTCAAATTAGCCGATGTGTGATTCTCAACTTTGATGCGGCAGTAAACATGAAGGAGATGAAGACAAAATTGGAGACAATGGGCTTGAAAACTGCAGCAGAATGGTTAAATGACATGGTTTACAACAGAGTGGAGATTGAAGAACACTCACAGACAGAGTATCTAAAAATGAGAATAGAGAGCGCTTTGCAATGGTGGTTGATGAAGCTACATCCTATTGGAAGTATCAGTTGATCGAATACAGTTTGATGCAATTTTCATTATAGGTAATCGTAAAACAACCTCTACTATCATCGATTAATGAAAGCTAAATATTTACTATCATCAATTAATGATTGATTATTAAATCACTAACAGTTGGTATATCACTACATAAAGATTTTTTCCATGATGTAGCTCATATTACATAACCCGTTTTAAGGATTAAATGAGTTTTATATTAAATATTTTATATGATTTATATTGATAATTTCAGTCACTCCACTTATGGAAGGATTTAAAATTTCTTTTACATTAAATACCTTTTATTTCGCTTCAAGTTCAATGAGATAAACAGAGCAAACAAAAATTTGTATACTCCAATTGATATCTCAACGAACAAAAGAAAATATTTTCAACATTCATATGACTTAATTGAAATACATCTTTTTCTTGCAGTCTTTTTTTCTTTTATTTCATGTACCAAATTGAAATAAAACTAAATCTAGTTTGAAATCTAAAAGGTTACAACAACAACATTTGTCGCATAGGTTTCCGTATATGATGAGGTATGGAAGCTCGGATATACGTAACCATATCCATGTGTTAGAAATATAGAGGTTGTTTTTCGATGACCTATGATGAAAATCGCATCTAGTTTTATCGATCAACTGTTACTTCACAATATAAAAAACATAACCAATTTAATGAGTCATTTTGTTTTATTACGTCATATTTTAGCAGTAAAAAAAATGTCTCCCTGACTCCTTGGAAACGAAAACATGGAAATCTAAAAAGGTCTGAAGTTCAAATATTAAAGGAATGGAATCTTCTCACTTCCACACCCTCACTCCTTTGTCTATCGTCTACCACGTAATATCAAAGCGGAGTGATGATGCTAGATAAGTGTCATCTACATCTAGCCTCACCATCCCTTGCTACCACCTGATAGGCAGTAGACAAAAAGGTGAGAGTGTAAAGAGCGAGGAGATCCAGTCCCATGTTAAAGGTTTCAAAAGCTGGTGGAATAGTTCTAATTATTATACTGAAAAAGTCCATCCCAAGTCAAAAACATCGGAACGAACAAATATCAAATGCCCAGATAGCCGACACGTATGACATAAACAAAGGCAACCATGAAGCCACCTGGTACTTTGACAGCGCTCCTTTTTGGTTCCGTTGTCTCCACCCCCATTTAAACTTCACCAAATACTAAACAACACGGACACCACCACTCCGGCATTTTACACACACGAGTACGGAACACTTTGCTTACTTTCCCAATTTCTCTCTTTTTAAAACTACTATTCCGGGTTTGTTAGATTTCTATCTTCCCTTTTGCTTTCAGACAGTTTTTGCTGAAAAATGTATCAGACCCGAGAACAATCGGGTCATGACCCGTTTAAGCCATTTAAAGGCTTCATGTTCTCTTTCAATGGCTCTGATGCCTTCAAATCTTTATTCAGAAGTTGTGCTTTTGTGCTCTTTATAATCTCCGTCTCGGTAATACTTTATTCGGTTTTCACCCGAGAGTCCACTTTGTCTCGTTGCCCCGAATGCCCAAACCTGGATCAAGACATATCGGAGCAGACGTGCGACCCGTCGGACTCGGAACCCACCAACATTCACCATATTGTTTTCGGGCTTGCCGGATCGGTCCGGACATGGAACCACCGGAGAAAGTACTCTGAACTTTGGTGGGAGCCCAATATCACACGTGGGTTCGTTTGGTTAGATGAAAAGCCCGGCCCAAATACAACTTGGCCCGAGAATTCCATTCCCTATCGGGTCTCATCCGATTGGACCCGGTTCAAATACACAAGCTCACAATCCGCGGTCAGGATAGCCCGGATCCTAGTTGACTCGTTCCGGGTCGGGTTACCCGATGCAAGGTGGTTTGTAATGGGAGATGATGATACGGTGTTCTTCACACACAACTTAGTTACGGTGCTCTCGAAGTATGACCACCGTCGGATGTACTACATCGGAGGGAACTCGGAGAGCGTGGAGCAAGATGTGATGCATGATTATGATATGGCGTTCGGCGGTGGGGGTTTCGCTATCAGTTATCCATTGGCGGCGGAATTGGTTAGAGTGATGGACGGCTGTCTGGAGAGGTATTATAATTTCTACGGCTCAGATCAGCGGGTGGGGGCTTGTGTTAAGGAGCTCGGTGTTCCGCTTACTAGGGAATTTGGGTTTCACCAGGTTTGTTTTTTTTTTCCTTGTGTGTTTTTATTTTAAATATTTACGGTATATTCCCTTTTCTTGAGTGCTTTAATTTGTTACTCAATGTGTTTCTGTTTTGGTGAAGAGATCATTTACACTAAGTTGAAACAGTTGTTTTGTTTTGTAGTGTAAACATTTTAAGTTACTTGGAATATTAGGAAAATTAACCTACCTTTTTATGATAACAAAACAACCACATATCCCAGCAACATCAAAAACTATTGTTATAAGGAGGTGAGACACAGCCAAACAAGTGTCGGACTTCAAAACCTAATATGGGATTGTTGTATGGATTTTTCTAATTGAAAGATATCATACTGTGATTCTGGAGTCCTACCTTCTAGCTCAAATGAGTTTTGTAGATGATGTAAATGAAAAACTCAGCATCGTCAAGGCCTTTTCTAGACAACCCTGTATAAACTGGACCAATAATTTTTTAATCCAATTAAACTGGATAACATGTCTAAGTCATTACCGTTGAGATAGCAGTATTTCATGTTGTTATTTGGATTTTAGGTTGTTATATGGACCTCTAATTGGATAGTTGGTGGTTCAAGATTGAAGATAATTAACCTCATTTTGGACATTTTATTTCTGTCTACGTGTGTGTGCACATGCATATATGCCCTTCCGTTTTATGTCAATTTTTGTAAAGAAAAACTACCTTAACGGTTCTATGACGGTAAGTGTTTCTTTTTCTGAGGTAATAACATTAAGTTTGATTCCTCGTTTCTGGTCTCCTTTACTTGAAATATTACAAAACAAATCTTTCCTTATGAAGGAGGTGAGATACATGGAAGTCAACATAACCTTTTTGGAAGTAAACCTAACTTTTGACAGATTTATTGCATTATATAGGCATATATATTTTAGTCATTAATGGAAAAACAAAAGTAGCAAAGAATATAACTTTTCAAATTGGTTTCAGAATTTTCCAATACGTCTTTTCGGATCATGTATGCTATATTTCAGTCACATGACTTGCATACGTTATAAATAATTCTCGTTGGGGCAATGACCTACACTATATTATAGATGTATTTTTAAATATAACGACATTAGTTGGGAGATGTGATACACGATGAATTCTTTTTTTTTTCCTGTTTTGAGGAAAATACAGGATGAATTTTATCTCTTCTAATTGCGAAAAAGTCCTACATCCACACAACCCTATCTGGATTCGATTTATTTAGTTATAGTTAGATTAATTCTAAAATTTACTACCAACCATGGGAACGGGATCTGCTGGGTGCACTTACCGTTTTGTCATCCAGTCTCACGTCTTCTGTTGAACAATCTCTCATTCATTCTTATTATTTTTGTTGTCACGTGTCACGCGCGGTAACAAGTGGATCCAACCCCAACTATGTTGTAGGAAAGATTAAAAAATCAATGAGAAAGTTGCCCGCTTACTTGTACCGCATTTATCTTAGGTCAACTTTTTTTTTGAATCAAGTTTGTTAGCTCAACCTAAGCGAGCTACTTATGATGAATATCATCCCGGAGCTAGGGCGGTTAACGAGCTGAATCGAGTTAAATAAAGTATTTAAGTTTGGGTTTTATTAGGTTAACGAACAATTTGGTTTGGTTCATTTAATATGTTGAGCCTAAAAGCATATTATATTTTTTTTAAATGAGTCAAATTGTTTGAGTTTGGCTCGGTTTGTTTATGTAAAGAAATCTAATTATATGTTCGAATTTGTTTCGTTAGAATTACCAAATAAACTCGAATTAAATACGAGTCAAAGTTATCGTAAATAGTTCGATTCGTGAAACACCAAACAAAAAGATAATATAAATTTTTCATGATGTGGAAGATAATAAGAAACTGTCTCAATCATTTTCATGGTGACACACGTCACCCTCTTACTCAATTTAGGAAAAGGTGGAAATTTTTGGTGTTTGCCATGACTTCCATGTTAAGAGTCCATGGAAAAGCTTGCCGGGTCCTGCAAGTTCAAATACAACTCATAGTCCAATGAATGTCAATGTTTTTCTTTCTTCCCCTTTCTCCCCTTTTGACGGGACTCTTAAATCTATGATTTTTAATTTTTTTTATTGTCGCAAGACATACATAATGCATAAAGAATAATACTATCTTTATAACAGTCGGAAAAAAAATTATTTTTCTTAGTAGTCTTTTAACGCATTTTATAGATATATGAGAATGAAATATGTTTAAAATATATTCATAGGAGTGGAAATCCCATTAGGGAACAAGAAAAAAGCCCAAGGTCAGGTCTTTTCCGTGTGAATATGTGTCTACCCTATTAGGAAGTCAGAAGTGGTGTAACACTTCTTCTCTTAATAATTGTCGGGTATTGCAATTGGGAACTTCTGAATTGTCATAATTAATAAAAGGAATAATGTTTTAAAAAAAATAAATAAAAGGTAATTGATTTGAGATCAGAACTAGGAGCGCCTCAAATGGGCTCCTAATGTAACTAAAGCACTGAATGTCATGTTTAATTATATGTTCTCGAAAAGACGAGCTCAATGTAGTCAGAAGAGGGTGCGATTGGGGATGCCTACGCGCGTGCCGTGCCGTGGCTGCTATTTCGACGATGTCTACACACTTCCGTCTCGTCTGGTCGAGAGAGTCGGGGCATCCAGAAAGGAGCCACCAACGATGGCCGCTTCAGGAAGCCATAACTTCGCTGTTCCTGAGAGTTTATGGGTTTATTATTACCGTTTAAACCGTCTCTCCGAATCTTACAACGCCGTAATTGACTCATAATTCAATGTGTCTTTCATATTTGCTTGTTTGGACCATGTTAAGTACTCGTAAAAGTCATCAAAAAGATTTTTGGTAGGATGTTGTTTGCTGATGACTTGGTAGAAGAAATACTTCTCTAACGGGACCCTCCAGTTTCCACCGGGAAGTGCCCCCCCCCCCCCCCCCCTCTCTTTCTCTCAGTCTCTAGAGGCACAAGTCTTTGTGGTCAACGTATATGTCATGATAGCTGGATATACTCTTTAACACAATCGTTATGCCACAATGAAATGTTTATATGGTGTTAAAAGTATGTTCTATGAGAGCAATTCTGGATATGTATTATAATAAGAAAAAGATTTTGCTTTAATACAAGCTTTAACACATAAGTCAGGTGATAAGTTCATGGATAAAAGAATCTGAAATAGAAATCACTAGGCTTCAATTGTGTAGCAGCACTCGTAATATCCCGGTGTTTGGCTTCAAGATTAAGAGGGGTGACTGCTTTTATGTTCAGGAGATATAACAATATTAGCGTGATAGAAGTTGAGATCTATATACGTTTTGCCGAGTTACTTGGACATGTTTCTCTCAAGAGCCCTAGTGTATTCTACTTGTTCACCTGTGTCCAGGAGTATGGTAAGTTCACCGGGATGATCGCCCTCCTAATTCAAAGTTTTTTCCGGGGAAGCAATCACTTGGTGGAAAAGGAAGTGATTCAGCAATGACAACCAGGAGGTGGGCTTTGAAGCAGCCATTCTTTGAGAAAAAGCGTAATAGTTCACTGGTCTAGCTGGCTCAAGCGATTCGCATAATTTTGTGGTGTCATCAGCTTTTAGCAGAAGTGTCCCTGTTTCCATTGGTCCTCTGATGCTCTTATTTCTTGTATTAACCGATTCCTGCCTTGGAGGATCCAGATCTATTTGATGAATATGATACTTGTTAATGCTGTTTGTATTATGCTAATTCTTACTCTTTGTTGGTTTTACAATCTTCAGATTGATGTTCGAGGTGACTTGTTCGGTCTATTGTCCGCGCATCCACTGGCTCCAATAGTATCACTCCACCACCTGGACTATGTGGAACCATTATTTCCAAATCAAACCCAACACCAATCTCTAACGAACCTGGTCAAACCGTACCGTCTTGATCCGAGCCGATTACTACAACAGTGCTTTTGCTTCCACAGGAGGTACAAATGGTCAGTGTCCGTCTCTTGGGGGTATTCAGTCATGATCCATCCTTCATTACTGCCAGCCGTAGAATTGGTGAAACCTTTACAGACATTCAAGACTTGGAGGAGTTTCCACGATGGGCCTTTCGTGTTCAATACTCGGCCGGTGAGCTTGGATCCTTGTGAAAGACCAGCCGTATTCCATCTGGACTCCGTTAAGGAAGATATTAGGCGTGGTATGGTTACTACTTACAATAGTTCGATGAATGCAATGGGGAAAGAATGTAGGAAACGACATTATGCTCGAGTGTCGGCTGTTAAGAGAGTTGTGGTTACAGCCCTGAAGATGGATCCTGCAGAATGGAAAACGGTACGCCGCGTACTCTGCGTGTAATCTTTGTCTAGAGTCATGGCAATTAGCTACTGCTATAATCTTTGTGTTTCTAACACATGGTATGTTTCCGTATATCCCATCTCTCTATATCCTGTCATAGGCGGGAGCCTCTAAGACAATAGGGTAATGTTATTGTTGTTGTGGTAGTCTTTGGACTAATTGGATGCTGCTAATCTTGCAGAATCCGCGGAGGCAATGCTGTGAGGTCAAAAATTCAAAGAATGGAGTGCTGAAAGTAAAGATTAGAAGGTGCAATAGATGGGAGTCTATTACTCCCTAAAGGGTCCTAGGAAGGATCCTTGTGGTTGTAATGTTGTAAATAATTTGATTGCAGAATTATGCTATGTATAGTTATAAGTAATAGCAAAGATGCTTCAGACTGGATGCTCTCTTCCAGGAGAAAAGAAGTGCAATTTTGCCTGCTTTGACACTGACTCATGACTGCTCCTTGTTCTCTGGGTCGAACAATACATAGTTTCCCATGCTCATTTTAGGGGAGTGGATAACAGCCTCTTCCAAGGCATAGTCCAGTTGTTACTCGGGTTAGAATTTGCTTCAAAAGGTTAAAGAGTTCGATTCCAAGGATACGCGCAGTATGGTGTTCCTCTGCTGCTAAGCTGAAGGCCTGGTTTGTGGAGGGACATCTTGTGTGAGTCACTTCTAAGATCTCACATAATCTAGGAGGCCGTTTGGCTCCTGATTTGCATCTTCCATACATGCTCCTTAGGACTGGGACGGTGGGAGCCCTCGAGGGGAGAGATTTCAGCTTTTGCTCCAAGGGAAGTGAATAACACCCCCTCTTCCCACTCCCCAAAGTTGTGTCTAATGTGAATAAAACTCACGACACAGAGTGTAAGTGGTTCCTTTCATCATTTGTGTAAAGACAACCACAGATAAACGAGGAAAGAGCAAAACGCAATGTTAGACTTGAGGAATCTGATTTTAATCTACGACACAATTGTAGGCTTAATTGTAGTAACCTTGACATACTCCATCTTCGTAACGCCGCGTCTTCTTTCCGACTGGGCATCATCATCATCATCCGGACTCAGTATATCCTAACGACAGCAAAAGCTATCGTTAGGGTCTGAGGAGAGTAAGAGGCAGACAATACTTCTATCCCAAGGGGTAGGGAGTCTTCCCGACTGGGCAATGACACATATTCGGGCTTCAGTGACATTTTTTTGTCACTTAATACCACATGATCATGTCATGACACTTCGAGTCTTGTATTATTGAATTATTCTAGCTCAATGTACCAAATGCGTGACCGAATGGTGTAGTTATTATATACTATCTCTGTTTTAAAAATGTTATTTAAATTTTAAACATAATGTAAATTTACGTATTGTTGAAAAATCAAATAAAGGGATATAAAATGCAATTTCGGGAGGGACTGATAGCTGTGAGGTTTCCCTTGCAGATACTAGTGTATTCACAACAGTATCTGATGGGTTGAGCAGGATCTACGAGTGTTTATTCTATCAGTGAAGATGTTATTACACTAGTCAAAAAGTAATACACAATAAAAAATTTATTTTTTAACGGACCGTCTTAACAAAGCACATCCCTCTTTGCAGGGTTGTCGGTGGAGCACATCCCTCGATTTACATCCCACCTGGCTAAGGGGCCTCTGGTACAGGTGGGAGAAGAACCCACTCCCTCCACACGGACCGTCTCCGTGTGGAGACAATCTTTGTTGAAATATTACAAGGGTTGCCTCTGGGCTGGCTGAGTCTCGAGTGTCCTCTCCCTTTGCAGGGCTGCCGGTGGACCACATCCCTTGATTTACATCTCACCTGGCTAAGGGGCCTCTGGTACAGGTGGGGGAGAACCCACTCCCTCATCAAAGCTTTGATAAGTTGGTGAGTTAAGAATATGTACAGAGATAATCACATTTTTGCAACGAAAAGTTTATTAGTTTTTTTTTAACAAAATATCCAAACCTAATTTTATTTTAATTTTTATGTGAAACTTCTACGAAATGATCACATAAAAACAAGTTAAATGATGTTGACATGTGATTATAGGTTACCATTTCCATCTACATGTTCTTCCCTTTCACCTCCTCCCTCCATCTCTGCAGCGTGCCCCTCTCCCTTCCCATTCACCTGCCTCCTTCAATTCGACCATATACCCTTCGAACCTATAATCACATTCCCTATAGGAAGCCAAAAAAAAAAAAAAGCGAATTTTTTTTGAAATTGCCCTTAGAGCAATTGTTATTTATTTCTTAACCAATGAAATCTAATTGGTACACGTAGACCTCCAGCAATAACATGTCAGTATTCTTTGTTACCAAGTTTTAAAGGGACATATATAACGAGAGTCACTTCTGAAATTCTTTATAATGATCTTAGGTGAGATCATATGTAAAGTGTTTCTTTTATAGGTTATTCCGGTGACTTGATTCTTTATATATTTAATTTAATAAATGGGTCGAATTTCCTAAATGATTCTTTACATATTTATTTGATGTTATAAATTTCACACAAACAAATAGTAAATTTTCGTCACCTAGTTTTGCAGGGCAAATATATGAGACACACAACCATAAACTGGATCATGCATTATTGCAAAAGCTTCATATGATATAGTAATAGCTGCACCAAAAACATATGTCTCTCTTATGCATGTGTGACACATCCACTCCATGTACAGAACCACATATACATACATTCAAAGTATATGATTTTAGATGGAGCTACTTATGGATAGGTATATTAGACGAACTAAAACATGTTAGTGATGTGAATTAGGTTAAAATTTGATATTACTGGTCCAAAATGAATATCCATCTAAGGTAAAATGATTCGACTCTAATGGTCAAAAAGTACTAGTATAAAGAAAAAGGAGATTCGCCCTTCGTCAAGTTTTTTCATACGTATTAAGAAAATCAATATTGAGAAAATTGATTGAAATGATTGGTATAACATAGAATAATGATGTATGTGAGAAAACATTATACATGTTTCACTCACATTGTAATGCGTCAAATAAAATTATAAACAATTTATTGAAAACGACACTTGTTAGAAATTTGTGTAATAGTTTAGATGCAATGATCAGTTCGTTTTTTCTGTTAGTAATGCGCATAAGCCTAATACAACAACTAATAATCATATCCAATATATCACAACGACAGCAAAAACTATCGCTAAGGTCTGTAAAGGATAAGAAGCAGGCAAACAATACATTCATCCCAAGGGATAGAGAGTTTGCTTCCAGTGATAACCCCGACTCTGTATCTACCTACACAGATGGCACAATAATAGGAATATTATGTGATGTTGTACTACTACTAGTGAATAAATTTAATAAACATAAATAAAAAGTTTCCGATCTTACAATAGTCATAACCGTGTATATACATAAATAATGAAAAACAAAGACAAAACAAAAAATTAGAAAGTCAACCTAAAGTGTAAAGAGTATCTAAGTCCTTAAATATATTCTAAGGTGCCGCTAATAATTGCACCGAAAGAAAGAGAATGTCCAATCACCACATGCATCATATTCCCTCCATCCCAACAATATTGTCATAGTTTTACTTGCCTATAATTTGAGGAAGTCAAGTTGTTTCGGTGATTATTAGCATTCTATCATTAGTTAATTAATAGATATAAAATAGAGAATTATGTCAATGCTAATTAAAAGAATAGTATGAAAATTCTGACAATTATCATGTTCTTATTAGAAAGCGGATAATATTTGACAAAATAAAATAGAAACTACGACAATATTTTTTGACACATAGAGAGTATTTTATTAGGGGTTTTCACTCTTTTAAATTTCTATTTTTTCAATCTTTTTTGTTTGCATAAAATGTTAACAAAAATAAAAAGAAAAAGGGGAGAAAATATAGCCCATAGAGGCCTTATCCTTCCTCATCGAGTAACAATGAATAATTTTCAAAATAGACTCGACAGCAAAGTGACTCAGAAGTAGATATCAGAGTTTACATCATGCAAATGGGCAGCATTATTCCATATGAATTTCCACCAAAAGCAATCTTAATTAAAAGTCATAGAGTTTTAAGGACACCGTTAAAAGAGGAAACAACAATAATACTCTTTAATCCAATCACCAAATTCGTTTCCATTTCTAATGGAATCAAATACACATTCTTTTTTGTCTTTAGAATATAATAGAATAAAGCAAAATGTCTCACTAAACTGTCAGCGCTTCTTATATTGTGTGAAGTAGCAATTGCTCGACATAACTTGACGTAATTTTCATTATAGGTCGTCAGAAAACAACATCTGCGTATTTCTAACACATAGGTATGGATCAATATCCCACCGAACTTTCAATGCAATGGAGTAATGTTGTTGTAATCTAATCACTAAATTGCCCTTGCGGAGCTCGAAAGCTTCAGGAATCAGACAAAATAGCACCTTCCAGTTCTACAATTTCAGACAGAGAAATTTAAAGCGACAAATTTAATAAAGAAAGCCAAAATAATTCCCATATTTTAGGTGGAGAAGATAAAAGCAAAGATACTAACCTCAAGATTCAATAAGGTAGAATGATTCAATCAGAAGCAACAAGGTGCTGCCACGTGGCAATCGGGTAATCTTGGTTGTGTGGCCGTTGGGAATTCAAGAGCCCAATCCACAGGATTTCCATTTGTGTACACAAAAGCTTTGTGCCTACTTCTATAAGTTACCCTCTCCTTCCTCCAAATTTTCCAACTTTGCACCTTATAATCTTTTCCTCCTCACTCCAGTCTCATACTATACTAGTCCGGCCACCGGAGCATCCACACTCATGGCTGCCGCCGCCTCCACCGTCGGAGCTGTCAACCGGGTACCGGTCGGTATTTATGTCGTTTTCCACTTCCCTTTAAGCTTTTGTTGATCATTATTTGCATGAGTATCTATTTACATGTTCTTAATTCTGCATCTTGTGATTATTGATTATATATGTTGGCATAAGTTGATATATAGAGAGTTTATGCTTGAAAGATGCTGATGTAAGGGTGCATACTGAGTTTATTTCCTTTTCATCGAGATACACTATTACTTACTCTGGAATATGATGAAATAAAACAAAATGACTCACTAAATTGGCTGCACTTCGTAGTTAACCGACACAGCTTGACCCATCATTAGGGGTCATCGAAAAACAACCCCTGTGTGTTTTTAACATATGAGTATAGTGGTGTATATCCTACCCCCGTACTCGGCGGGATCCTTTAAGTCAATGAGGTAATATTGTTGTTGTTGTTGATATACAACTTATTATAATCGATTGAATATTTTGGTGAAGTCTGTTGCTTTTCTCGCATGCGATTCACAACTTAAAATCATTGGTTAGAGAATTATTAGCATGTTATCATTGATTAAAGATTTTGATAAAATACTAAACTCTATGTTTGTTTACTTACGTGGACAAAAGATTATCAGTAGTTTTATTGTACTTTAGTCATAACCAAATGCACAGCTTTGACGCAATTTCATTATAAGTCATCGGGAAACAAACTCTCTGTCTTTCTAATACATGTGTATGGTCACGTACATCCGACCCTCCATTGTTGTTGTAGTCATAACCAAGTCCTACTAAGCAAGATTATCAGTATAACTACTAGTTGTAGCCGAGTGAGTACTGCAAGATTTTTGAAAGACTGTTTGTTTGAAACTTGCTGCTTTCCGTTCAACTGTTGGTAGACAATATTTTCGTTTCCAATGGAGTTTCTTTGACTTTGAAATATTATGAAATAATAAAAAATGATTCATTAAATTGGTTGCGTTTCTTGTATTGTGAAACAACAGTTGATTGATACATATTGACGCAATTTTCATGTGGGTCATCAGGAGACAAACTCTCTGTATTTCTAACACATAAGTATAGTTGCGTACATCTGACCCTTCATACCCCACGATAGACGGGAGTCCTTAAGACAATGGGATAATGTTGTTGTTGGTAAACAATATGAAAGTCACATCATAAGAAAGCCCGTCTTATGGCCCCGTAGATAATGAGAGTAACTTGAAACAACTCAATCATATAGTTATTGAAAAAATTTTTATGGTGGTTCTAGGAGTGATCATTAGGATATCTAGCAGTTACTCCTTAACGGATAAAAGGATAAACATGTCAGAGATAGAGCCCTGTATTAAACACAACCATCACCATAACATGATACTCTTTTACACCAACAATTTTACCTTTTCATTTTTGATAGACCATAAAGTTACTGTTTATTAGAGGTATATATGATTCTATGTTCTCATTAGACTAACGGCAGATTGGTTTTGGTTAAAACAGCTCAACTTAAAAGGATCTGGAGCTGGAATTCCAAGCTCAGCCTTCTTTGGCAGCAGCCTCAAGAACCTGAAGGCTTCACACACAGCACCTAAGGCTGGTGCTGGTGCCGGATCCTTCAAGATTGTGGCTGCTGAGATCGAGAACTCAAAGAAGCAGACCGACAAGGACAGATGGAAGGGTCTTGTGTACGATGTGTCTGATGACCAACAAGACATTACCAGAGGAAAGGGTATGACTGATTCTCTTTTCCAAGCTCCTACCGGCTTGGGTACCCATGATGCTGTTCTCAGCAGCTACGAATACATCAGCCAAGGCCTTCGCACGTAAGACCACTATATCTCATAACATATTTGTGTGGTAGAATTAATCTCCTAAACGATAGTGTTATCTTCTAAGTCACTTGTTAGAGACATGTCGTGTGTATTCAGTAGTTGTTGACGATATAATGTAGGTGGGATTGTTACACTATCTTCTAAGTCACTTGTTAGAGACATATCTTGTGTATTCAGTTGTTGCCAATATGATGTAGGGGGATTGTTACACTATTTTCTAAGTCACTTGTTAGAGACATATCGTGTGTATTCAGTTGTTGTCAATATGATGTAGGTGGGATTGTTACACTATCTTCTAAGTCAGTTATTAGAGACATATCGTGTGTATTTAAATGTTGCCGATAATGATGTAGGTGGGATTGTTACGCTATCTTCTAAGTCACTTGTTAGAGACATATCGTGTGTATTCAGTTGTTGTCGATATGATGTAGGTGGGATTGTTACACTATCTTCTAAGTCACTTGTTAGAAACATATCGTGTGTATTCAGTTGTTGCCGATATGGTGTAGGTGAGATTGTCATAATAGAAGATGATACACAATTCATGTAGAAAATTTTTAACCCATTATATGTACATCCGAAAGTGGTATGTGGTTATAGGTGAAAAAGTATTTTTTGTGTGACAATATTCTTTTTCTATAAATTATGAGTCATCGAAAAACAATTTTTGTGTGCTTCTAATACATGTGCATGGTTACATACATCTGACTCCTTCATACTCCGCTATAGACGGGAGCCTCTAAGAGTGGTAATGTTGTTGTATTCTTTTCCTATAAATATCAATTTAATTTGCGGTATCTTTCATTCTAATGAGGAAAAGAGAAAAGGAAAAGAAAATAATGGGGATTGATTTTGAAAGGGTGGTAATGTTGCAGATACAATTTTGACAACAACATGGATGGTTATTACATTGCTCCTGCCTTCATGGACAAGCTCATGGTTCACATTTCCAAGAACTTCATGAACTTACCTAGTATCAAGGTAATGATCTTTTGATTTGAAAAACAAAGAACTATTTCTTGTTTAGTTTCATTGTTGTATCGTAGTGAATCTGTAAGATAGGCTTAATGGGCATGCAGGGATCTATCATATAGGAGATTCCAATCCAAGTCTATGTCTTGAATCAGTTATATTGTAACACGTGTATAAAACATAAAGGTACATATAGAGTATGAGGTCTTACTGTAAGCAGACTCTATATCCTTTGGGATAGAGGTATTGTCTACCTACCACTTATCCTCCCTAGACCCTAACGATGGTTTTTGCTGTCGTTGAGATATAATGGGTCCAGATAATGATGATGATGATATGTATAAAGCATAACGTTTTTTTCCCTTAACAATATAGCTGCTGTGATCCAATAAAGGTTCTCTATCTAAGAATTTGCGTGGTGAACCGCACCTCTAAATCTGTAAGTATAATAATGTTCTTCAAGTGAGAGGTTTGAAGTTTTACCATGTAAGTTAGACGTCATGAATTTTTAGTTGAAAATCTAGTTGATGTAATATTACATATAGAAAGTCGGTAGTAACACAACTTGTAGTCTTTTCTATAGTAAAACAACTTCTAGTCCAATGGAGTCAAAGACACGATCTTTATTGACTTTGAAATATGATGGAATAAAACAAAATAATTCACTAAATTGGTTACGTTTTTTATATTGTGAATTAGCATTTGATCGACACAGTTTATCGCAATTTTTATTATGATTATCGGTAAACAACCTCTGTGTATTTTTAAGACATGGGTATCGTTTTGTGCTTCCGACCTCCTATATACCATTATAGACGAGAGTCTCTAAGGTAATAGAGTAATGATGTTGTTCTAGTCTTTTTGTATAGAATTCCCATATGCAATGTTTTCATATAAGCACTTCTATACGTTTATAACTTTTGACAAGAACTTATCCTTGTTTGATGAATTATCAACATTCAACCCATTCAACAACTTCTGTTCACTATAGCCCATGGTTTGGCTTCAAATCAATACTTTACGTTCTTCTTGAAGATTTCCCTGAAGTAAAAACGGATTTAAGAACACAACGCGTAAAAAGCACAACACATTTTTATTAATGTTCGGAAAATAACTCAAAACCGAACTACCACTTGCCACCTTTGTCAATGACCCTACCCGGCACTGACTCACCAATCACCCTACTACCACTTGCCACCTTTGTCAATGACCCTACCCGGCACTGACTCACCAATCACCCTACCCGGGATTGGTGCTTGGCACTCTTGGCCTTGGCACTCTTGGCGCTTGGCACTCTTGAGGCACTATCTACTATGGCTGACCTCCTTTATTTATAGACCAACTAGTCTAATCAAAACCAAACCCTAATAGAACTAGATAAACATCATTAAAACAAATACTAACTAGAATAGATAAAGA
This sequence comes from Eustoma russellianum, assembly GCA_036186865.1. Taxonomy (NCBI): domain Eukaryota; kingdom Viridiplantae; phylum Streptophyta; class Magnoliopsida; order Gentianales; family Gentianaceae; genus Eustoma; species Eustoma russellianum. Next base: position 37,975,097 of record AP025049.1, on the reverse strand, counting down.
CAAATTAAGGAATCTTAAGATAATAACTCTATCTTTAGTTCCTACTACTTAGAAATCCTAATCCAATGAGGAAATTATCCAACCATCCCTAATCTTCAAGTAAGTCGGTGTCTGGAAATCTAAGTTCATTTCAAAAATTAATTGGTGAATTGCAGGTACCTCTCATCTTGGGTATCTGGGGAGGAAAAGGACAGGGAAAATCGTTCCAATGCGAGCTCGTCTTTGCCAAGATGGGAATCAAGTAAAACTTCATATTTCCTCCCACTTGAATTCAAAATCGAGACGAAAATACCTAATAATATTTGCTATTCTATTAATTTCTTGCAGCCCAATCATGATGAGTGCCGGAGAATTAGAAAGTGGCAACGCCGGAGAGCCAGCAAAACTTATCAGACAGAGATACCGTGAAGCAGCCGACAGAATCAAGAAAGGAAAAATGTGCGTGCTCTTCATCAACGATCTAGACGCCGGTGCCGGACGTATGGGTGGGACCACCCAATACACAGTTAACAACCAAATGGTGAACGCTACACTCATGAATATCGCCGATAATCCCACCAATGTCCAGCTTCCCGGAATGTACAACAAGGAAGAGAATGCACGTGTGCCGATCATCGTCACCGGTAACGATTTCTCGACTTTGTATGCTCCTCTTATTCGTGATGGACGTATGGAGAAGTTCTACTGGGCTCCTACCCGTGAGGATCGGATCGGAGTTTGCTCCGGTATTTTCGCAGCTGATAATGTCCCTGCTAATGATGTTGTTAAGCTCGTTGACACCTTCCCTGGCCAATCCATTGGTATGTTTCAGCTTTTAGTTCACTCATTTTGTTTAGAATACTATGATTCGTTAATTAGATGCAACTACAATAACAACAACATTACGTCATTGCCTTAGAAACTCTCGCCTATAGCAGGGTATGGAGTTTGGATGTACGCAACCACATACATTGTTTCCGGATGACGTTAATTAGATGCAACTGTTTTATTAAAAAAAACATGTTATGGTGTAATTGAATCATTGGTAATGCACCTAGGAGACACGTAAACATGAAATTCTATAAGCAAACGGTTATACCAAGTTAGTATAGTGTTTTTTTTTTTTGGATAGATCTGTATGGTATAGTTACGGTAACAACAGAAGCATTCATACCCAGTATATTCAAACGACAGTAAAAGCTGTTGCTAGGGTCTGGAAAGGGTAAGAGTCAGGCAAACAATACCTCCATCCCAAGGGATAGAGAGTTTGCTTCCAGTGAGATTCCTGGCTCTATATGTACCTGCATAGATAGCATAATAATATGAATATGTACTATTGAAGGAATTTTATTAAATATAAATAGAATGCTTCCGATATTAAAATAGTCATAAGAGTAGATATGCACAAATAATTGAAAGACAAAAACCAAACAAAAAAGTGCAAAGTACCTAAAGTGTAGAAAGTATCTAATCCTGTAATTATATGTCTCTGTATCCTGTCTACACCTCCTTAATTCTTCTCAATATGTGATATGACATGGACTGAGATGCTTATATGTATGAGTTTGTATGTTGGGCAGATTTCTTTGGTGCATTGAGGGCAAGAGTGTATGATGATGAAGTGAGGAAGTGGATTAGTGAAGTTGGAGTGGAGGGCATAGGGAAGAAGCTGGTGAACTCAAGGGATGGACCTGTGACCTTTGAGCAGCCAAAGATGACCATTGAGAAATTGCTTGAATATGGTAACATGCTTGTGCAAGAGCAAGAGAATGTGAAGAGAGTCCAATTGGCTGACATGTATATGAGTGAAGCTGCTTTGGGTGATGCTAATAAGGATGCCATGGAGAGAGGAACATTCTATGGTTAGCTCTTTTCCTCCTAAAGGCCTTCATAGGAGGTTAATACCTTGCTTTTTGCAATTCTCAATTACCTTCTTTAGCATTCATCTTGCATGAGATTTTCTCGCATCCCACGTATATGGTATCTCATACATAGTATAGAACGTTAAACCAATGAGTCTTTTCAATTCTTTTATCGTGTTTCAAGAATAATTACCATTCATTTTAGACCAAATACGAGAGCACGTCATATCAGTCTGTCAAGATTGAAGGAATTAATCTTCCATTCAAGTTGAAAATAATTTACAAAGTTGTGTTCCTTTTATAGGGATGAAAATCTACTTCTAACGGCTACTTTTTGACTTGAACAGTGGTCACTGTCAGTCTACTGTCAATTACAATGGCTGTAGTAACAGCTTGTTACGAATGCTGCTTTGCTATATACAGTAAAAAAATCACAATATTTGCATGACTAACTGTAACAGCTCAGCATGTTGCGTTGCTGCCTTGATTGTGCTTCACCTCGTCACCTCGGCTCAGCACTTTCTTTACTTCGTTCTTCTTCAACATGTCTGTTCTTCTTTCAGCTCAGTTCGCCTTTTTTTCTTCTTTACCTCAGTCCAGCTTTTCTGTTCAAGTCACCTCAGCTAACTGACTTTGTCACTTCCTAGTGTCGTTCTGGCCTTCGTTTAGGTCGGCCTAGTTCAGCACGGCACACCTCGTCCAGGTCCACCTCCTTCAGTTCAGCTCGGCGCACCTCAGCTGAACTTATTTCTACAGAGCGAGCTAGTTGTGTTTAAAACAGCGAGGCCCACGTTTATATAGATACATGACATGCATGGTGTCTCCCATTTCAATGAAAACCTTTTGTGTTGCATATGCAAATTAGGATTTGCTTTGGGTGATGAATTTGCAGGCCAAGCAGCTCAGCAAGTGGCAGTACCAGTTGCTGAGGGGTGCACTGATCCAAGAGCTGCAAACTTTGATCCAACTGCAAGAAGCGACGATGGAAGCTGCTTGTACAATGCTTAAGTCCTGTCTAATTTTTTAGTTATTTTTTTTTTTCAATCCGTGGAAGCAATGGAGGAGTAAATTTTTAAGTCTGTGAAAGGAGTGAATGAATGTTCATGTCTGTCTCTATATAGACTGCCTTCATGTATTTTTGTGTCCCTATGTATACACCTTGTTCCAATAACTGAAATTTGTTTGGTTCCTTTTCCCTTCTCGTGAAAGTTGCTTTTAACCCATAAGTGTCTTCATATTTTATACTTCTAACATTCAACAACAACATTATCTAGACGGAGTAGGAGAGTCGAATGTATACAACCATATCCGTATGTTAGAAACACATTGATGTTGTTTACCGATAACCCATAATGAAAATTGCGTCAAGATATGTTGATCAACTGCTACTTCATAATATAAGAAGTGTAGCCAATTTAGTGATTCACTTTGTTTTATTTCATCATATTTCAAAGTTAAGAAAGAGTATGTCATTGACTGAAATGGAAACTAATACTTTTAACATACTCATATGTAATTTTTTTTAAAAAAAAAAAACATACTCATATATTATTGTCTCTAGTTTGGGTATTAGTATTAGGTTGGCATGGAGTATTAAACCAAAACTGGTTTCTCTTCTAAACAATATCTACCTAAAGGAAGATGATATAACCATAAGTTTATCGATTTGACTTTTTTTTATTTCATCTACTATTAGATCACTTATCCTACTCGATACATCTTAGGTAAAAACATGATAAAATTTAAATGTATAGGAAGTACCTTAGTGAATACCTGGAATACTTTTATGGTCTACCTTCCGTATGACCAATATGTGTGGCCATAATACTTTCAATAGGAAAATAACAGTTTTACTCCTCTCAGGCTTTCTCAAATCGATGGCTAACATTATGGCTTTCTTTAATTTTTTGATTTCATCAATCGAGGGTGGGTCTGAGACAAACTGATAAGATTGCCGTTTTGTGATCTTAAAGTTGAACAAGTTTGAGCAAGAAATTTTTTGTATATTTCCTTGATGATAGTTTCGTATACAGTATACCATTCTTATACAGTGTGCAGTATGCTATTCGTGGAATAAAATCCTCTACTTAATTGTCCTAATTATTCTCCTAATCAATCAGTCAACTAATTGCGCTAATTATGGATGATTTGACGGTATTTACAAATGGTAATGATTTTGTTTCCTAAACGTATTCTAACACTCCCCCTCAAGTTGAACGGTAGGGTCTCTGATGTTCAACTTGCGCAATACTTGAGTAAACATTCGTCCATTGACGGCTTTAGTAAGGATATCTGCAAGTTGGTCTTCTGATCGAACAAACGGTAGAGTAATGATGCCACTGTCAATCTTTTCTTTAATAAAGTGTCGGTCGACTTCAATATGCTTTGTCCTGTCATGCTGAACCGGATTCTCCGAAATACTGATTGAGGCTTTGTTGTCGCATTTTAAACATGTTGGCCCTTCCGCCAAGAGACCAAGTTCTGCCATAAGTTTTCGTACCCATAAAATTTCAGTAACACCTTTAACAATCCCGCGAAATTCTGCTTCAGTACTGGAGAGAGCGACCACTGATTGTTTCTTACTTCGCCAAGTTACTAGGTTGCCTCCAACCAACGTGAAATACCCAGAGGTAGAACGCCTATCCATCACATTCCCGGCCTAGTCTGCATCAGTATATGCTTCAATATTGAGATGTCCATGCCTTTGGAACATAATACCTCGCCCAGGAGAGCCTTTGAGATACCTCAAAATTCTGAAGACTGCTTCTAGATGGTGTTTTTGTGGACTATGCATGAACTGACTTACCACTCCGACTGCATAAGCTATATCAGGTCGAGTGTGAGATAGATAAATCAGTTTCCCAACCAGTCTCTGATACTGTTCTCGTTCAACCGGTGTAGCTCCCTGAACCATGTCCAGCTTATGGTTCTGAATCATTGGAGTATCTACTGGCTTCCCGTCTAGTAACCCCACCTCTGCTAGCAGATCCAGAACATATTTGAGCTGAGATATGTAGATGCCTGTTGATGATCTTAGTACTTCAATGCCTAAGAAATATTTTAGGCCTCCAAGGTCTTTCATCTCGAACTGGGTGAACAAATGGTTCCTGAGACGAGAAATTTCATTAGTATGATTCCCTGTAATTATCATATCATCAACATAAATAATAAGACATGTAATGCAACTTCCCTGTTTTTTGAAGAAGAGGGTGTGGTCGGCATTACTCTGCTTGTATCCGTCCCTTTTCATTACAGTCGTGAATCGTCCGAACCATGCTCGAGGTGATTGTTTCAGTCCGTACAACGCTTTTCTTAATCGACATACTTGGTTAGGTCCAAATTCATCAGAGAATCCTGGCGGGGGCTCCATGTATACTTCTTCTTTTAATTCTCCATGTAAGAACGCATTCTTTACATCAAACTGTTGCAAGGGCCAATTTTCATTTGCAGCAATAGAGAATAATACCCTGATAGTGTATATTCTAGCCACTGGAGAGAAGGTCTCTGAATAATCAATGCCGTATGTCTGTGTATATCCTTTTGCAACCAGTCTTGCCTTATGCCTTTCGATACTTCCGTCTGCTTTATATTTGATAGTAAACACCCATCTACATCCCACAGTCTTTTTTCCATCAGGTAGCACGCACTTCTCCCACGTTTGACTCCCTTTAAGAGCACTCATTTCTGCATCCATGGCTTCCTTCCACTGTGATAGTTTGCATGCTTCTTCTACAGACTGAGGAATTCGTTCAGAACATAATGTCGTAAGAAAGCTGTGTGCTGGTTCTGAGGTAATTCTTGCAACAGGGTATCTGGATGCTTGGGCCACCTTGGTAGGAGAATAGCGTTCTGGTGGTATACCTCTAGTACTCCTGGGTGGTAGTACACGTCCCCGGTATTCTGAAAAAGAGTCAGTGGTGCATTCTATAGGGATAATAGTGGGCTCAGGGAAATCAGGCAAGTCAGAAGCAGGAGAACTTTCATTAGGCAACTTATTAGAATTAGATTCAGTATGATCAACATGTACACTGCTGTTTACCTGTTGCTGGCCAGTCATATGGGAATCATCATTGGATGGTCTCAGAGTGATGTCCTCTTCATCGTGGAGTGCTGCTGTGCGGTCGGCATCATCTACTTACCGTGTTGGTTCAGTCGTCGTCCAGTGTGGCACAGACAGCCAATCGAGAGTATCATCACTAGCTATCTCCCCCTGAGACTGAGATTGGGTGGCAAAGAAAGGTTCGGTTTCGAGAAACACACAATTCATGGTAACATGGATACGACGAGTGCGAGGGTTGTAACACCGGTATCCTTTTTGGCTGGAAGAGTAGCCAACAAAGGCACATTTTTCAGCACAGGGGTCAAATTTGTCCCGTTGGGTTTTCGGGACATGAACAAAGACAGTACACCCAAACACTTTAGGAGGTAAGGTGAGGGTAGGTGGGATATGTGTTTGGGTGGCTAATACCTGTAGGGGTGTCTGATGGTTTAATGTAGAGGTAGGCAGTCGATTGCTGAGATAATTGGCAGTAGACACTGCCTCCGGCCAGAAACCACGAGGTACATTAGCATCTATCATCATGGCTCGTGTCATTTGTAAAAGAGTTCGATTTTTTCGTTCAGCAACTCCGTTTTGTTCAGGAGTGCCGGGACAAGATGTTTGATGAAGAATTCCCTTAGAGAGGAGGAATTGTTTTAGTGCCCCATCAAGATATTCCCCGCCGTTATCTGTACGAAGTATTTGAACAGTCGTATGGAATTGAGTATTGATCATGTTATAGAATTCTATAAATTTTGTAGTAACCTCAGACTTGTGTTTGAGAATATATAACCATGTCATGCGGAAAAAATCGTCAATAAAAATAACAAAATATCGATAACCAAGAGAGGTAGAGGTGGGAGCGGGCCCCAGACATCAGAGTGTACTAAGGAAAAAATACTAGTAACACGAGTATTATTAGATGAATATGTAGCTCGAGGCTGCTTGGCCTGGAGGCAAGTGTTACAGGTCAAGTCATTTATTTTGTTGGTTTGTGAAAAAAGGTCTGGAAACAGAAATTTAAGATAGCCAAATGATGAATGTCCTAACCGGCGATGCCAGAGCCACAACTGTCAAGTGACCGATCCGGTGGCAAGATTAGACCGGCCCTGTCGCTCTACGGCATCCACGTAGTAGAGACCATCACTCTCAGTACCACGTCCAATGATGTTCCCCGTATGAATGTCCTGCAAGATGCAAAAGGAAGGGTACATGAGAACAACGCAATCCAATTCTTTAGTAAGCTGACTAATGGAAAGCAATTTGGTAGAGAGTGAGGGAACAAAAAGACAATGTGACATAGTAATATTTGGTGTTATAGAGATAGTGCCGCCTCCCTTGACAGGGATAGTCTCACCACTAGCGGTTTCGACGTGTGTTTTGAAAGGAGGCGTGTGGTGGGTAAAATCAGTGGGATCAAAGGACATGGTGTCGGTGGCTCCACAGTCAAATATCCATTTGGACGTAGGTTGACCAGTTTTGTAGGCTTAGGTATGTGAGGGACTTGATTTTGTAAGGATGGATATTTCAGGAGCTAGATTAGGGTTGTTGAAAATATAGGGGCCTCTGGCGGAATTGAGGGGCACTTGGGGGTGTTGTTTGGTAGTCTGGGAAGTACAGGGGTTTATTTTGGACGGTGGGGTTTTTAAAAGGGCCGGGACATCATTTTCAGAAACACCAGGGACGCTACTTAACTTATACGAAAAAACAGGGGTCATGGGAGTAATTTCAGGGTATAAAAAGGAAGGGGGGCTAGGGTTTCCCACTAGCCCCCTTTTACCTCCTGCCGCCTTAAGGCTTTTTGCAGCGTCTTCTTCTTGCTGCTGTGGCTGTTCGCTGCTGGCCGGAACTGTCTCCTGGGTGTTGCCGCCGTCCTCCTCTGGGGGAATTAAGGTGGCTGCTCTGCCAAATCCAGTGGCTATTCTCTTCCCTTCCCACCATTCTGGATATCCCACCAACAGAAAACATTTTTCTTTGGTGTGTCCCTTCTTCTTGCAGTGACTGCATGTCAATTGGATCTTGTCCATTCTTCCTTCCCTCTGTGATGTTGATGAGCGGGAGGGAAGACCTGATTGTCCCCCTTTACTGCGGCCTCTTCCCATGGTCGAATCCTTGCTTGCAAGACCCTGTCCAATCCCCAATGATGAAGTCTCTTCTGAGGGGTGATGTCCCTTAATAACAGCATTTCTGGCCTCAGCCCTTCGTATTTCTGCGAAAGCTGCCTCTACTGAGGGCAGAGGTTCCCTCTTCACAATGTCCTTCTTTTCCTGTTCAAATTGTTCTCCAAGTGCCATGAGAAATTGATAGAGGCGTGACTCTTGAACCTTCTGATTATAGAGTCGAATGTCCTCTGGGCAACGCATTGGATTCGGATCTTTGGTGTCTATGGACACCCAGACGTCCTGCAATTTATTCCAGCATTCTTCAACAGTTCCATTCCCCTGTCGGATGGAGCTACCCCGTTTATGGAGATCAAAAATTTGTAAGCCATCTCCTCCAGTCCCATAGGTAAGAGCTAGGCCATCCCACAAAGTTTTGGTTGTGGGATACCTAGTAATGTTGCTAATCATAGATGGCTCTACATTCTGAAGAATCCAAGTAAATACTTTATTATCATCTTGTTCCCATCTGATAAACTGAGGTTCAGTGGGCTGCGGAGGTGGAGGATTTCCCGTGAGGTGGGAAATTTTCCCTTGGCCGAGTATGGCTCGGTATATAACCGTAGACCATAATGAATAATTTCCACTATTCAGTTTCACCGATATATGCAGTATTTCTGGTGCCGCCATGATTGATTGTGTTGGTGTGGATGGATGAAGACTCTCCCGGAGGATCTGGGCCACTTGCAGTGCCCATTCTCCAGGATTGTGGGTTGTATTGGATGTTTCGGGTATTGTGGTGGATGCTTCGGGTTTTCCAGATTCTGACATATTTTACCGGTGGTTTTGCAGGTTTTCTGAAACAGAGGTTGAAGAAGCAACACAGTAGTATTACTGTGAAGGTTGATTCAACAATCGGCTAGATGGCTGAGAAAGGTATATGGCTATGATGAGATCTTCTCTGAGCCTATTCTTCAGAGATCTCAACCAATTGTTCACAGAGAGGATAATTCCTGCTCTGATACCATGAACAAGTTTGAGCAAGAAATTTTTTGTATATTTCCTTGATGATAGTTTCGTATACAGTATACCATTCTTATACAGTGTGCAGTATGCTATTCATGGAATAAAATCCTCTACTTAATTGTCCTAATTATTCTCCTAATCAATCAGTCAACTAATTGCGCTAATTATGGATGATTTGACGGTATTTACAAATGGTAATGATTTTGTTTCCTAAACGTATTCTAACAAAAGTTACGGGTTCGAATCGTGAAAATAGTCTCTTGCATAAAAAAAATGCATGGTAAGACTAATTACATCATGATCTGGTCATTTCTCAGGCCTTGCATATAAACACGGGAGCATAATACACTGAGAGCGTTTTTTTTAAATTAATTTCATCAATCACTAAAGACGAACCGTGTTTCTTTACATCGTCAATCCAGCATTAGCAACGCAGGCTTCGAACGGAGTCTTTAAGTAAGAGCGGCAAAGTAGTATTATATTTTCATTTCTAAGTAAAAAAAAAGTTAAAAGGGTAGACATGACAACTAATCCTTTCCACATAAAAAGTAGCACTTCATTGTGCTCCTACTTGTAATGTTCCACAAAGTATACGAAAGTTGGGATATTTTAAAATTCAGCTGAGGAATGGTTGCCACTGATTTTGAGTTTGTCAAGTTTTAGATACAAAGATACGTACATAAGTGACAAATTTTATGACAAAGTAAATTATAATAGTTACTCATTCATAAATAAAGAACATAATAATTAAAAGCAAACATCTGTTTTGCACATTTATTATTGTCATACATCAATTATTATTTATTTTATTGGTCCACAAGTGTCTAGTAATTGCTCATTCACCACCATAAAATTTCTCATACATACATATTCTGATAGAAAGGGCGTTCCCGGTGCATTAAACTCTTGCGTTCGCGTAGGGTCTGAGAAGAGGCCGAATCGTTTTGCGATCTGATGTACGATACCTTACCCTACACTTTGTGTAAGAGACTATTTCCACGGCTAGAACTCGTGACCTCAATGTCACAAAACAGCAACATTACCAGTTGCTACAAGTTCCCCCTCTATATATTCTAATATAGGACTTAAATGATATGAGTCGCATTTTCCAGCCCAGTGACTTTTAAAGTTCTCATGAAAAAAAAAATCCTTACCTCGGTATGCTTTTTATTCTAAGAATTAGGGAAAAAATTTTATGTCGACTATTTTTTTACAAAAATATATCCATATTATTGTGCTGACTATTAGCTCAGTCTTGGGGAACTTCTCACAATAAACTAAAGTACTCTTCCAATCGGTTCCTTAATTTCTTCAACTTTGACCTTGTATCAGTGTCATTATCTATTTCAACCTATAAAATTAGCTTATGTACTTTGAATAATCACGACAACATTAAGACTGCAAAAATTAGAATATATTTGTCAGAAGATTAAAAACTCTAATCTTCTGCTAAAAGCATTCTCATCATTGTACTTGCCAAAATAATTCCAAGTGGCTCTCATGATATAACTAAATTGTTATTTGGATTGAGACATTGCTTTAGAAATGCACAGGTTCGAACCATGACGAGTACAGTGGAATAATGCTGACACAGAAATGCACAGGTTCGAACCATGACGAAACAATTGTATCCGACCCAATTAAGTTAGAGGTTTGTCGGTCCGGTTTGTAGTTGGTGTGAGGAAGCCACAATCTAGAAGGCGGCTAAACTTCTCATTTACATCAAGTTACTAGAGTCGGCGTGCATGTACAGGGCCACCACGGTAGCCTTTGGCTATATAAAATAATTCCAAGTGAACGTGTGGGGGAGCACTCTGCCCACTCCCTACGGAAAGTGGAGGCAAAAAGTAAGCGTTACTAAAAGTGCCTTCTCTCTCATGCCCTCCAAACCGCTCTATAATGCATCACAATTTTAACCATAAACCACAAAAGCAATCCTTTTTTTCCCCCTTGATTATCACTAAAGCAATCTTTTTTTTAATCATCACTAAAGCAATTCTTCTTCCATGGTAATTGGATTAAAGGAGACTCAGATTTTAGCCTCCACACCAGAACTCAGAAGAAATGTCAATGGGAACATATTTTCTCTTCAATATCTGCCTATTCACTCTTCTCTCTCTGTCATGTATTACCACTAACTACCTTCAATTTGGTTCTGAAAGTTCTATTAAACAAAAGAAGTGGTTTAATTTTTCCTTTTTTTTTTGGTTGCAGATGGAATCCAACTCATAATAGTGAATAACTGCAAACAGAGTATATGGCCTGGAATTCTTGGCTCCGCCGGCCATGATTCTCCCAAGAATGGTGGCTTCAGCCTCTACAGTGGGGAAGAAGTGTTTTTAGATCTTCCAGATATGTGGTCTGGGAGAATCTGGGCTAGACAAGGCTGTTGTTTCGATCAACATGGCAAAGGCACGTGCCAAACAGGGGACTGCGCCGGCTTATTACACTGCATGGGAACAGGTGGACAACCCCCTGCAACAGTAGTGGAAATGACTCTTGGAACACCTCAAAACCCAATGCATTTTTATGATGTGAGTTTGGTTGATGGGTTCAACCTCCCTGTTTCTATGGGTCCGGTGGGCGGCGTGGGCTGTGGGTTGGCTAGCTGTGAGGCTGATCTGAATGTTTGTTGCCCTGCAACTTTGGCTGTTCAAAGAGACGGAAACGTGGTAGGATGCAAGAGTGCTTGCTTGGCTACCAAGAATCCTAGGTACTGCTGCACTGGTGAATTTGCTAACCGTGCAAGCTGCAGACCGACGATTTTCTCCAATCTTTTTAAGGCCATTTGTCCTCAGGCTTATAGCTATGCATTCGATGAATCTACCGGACTCAAGAAATGCAGAGCATCACGATATGTGATTACCTTTTGCCCTCCCAAGGTGTAGTTTAGCTTCCTAATTTTTGGTGCAATAGCTTGTTTGACATTTACTGTTGAAGAATGTTTTTGCTGTTTCTTCTTCATTTGCTTGTGTTGCTGAAAATAAGCACATACCCTTCTGTTCCCCGGTGACATATATTGATAATTTGAATGAAATTTTAAAGCAAAACTCATGATTGAAATCTGATATGCACAAGGATTTTGGCTCAACTGAAGACGAATTTTCCATCACACAGCGATGGAGCCATTAGCATTCCCTTAAAGGACAAACAACGTCTAAGTACAACATGCATGAAAAGTTCAGAAATAACCATTAGTAGGAAATAAATACCATTGAAACTTGAGTTAAGATTACATGAGTGAGGCCCGTATCACACCCGTCCTCGCAGTGTAAGACAGACATGAATATTTGAACTTAGGTGAAGATAGACAACAAATAGCCAATCTCACGTGGCAACATAAACAAGACATAAATATCTGTACTTAGGTGAAGGAAGACAATAAATGACCGATCATAGGACAGGCAAAATGTAAGTCCACATTTTAAAACTGGCTCTGATACCATAGTGAAACTTGGGCTTACATGAGGTGAGGCTCATATCCACTCAAAACTTTAAAGCAATAGGTGGTGGTATTCCATCCTAATATAGCTTATATATTTTATATCAAATTTCCGATGTAATACAATATTCTCAACAAATACAATCTTCAGTACAGCAAAAGAGTAGCCATAACATGGCAACTTTTGGTCAGTGACAAGTACCATTTTGCGTCTTTGTTCTTTACAGCCTTCCAAATTGTACAGTAATTATATCACCTTGCGGGGGCATCGGGTTATCTTACTTATCTGAGCCTTGCCCAAGCCGATTCTAGGTATACATTAGACATGTAAAATAGCAAGTACAGTGATTATATTTCTCAAACAGCTCTTACATAATAACAGATCTTTTAGAAAACTATAGAGTTATGTACAATGCATACTCTCACCCGCACCACTAGTGCTATAGTCTGTACAGATTATAGACGATTTTGCGTTTTATCATTAGGTATTCACATAGGCTGTCATGTGACTACGTACCTTTTCTGCAAATTTCATGTAAGTTGAGCCGGCAGCTTGTTGCCTGGCGTTTTCATTATTATTATGTTGCTAGGAGGCCGCTGGACTATTGATTTACATCATCCACGCAGTTCCTTGGGACTGTGGCAATGGGAGTCCTTTGGGTTGGGTTGAACCATTTTTTTTTCCAACAAGATCTTTTAGAAAACGAAGATTGAAAGATGATGGCATTTATCCTAGCCTTTGTTAGCTGTACATGTGATCTAAGCTGATTGTGAAGACAGAATGCCAATCCTCCATTCTGCAGAGGAGGGGAAACGGGAAAAAGCGGAAGCTTTGTCAGAGAGAATTTCTGGACAGATTTTTTGTCATCACATACAACAACAACATTAACTCATTGTCTTAGAGACTAAGACGGGGTATGGGTGGGTCGGATGTACGCAACCATACCCATGTATAACCCAAATGATGGTCGCCTTGTGCCACGATTTGTAGGAGTAATGGAGCAGATAATCCAAATGGAATGACAAATTACCTCCGGCAGCAACGAGTTTATCTACACGTGCAACTATATGCTACCCATAAGTGTACTTCTTGAGAGCATTCAAATGAAACTTTATATGATTAAGAATCATTTCAAGTTGCTGCTCATCACAGGTCTCAAGCATTTTGCCCAGCATAATTTGCAAACCGGTTCTTCATCATTAGCCGGGAAAAAAAAGTCAGAGTGTTATTGTTGTCTTTTATCATTACTTGAGACCAGAAGAGATGCAAATAGGTTAGACAAAATGAAAAGAGGATACTCTATAACCCTTTAAATGATAATAAAAGGAACGGCTTAGAACATATTGGTGATTGATCATACATTAGCATAGAAACGTAAATAAAAGCTTAGAACATAATACAACAACATTACCCCATTGACTTAGGCTTCCGCCTATGGCGGGGTACGGGGGGTCGGATGTATGCAATCATGCTCATGTGTTAGAAACACACAAAGATTGTTTCCTGATAACCCATAATGATGCGACAAGCTGTGTCGATTAACTGTTACTTCACAATATAAGAAGGGCAACCAATTTAGTGAGTCGTTTTGCTTTATTCCATTATATTTCAAATTCAAGGAAGATCGTGTCTTTGACTCCATCAGAAACGGAAACTAAATAATAGCTTAGAACATAATAACATCTCTAAATGGGACAGCAGAATGAAGCCTGTTTTTAGTGTCACAGGAATTTATTACATGTATAAGGAGGAGGGAGTGGTTTAGTGCATATACACAATCTAAGTTGTAGCTTAGTTACTCTGCACTACCCAAGCATTGGCTCTGGACCGAGAGTGGGATGCAGACTGTGTTATTAGGAATGGAGAAGAATGCCCTCATAGCATAGTCCAGCTGGTACTCAGGTTGGTATTTGCTCCAAGAAGTCAAGAGTTCGAATCTAGGGACGCGCACAGTGTGGGTGTTCCTCTGCTGCTAGGCCAAAGGCCTAGTTTGTGGGGTGACACCTTGTGTGGGTAACTGTCTAAGATCTCACCCAACCTAAGAGGCCGCTGGGCTCCTGATTTACATCCTCCACACATGCTCCTTGGGACTGGGACGGTGAAGGCTCTCGGGATGAGGGATTTCACCTTTATTGCTCCAAGAAAAGGAGAAGAATTTTTTCCTTTTTCTAGATTAAGAAGAAAGCAAGGGCTGGTTTTCTGACTTGCTCTGCAAAAGCATGGTATATTGTCCACCAATATGTGCAATTTCTTTTTTTCAAGTATTAATGTTAGAAAGAATCGATCAGAAAGAATCTTTGATGTGATCGTATTTTAACCACTTATGTTCATAATCGTATCATATCATTATGTATTTATTGTATTTAAATGTATACTATAGATAGTGTGTAGACTAGACTATAAATAGGACCTATGTATTATTCTACAAATCAATAAAATACGACTCTGATTCATATGATACTTGTCTAACAACTAGAATGGACCATTTATGCATGTGAAGCTATCTCCATCTTATAATTTCATGATCTTTATATTCAAACGGCTCTTGGGTTCTTCAAACCTTTTTTTTTTTCCAAAGAACATCACTATTACAGTTGAGATAAGTGGCAGTTTTTAAAGATTGAATCTAAAACCTGAATATTAACTTGGTGGCAAATCCAATCCGAATACCAAATGAACTATATCTTAGGACTATTAACTTAAATGCATGCGAGGACTTCATGGATAACTGTAAAAGAAAAATTCACTTTCAAGAGCTTTAGATGTGAAATTGCAACAACTAAAAGTTTATTGTTAACGGCATAATCATACACGACATTCATCATCACCATTCATTATATATGTCAACGACACTAAAAGCTATCGTTAGAGTGCGGGGAGTAAGAAATATGAGTAGTTTATAGGTATTGTCTAGTAAAACCAACATAAAAAAGTCGACATAATTGTTACTTTAAACAACTAGAATAAAATTCGATCAAGAGATAGAATCCAACATATCTTAAGACGGTACATACTTGTATATTATGTCTTTTTTTTGTTTGTTTTGCACATATTAAGTAGTTTCTCTCTGCACAAGTCATTTGAATTGAGCACAAGCTTTCACACATACTCAATCCTATAAGCGTAATTCACATCCTGCGTCAAATTAATTTAAAATTCAACGTAGCTTGTAAGACATTAACATGTAGGAGAATATCACAATATGCAACCTTTCAAGTCATAGATATATCATGTTAGCTTTCTTAGATCAAATATAAATAACTAGTGATCTAATAAGATAATGATATATGAGACATTAAATATTAATATCTAGTGGTATAATAAAGTAATGATATATGAGACGTAAGTGCAAAACCAAACAAATGGTTATAAGTTTTTATAAGGAACTGACACGTTTCTTATTTATTTAGTTGATGAACAACTTTTATACTTGTTTGAAAACTATTTTACCTTCCTGTCAACCCGTCTGAAACAAGGGATGGGATTGTCTCACCCCATTTTCCCTCACCCCTTCCTCACCGTACGACACGTGTCCTTCACCTCCTCTCATACACTTATTACTGTCACATTCTCATCTAGCTTCACCATCCTCTGCTGTCACGTGGCGTACGATAAAAAAGGGTGAAGCGATCCAACCCCTGAAACAACAGATGTATCGATTATCCAAACCATTAAGCACTCACAAAATATATTAAGACTCCCAAAAATATAACTGACTCTCATATGAAATATGATTCAAAGATCGACTCATTGAATATATCAACTGAATCTCGTAAATCATGAAGACAATATGAGATCGAGTCATAAAATATATCAAAACTTGCAAGAAAACATATCAACTCAGTCTTATAAATTATGTTTCCAATTTTTGTCAAATATTACAGGATAAAATGGTACTTTAACATGATAATAATAACATGTATTGGATTAGAGTTGTGACCGTAAAAAAACTAGGAGATCAGGAGATAATAAGATGCAGCAAAGCTCCAGCTTTCATTAAGTTAAAAATTTGCGATTCAAAAAGCCTCCAATTTCTTGTCTTATTAGAATGACTTTATTGCCAACTAATTTATGGTTGTCATTGAAGATCACGCGGTTGTTATTATTATTATTATTATTATTATTATTATTATTATTATTATTATTATTATTATTATTATTATTATTATTATTAACCACGTTGTTAATTGGAAGCCATGAAAGCAATTTAACATGAGTTGAATCAAGTGATAGAATATTTGTAATTTTTAAGAAGAGGTTAAATTGGAACATTCATATGTATAAGTAAAATGTACTTTGGTCGAAGTTTGTTTGTAATTTCTAGATGTCAGAATTTCGGACATATTAGTCTGTGTCTTTGTATTTATAAAACAAGAGACTTTAGATACAAACATTCATATGTGTAAGTAATATATATATATATATATAAGTGAAATATATTTAATCGGAATACGAGTTGTATTTTTGTAATCTCAGTATTTTGAGTGTATTAGTCTTGGACAAATAATATAACTGGAAAAGAATAGGAAGAAGAAAAAGAAAATAATAAAAAGAAAATAGAAAAGCAAGCAGTGGCATAACTTTTTTTTTTCCCACGAAAGGAACGATTTTCATAAATGATTAAGAATAAAACTTTACAAAGACCTACATATTCTATCACCGCACATCCAATTCACTATACAAAAAAGAGCGTCGTATCTAGGTTATGTGCCAAAATGAGAAGTCTAAGCCTCTTAACAGCTTCCTTCACAAAAATATTCGGAGGTAGTAACATATCCACAGTGTTATGCACAAATTGGTTCCGCCAAAACCATCCGCCGTAAGCCACCTCACGAAAAAGGTATCGCCAACCCTGGGAAGTAACCTGGACACCCAGATTCCGTGACATATTCAAATCCACCCATTCCCCACATGAGAGGGATCTACGAAACTCGCCCCAATGTGTCGGCATCACTAACAACCTCCAAACCTTCTCCATCCACCAGCAGTCCCGCAAGTCATGAAGAGGATCATCTCCATTAGCCCCACAAACCACACACATAGGAGTCCGACTAATATGCCTCCTATACAAAAAATGCGTTGTCGGGAGGACACCATGTCGAAGACGCCAAAGAAATAGATTTGCCCTGCTTGGTCCTTTCAATTTCCATATTCGGTGCCACGCCTGGCTCTCAATGGCCTCGGTAGAAGAAGTCTGAATTCGATAGGCACTGGCAAGCGTAAACTTTCCAGACTCCTCGGCATCCCAGCGCAGACCACATCGCGTACCGCCGTTTTGCCCAGTACACGCCTCCGTTGAGCCCCCCATACCCTTCAAAAGTATCGATCTACAACTTCTGATGCTACGCCAGATAACGGAAACATCCTGTCTGTCAGACAAGTCGGTCGGCGAACCATACTTGGCCTGCAAAATTTTAACCCACACTTTATCCGGCTCCGTCAACATAGTCCATCTCAATTTCACCAAAAAAGCCCTATTCATCATGTCCAACCTCCGAATGCCCAAGCCACCAAGCTTTTTGGCTTGGCATATTCGATCCCACGCCAGATAATGCATGTGGCGCGTGCCATCCACTTCCGCCCAAAAGAATCTTCGTATAATTTTTTCCATCTCCTTGATCACCGCCATCGGAATGCGGATCGTATGCATTGCGTAGGAAGGGATGGCAGCCAAAACCGACTTGATCAACAACGAGCGGCCCGCCTGAGAGAGCGCTTTTGAACTCCAAGAATTTAGCCTATCCCGAAGATTATCAAGCAAGAAGTCGAAGGTGTTAGTATTCACCCTACCATGAATAACAGGCATGCCCAGGTACTTCCCAAGATTTTCCGTATGTTTCATGTTCAGCCGGTCCGCAATGTCGTCAATGAAATCCCAGCCAGTGTTACTTGATGTAAAAAATTGCGACTTCGCATAACTTATCTTCTGGCCAGAAGCCATACAAAAGTCTCTCAAAATCCCCTCCATTACCGTTGCCTACTCCGTCGTAGCCTCACCAAATAACAACAAATCATCCGCAAAAAAGATGTGAGAGACCGCCGGTCCTCCCCGAGACACCGTGATCGGACGCCAACGCTTCTGCTCAACAGCCGAGTTAATGCTCTGATAGCAGTGGCATAACTGGCAATTGAAAACTTTATCTTGGACGCATTTATTTAAGGGAAAATTACACTTAGACCCTTGTGGTTGGCTTAATTCTAAAAACCTCCTCTCTCATTTGGAATTATACATTTATCTCCCCTATAGTTTGAGTTAAAAAGGTATCGGTCAATTTCCGACAAAACCACAAGGGATAACATGACGGAAATTAGCCGGTGCTTTTTTAACACAAACCATAGGAAGGTAAATGTATAATTCTAAACGAGAGGGGAGGTTTTTGGAATTAAGCCAAACCACAGGAGGTCTAAGTATAATTTTCCCTAAAAAGACAAAAATTATGTTTTATTAAATTCTATTCAATTTTATATGCACATATATAGATAGACATACATATATATACTATTTATTTTATATTTAGTTTTATTCATTTAATAAAACACATACGTATTAACGTCTTTAATATAAAAAGGATAAAATTTATTTTTCATTCATTTAGATTTAGTTATATATACATAAGTATTTATGCATTGAATATCGTTATTATCTCTAATTTTCATTAGGCAAGTGCAAAGGAAAAATTACACTTAGACCTCATGTGGTTTGGCTTAATTCCAAAAACATCCCCTCTCATTTGGAATTATACATTTATCACCTTTATGGTTTGGGTTAAAAAAGGCACCAGCTAATTTTCGGCATATTTACCTCTTGTGGTTTTGTCGGAAATTGGTCGGTGCTTTTTTAAACTAAACTATAAGAGAGATAAATATATAATTTCAAATGATATAGAAAATTTTTGGAATTAAGTCAAACTACACGAATTCTAAGTGTAATTTTCACTTTATTTAATTAAAAGTTATGACAGTCAGCATTTTGACGAAGACACCTTTTCACTTCTCGATATCACCCTTCCCCTCCCCCGTTTTCTCATCCCTTCAATTTCACCACCCAAAACGCTCCCCTCCTCCGCCTTACATCGCCACCTTTTGCCGTCTCCTCCCCCAGTCCCCTACTCGTTTCCCACCAAATTTCCACCTCACTCATCATCGTTGATTCCTTCACTTCTAATTGTATTTCGGTTGTTCCGATTTGATTTTTGAGGTAATAATCAAAAGTCTCATTTCTAGGGTTATTTATTAATTTGTCGTGAGATGTCTGTGGCTTCTTCATATTGGTGCTACAGATGCAATCGATTTGTTAGGGTATCGAATCATGAGGATTCAGTAGTAACTTGCCCAGAATGCAACCTTGGATTCGTCGAAGTGATCGAAACTGCGGCCGGATCTACCCCGTCCGATTCTAGTCGGCGTCATTTTCCTGCTGGACCGATGTATATGAGGAATTCCGAGGGCCTGGGTCCTAACGGATTGGTTCCTAGCCCGCGTATACGCAGAAATCGGAGAAGCGGTGGTGACCGGTCACCATTTAATCCGGTTATAGTTATTCGTTCTGATGGCGGAGGTGGAGATGGAGGTGGCGGTGGTGGTGGATTTCAATTATATTACGATGATGGGGCTGGGTCAGGTTTGAGACCCTTACCTGCAAGTATGTCGGAGTTTTTACTTGGGTCGGGTTTTGATAGGCTTTTAGATCAGTTAGCTCAGATTGAAGCAAATGGGGTTGGGAGACTTGATAATCCACCTGCTTCAAAAGCAGCAATCGAGTCGATGCCTATAATCGAGATTGATGTAGCCCACATTTCAACTGAATCACACTGTGCTGTTTGTAAAGAGCCCTTTGAATTGGGATTAGAAGCTCGTGAAATGCCCTGTAAACATTTGTACCATTCGGATTGCATTCTCCCTTGGCTTTCGTTGCGTAATTCATGCCCTGTATGTAGACAGGAGCTGCCCACCGATACACGCGATATGGGGGAGTCAGTTAGAGGATCTAACGAGGCGAATAGTGCAGGAAATGAAGATGAAACTGTTGGTTTAACGATATGGAGATTGCCAGGTGGTGGTTTTGCAGTTGGGAGGTTTGCAGGTGGGAGGAGAAACGGGGAGAGAGAGCTTCCCGTTGTGTATACTGAGATGGACGGTGGGTTTAACAACAACGGGGTTCCAAGGAGGATATCTTGGAGTTCAAGGGGAGGTGTTTCAAGTCAGGGAGGAAGTTTTAGGAGAACTTTTCAGAGTCTGTTTGCTTGTTTCAGTGGTGGTAGTCGTCGTGGGAGAGATTCTGGTTCAAGTTCAGACTCTCGGTCGATTCAGAGAAGTAGTTCTTTTTCATCCATGTTTAGTTCAAGGAGGAGGAGATACTGGGGATTTGAAGTGAATAGTGCACAAAGATGGTAAATTTGAATGAAGTAGCAGTAACTCTTGCATGATTATGGCTCGGTGGAGGACTATATAAGGTCTATCTGATCAGTGAGGATATCATCAATGGGTGGTCTCTTCTCGTTTCCTCTAAATAGCTTTGAAATGTCGATCGTGATTCCCCAGTTTCTTAGTGGTATGTAGTCAATTGCTGTATATTCTATCAGAATTATATTGAATAATTGCAGAATACACAAACTCATAGAAGCTAGAGCAATGGTGTATTACTGGAGAAGCCGTGTTGGATTTTGTTCGGTGGAAGCTGGACGGGTTTAACCGTTGGGTACAAAACCTGCGAAGCATAGGTTGCCTACAAAGACTTCTTTTTCTTTTTTTCTTGAAGTTAGACTTCAATCTACTGTGTCATATTTTTCCAATTTCATTTTGTGGAATCTTGGACATCAAACTCAAATGCTCTCAGAAAAGATTAGAATATCCTATTGTTCATTGAGCCATAAATATATAAATCACATTAAACTGTACTCTTCCTTCGAATTGTGTATCTGAGTATAGTGTCATTCTCGTTTCAAGGTCAGCTGCATTAACACATATGAATGTGATAAACACTGTCCTTTGGCTGCATTTCAGATGCATGGCTGATGAGATATGTAGTGAATTGGGGGTGACAGGTGTTCAATTTTGGTTACAAGTCTCTTGAATGCAGGATTAGTATTAAATAATTTGTTTGTGACCCTTTGTTGATTGGCACCGGGTTTTGTCTTGGATGAGTTTTTGACAATCGCCTGTTGCATAAAATGCGAACTTTGCACTTCTATTTGTTGAAGGCAATATCAACACCTTTCCAGATAGAATAGGCATTCTCATTGCCGCCCGCTTCTGATTGAATCTTATATGATTATGGGTTCGTAGAGTATTTTCTTGCTATATGATGATCGTTATTGTCATAGGTGTTTTTGGTTTTGTTTTGGCTTTTTGCTTTTGCAGATCTTTATTACTGTTAAAGAGGGAATAACATTTTTACTTCTCAGACAAGTTTTAGCTCATGAAGTTAACTTTTTTACTTTGTAAATTTTAAAATAATTTATTCTTTTCTGCTTCTCCAATAGGGGAGTATTCCATGGTGCTCTTTGTTATTTCAGGCTTTGCTATAACTTGTGGATAATCAACTATTTCATTAATTTTATCCATGCAAAAGTGGAGGTGTGGCAATGTTGGCAGTGGTTTATTGTTTGAAGGGGTGGTCTTATGGGGTATTTGTGAGAGAGCCAGACATGAGACCCATGTGGTGCTAACCACTTGTCCATGATAGGCTATACTTTTTTCTACTTTGTTCCTCTTTTAGGCCTCCCTTTGACCGTACTGCTTTTGAATGGTGCTGTAGGTGTGTTCACGAGGTTCTTTTAGCTTTTCAAAGGTAATTGGTGATGTCGGTATGTTCCTTTCCTTTGCTGTGCATTTATGTCACCCTTTTCTCTTTCCTCTGTTTCTTTCTTGGAGCTAAATGGTCATTCCATGGCCCGGAAGGCCCCCACTGCTACAGCCCTAAAGAGCATCGTAGAGGATGTAAATCAGGAGGTTGGGTGAGGACTTATGTAGTGATCCACACAAGGTGTCTTCCAAACTAGGCTTTCGGCCTAGCAGCAGTGGAACACCCATACTGTTCGTGTCCCGGGATTCGAACTCTTAACCTCTTGGAGCAAATCCAAACCCAAGTACCAACGGAGCTATGCCCTGAGGGCACCTCTATTCCTCTGTTTATTTCTTAGGAAAGGGGTACGGTGGGGGTGGGGGTGTTGTGGGGAAAAGTGGCACGCACATGTATCATTACCTATACATTTCTTTTATTTGAGGTAGCCCCAAGCCTGAGTTATGAAAAGAAAGAAAATTCTTCCTTTAAGCTTACAAGGATTGAATTAGTATTACTGTTTCAAGAAGTGGCTTTTCATAGCTTGTCTTTTGGGACCAATTCTTGATGCATTTTTAATTGGCTTTGTTTTCTTAAGCTGTTATCCGCTTTTGCCTTATGGTCCGCATAGTCAATGGAGGGATAATTGTTTGTTGTTCAAGGGATAAGGGCCATGCTTATTTGTACTCTTCCACTTGCTTTTCTTCCACAACATCATACCCCCCCCCCCCACCACCACAACCTGGCTATGTGGCTTGCTATATGTACTTCAAGAATGAAACTTTATGTGATTGATGTCATGCCTATTTGTTAGGGCAATAACCTAATCGGGTCAGTATGTCAACAATTGTGGTATATGCTTGTCGATGGTTGGTTTAAGTATATTAATAGACTTGTGCGAGTGGTAGATGCTTGATAACATCTTGTGTTTACATGTGAAAGCGTTTGGTTTTGGAAGGTATTCTAATTTGGTATGAAGTTTAAGGGACATAAGTTACCTTTTCAAATACTAGGGAATGAGTGCTGCACTTCAAGTTTCTTCTTAGCTGAACACTTGGTAGCTAAAGATGGTATTGATGAATATAGATTTCGTGAATGAAAGTCGTATCATGTTGATTTGATTTGATCTTTTGTAATTTACTGTATGGTAACACGATCCTTCAAGTCAGGTAGTGGGGTTACCGATGTCTAATTTGCATAGTATCAAATTGAACGTCTTTTCAGTTATTGCTTTTATGAGAATGTTGACCAGCTGATCTTATGATTTTATGAATGACAACACGACTTCCTCTTCAATCTTTCTTTTATGAAATGTTTGTCTACTTTCACATGTTTTGTTCTTTCACGATGAAGTAGATTTTCAGAGATACTAGCAGCTGTTTTATTGTCGCGCATCGAGTCGGAAGTTTTTGTTAGAATCAAATCTCATTCATTAGTTTTTTTAACCGCAAAACTTCTATTATACCTTTGGCAATTTTGTTGGACTCTGCTTTCGGACCTGATAGTGTTATTATCTTATGCTTTTCTTTTTTCTTTTTACTTCTTCATATAATCAAATTTTCTCTTACCAAGACGAAATATCCTAAGATAGACCGTCGATTATTTGTGTTACATGTCCAATCTGTATCAGTGAAAACCACGTCTAAATGTTTATTCTTAGAATATGATTCTCCGTTCTAATGTACCTTTTAGGTACCGAACTATCATCATGGTTGCGTCTATGTAGTCTTCGTGGGTTGATGCATGAAATGGTTGCATAAGAAGACATGAAAACAATCAAGTGTTTCTAGGAGGCCGCAATCTAAGACCAGCATGTAGCAATACCGAAATATATATTAACCTTCACAGTTTTGACTGTAACTTACTATGCCTTAATCACTTAACCTGTGCCTAATCCAAATGAGAAAACAGTGTTGTCCTTATACGTAGTATCAAAAGCTTCACCAGTTTCGGCGAGAGTGCCTCATAGCCAGAAGGTCCAAAAACCAATGAGTGAAAGGAACAGAAGTAAATGTGATAAGCACGATAAAGTATTTGGTGTAAACCTTTAAAAATATCATACATTCCAAAGCTCCATCTTGATAAGTGCACTTCGGTCGCACAGGTAAGTAAGTTTAAGTATCTAGGATCATTTGTGCAGCAGAATGGCGACATAGATAATGATGTAACACATCGAGTCCAAGCAGGCTGGTGTCGATGGAGAGCGGCCTCAGGGGTGCTGTGTGATAAAAATTTCCCAACTAAATTAAAGGGAAAATTTTATAGGGTGGCAGTGCGACCGGCAATGCTATATGGGACAGACTGCTGGGCCATCAAGAAGGCACAACTACAGAAGATGGAAGTGGCAGAGATGAAAATGCTAAGATGGATGTGTGGGCATACAAGGCTAGACCAGATCCGAAACGAGGTGTTTCGAGAAAGGTTAGGCGTGGCTAGTATAGCCGATAAGATAAGGGAGGGAAGATTGAGATGGTTTGGGCATGTCAAGCGGAGACAGACAACGGCGTCGGTCAGAGCAATTGAAAGCCTAATTGTAGAGGGAAACAGGAGTAAAGGCAGACCCAAATTGACTTGGGATGAGCAGATAAGACACGACTTACTAGATTTACACCTCTCTGAGGACATGGTCCAGGATAGGAGTTCGTGGAGACATAAGATTAAGGTTAACGAGGTATAAGGCATATATGGGGACACTTTAGAGTATATGTAGGGACATAGATAGGCGTAGACACTATCTACGCTTTAGATTAACTTCCCACTTGGTAGCGTATGTTTTACCGTTGTTTTTACATTATATATACATATATACGTGATGTGTATTTTAATATCGAAAGGCCTTTATTGGTGTCCCTTGAATTTAGTCACTAACACACTTGCTCCCAGGGGCATAGTCCAGTGGTAAGTGGCAAAGGTGATTGGGGCTAGAACCCCGACGTCCCGAGTTCGAGTCCGTGTGGAGACAATTCTTGTTGAAATATTACAAGGGTTGCCTCTGGACTGGCTGAGTCTCGAGTGTCCTCTCCCTTTGCAGGGCTGCCGGTGGAGCACATCCCTCGATTTACATCCCATCTGGCTAAATCCCATCTGGCTAAGGGGTCTCTGGTACAGGTGGGGGGAGAACCCACTCCCTCATCAAAGTCACTAACACACTATCACAACATATCCCTATTATCATGTCATTTATGCAGGTAGAGCCGGGGGTCTCACTGGAAGCAGACTCTCTATCCCTTGGGATAGAGGTATTGTCTGCCTACCACTTACACTCCCCAGACCCTGACGATAGCTTTTGCTGTCGTTGGGATATACTGGGTACGGATGATGATATATATATATATATATATATATATATATATATATATATATATATATGTAAGAATAATCTTTTTGTTGTGAAAATGGCTGATTATTTCAAGTTTCTCACTTTCATCCTTCAACAATTAGTTTTTTACTATAGAAAAATGTTTTAGACACAATATGAAATCATGTATGGCACTAAAAAATCATTTAAAATATTTGTTAACTTTCTATACACATAACAAAAACTTTATTATGAAGTTAACGAGAACTGTAGATACAAAATATTGTATATATTTTTTGTAAAAACTCCTTACTAAATACTAATAAAAAAAACCAAATATGACTTTGAATCAGATTTAAGAAAAGAGAAGAATATAGATAAAAGTTTAGACTATTTTAAAAAGCGGAATAAAAGTAAGATTGTGTTAATATAATAAAATAGATATAGTGTGTATTGTGTGTGTGTGGTGTATATGTGTGTGTATAATACTTAAAAAATAGATATAGTGTGTGTGTGTGTGGGGTGTGTGTGTGTGTGTTTGTGTGTATAATACTTAAATTTAACACTTTGAGTGGGATTTAATATTTAAACAAAATGACAACTAAAACCTTATTACGTTTGTGATTTATATACTTTTTGAATTCTTATTAGCTTAAAGTTTATCAAATACCAAATTACTCTGAAAATAAAAATCCTAAAAGTATAATAAAATATATAGATTCACAATGGATATTTTATACATTGTAATGTTTTAACTATTCATATGTAGTTAAAAACAATTAAAATATTTCACTGCCACTAAATTGACAATTCCTCATACGAGTTTTTTTTATCCTTAATAAAATTTCATCAGTACATATATGACCTTTAAATCTATGACCATATTTTGTATATCCTAATATTCAATTTAAGTGTTCGTGCATAGAATGGGTAGATACGCTAGTATATATTTACACATAAACGTATGTATATATACGTGGATTAGAGTTAAACTTTTGCAAATATAAACTTCTCTCCATAAATATATCGATACGGTAGTATATATTCATCACTCCAGGAGAGAAAAAAATATATAATAAAAAAAACGTTATGTAAAAAAAGAGTACTAATATTTCACTTTAGAGCAAAATGTGCATCTCTTTTACATAGATTATGTAATTTATGAGATGCGCTTTATTATATAGACAGATGAAGTAAAGCTGAAAGCAAACATTAAAAAATTATCATTCCATAAAGGAACACACAATAATAAATGGCATTGACGGTTATGCAATCTAATGTACACAATCTTATCTTATATTTTGTGGAAGAAACTGTTTCTACGGTTCAAACTTACAAACCACGGCAGATAGGTTACTTAGGCTTAGCTGATGTTTGTAGAGCAATGTTTGGTAATTTAGTTAAAAAGTGGAGACTAGTAGTAGGGTACTGAATACCGTGGTCCAGTGCAGTCATGGTCAAATAGTAAAATGAGTTGGACAGGATCAGGACAGAATGGTCATTTTAATAAAGTACTACTTTGTAGGCGAACCCCACTACTCGTCAAGCCATCAGGCAAGCGATTAGATCTCCTCACCTTCAATCCCCTCACTGACCATGCGACACGTGGCAGCAATGTAAGATGGTGAATCTAGATGCGAGTGACCCAGATCTAGCTTCATCACCTCCCCTTGCTGTCACGTGTCATACGGTGACATGTGAGATGATAGAAATTGGTGAGGAGATCCTATCTCATCAGGCAGACAGGCACCAGCCTCTTCAAGACTTTAACAAGTTGATAGTTGCCCCTACTAGATCCCAAGGACCTTTACTACACTTTTCGAAATAATGTTTCAACTTAAGAACCAACTCAACTATGTTTTACATGTCTGTTTTATTATACATTATGCAAATATAAAATCCTTAGCAGAGCCCTCCATACATGAAAATCATGTTTTTCTATAAAGTTAATCAATCCGAGCTTCAAACATGTTGACTTGTTTACACTTATCTTCAATACTAATTTACTGCCCTCTTTTATTGTCACATGTTACATTGATTTTTACCTAATCAGATATTCTCAAATCCGCCTTAATAAATTTAATGTTAAGGTAGATCTTCAAATGATGCATGTGATCTTATTAGTTTAAACGACGCACGTGTGTGATATGTAATTTCTTGATAATGTAACTCGTGTCAAAAGTAATGATGAAAAGTAACTACACGGCCCACGAGGTATTTGTAACTTAATTTAGTGTTTTCCTCATTAAGTTGACATAATAAACTCCTAGGCCTTAGACCATTTAATGAAAGCACCAACTATGACTCTATTATTTCGGTCATCGACCTCTAAATACTCGTCTGTAAACCTTTGTATATACTACAAGACCAACTCTTCATGTCCTTGTTTATATACATCAAATCTGAAGAATTTTTATAAAAGGCTTGGAAGCGAGAGATTGTGCCTTAAACCTCTCTGCCAATTGGCCGAAAGAATATATGTACGGATGTGACAGCTTTTGAAACTATTTCCGAACTTTTCTCCTTATATAAACTAGAAATGTATTATATATTAGTGGGCCTGGCACATTTTTCAAATTCATAGTTGTCTGAAATTGAAAAAGATGATATGTGCGATCTAAGCTGCCCCTATAAGTATTGATTTTTTGGTACCTTAAAGTTGTCAACGGCAATAAACTTATCAATCTTTTCAGAGAATGGATTTTTTGCACAGTTTGAGTATGACCATGATATCTTGTAGATGACTTATCTCCAGAACTCCCATGATGATGCAAAGGGTTTAGAGCTCGACTTTCATGTTTTGACTGATTGTGACATAATTTCTAAAGGATTTTTTTCTCGAAAAAGGTACATCATTCTGAGGCTTTTTCCTTTACTGTTACCAGCTTGTCTCATGTATTCACCTCTTGCCAATGATGAACATTCTTCAGACTTTTGCCTTCTTGGGTGATTACGAGCAGGGACATCATTTTCATATAGTAATTCTAGAGCTTTCTCTTTAGCTTGTTCTACTATAGCTTGAAATGCTCTCATATTTTGAACAAGATATTGGATTGTACACATTTGATTATCAAGGATTTGCATTCCACCAGCTTGATTATCATTAAAACCTTGTCCACTAAAGGTATGATGTAATAAACTTTGATTCCTTTGAGGTTGTTGTATGTGGGAAGATCCTTCTTATTGACAAGGATTTGTTCTAACTATGTTCAGTAATTTTGATGAAAGATAATCAAGAAAAATAAAGGTAAAGTCTTTCTCTAGAACCTAATGACGAAGTTAGATTCATAACCTACATGATTGATTATGATTTTGACTAAAAATAGATAGAATTGACCATTAAAATCTTCAAAATAAACAAAGTAGAGATTCCAAAGTTTGTTCTCCTAAAAAATCCTTTCGCGATCAAGTCAAATATGGACGATTTCTTATGTTTTCAATGATAATGAGAATTTGTCTCTATATTAATGTTTGTGTAACAATAATTATGAAAAAAAAACATATATTGGCTTCTGTAAATGAAATATTTTTATACCCTTGAATGTAGCCTTTTACTTGTTGATTTAGCCATGTCGTAAATCATTGTCCAGTGTAAAGTATGTTATACAGATGTCTCTAGATAACCGCCAAATGTCTTTATGTCATATTTTGGCTATCTATCTAATAAAAAATAATTATTGTCGAACTTTTTTTAGTTTTTATTTTTAATGGAGTCAAATATACACTCTTTTTTGACTTTGGAATGTGATGGAATAAAGCAAAATGACTTACTAAATTGGTTGCACTTATTATATTGTGGAGTAGCAGTAGATCGGCATGCAATTTTCATTATGGGTCATCGGAAAACAACCTCTGTGTGTTTCTAATACATGGATATGGTTTCATACATCCGACCTCTCATACCTCGCCATAAGCAGTAGCCTCTAAGTCAATGGGTAATGTTGTTGTCGTCGTCGAACTTTCTTTAGCAAGTTCAACCGAACTGCTGTTTTATTAATTATTACTAGTAACTTAATGTTGAACTAAAATAATTTCATGCTTTTTCTTAATTTTAATATTCGAATTTAAGTGACTGACCTCTTATTCATTAATTGTAAGTGACCAGTTTCTACAGATAATGTTTAGATAATACTTATCCATATGGCCTCAGAATTTCAGAACAACCTGTTTACTTATAAAGTTAATTAAACCAAACTCCAAACATGTCACATCTGTTTACACTTAACAATCTTTAATAATAAATTATTGACCTCTCTTGTTGTCAGTATCTATATATTGATTTTCACTTGATCAACACTTACACAGATTTCATCGCAATAATTTTCTTTCATTTATGAAAATTAACCCCAGAAATTTAAATTACATAACAAGATTCAAGAACCCATCGGATCCAAAAATTAAAACGAAAAAATCAAAGCAAAGTTATGCATATACAAATTGCAATGGCTGTCCTCTTTCTCTTTCTTCCCGGATGCTGGAAAACTAGAATATATATGACTAAAAAGCCATGAACAATCTCGAAGAAAGAAATAGAAAAAAGGCAACAAGATCAATTCCCCCTTTTTTCAAAATTCAAAAATCACCTTAATCCCGCCAGCAGATGAGCATTGTAACACAGCGCCTCATGATATAAAACCTAGCTCTCTGTTCTTTCACCAAACGAGCACATTTTCTAGTGAAAGCACATCTCTTCTGGGAGTATGAATCTTTGACGAACGAACTAGAAGAACGGAAGCTTCTTGATAAGCTTTCTTTCTTAGAGAGCTTCCATTTCTCATCGAAGTAAAACGACGGCGGCGGCGGCGGCGGAGGAGGATTAGCAGAAGAAGCAAGAGTGTCCATGGCTAAGGTAATTTTGGTTGTAGATACTTACTAAATTGGGAAATTGGTGGGTTAATGTTGGGTTAACGTGAAGTGGGAAGAGAAAAGTGAGAGATTCAGAGTGGGTTGTCTGGGTGATTGATTGTGATGAATGACGGGGAAGATGAGTCAGTGGGAGATGCAGGTTGAAATATGTGATGCTAGCCTAGGCTCTCTATTTATAACGACTTTGGACTCTTGTGCTTATTTATTTAATTGCATTTTATTTGTTGGCAAAATGTTGAACCTCAATCCAAAGGTCCGCCACTGCTCCAGCCCTAAGAAACTGCATGGAGTATGTAAATCAGGAGTCCAGCGGTCTTTTAGACTGGATGAGACTCACACAAGGTTTCCCCTACAAACCAACCCTTTGGCATGGCATCAGAGGAACACTCATACTGTGTGCTAATAGCTCTGTGTGTGTATATATATATGTATGTATCTATTTTTATATATATATGTATATATATATATATATATGTATGTATCTATTTTTATGCGCATCAAGCTTTGTTGGGTTAATTAGTATGTGATATTGCCGGAAAATGTTGTAAACATTTCGACGGTTTTTAACACATGTATATGGTTGAATACATCCGATCCTTATACTTCGACATAGACAGGAACATTTAAGACAATAAATTAATGTGGTTGCTGTGTCTTCCATTTCATCGGCAAAATACATCGGCCGGGTTAATAAATTTTATTTTGAGGGTTTAATAAAGTTTTAAGTACAATATGTGTAATGGTCGAAATGATGACTTAGTATCATGAACCAAATGGTACAATCATGAGTACGCTGGTTAAAGAATTTTTGAAGTATGGAGAAAAATGTCAAATCTCTGGTTTTGGTATTTCTATCGCATAGTTTCAAAATAACATTGTGAAAAATGCGAATCAGAAGTTCAATAGTTTTCTGGATTGATAAGGTCTTACACAAAAAACCCGTAAAAAGTATTCACTGCAAACTGGGGTTTTGGTCCAACAACAGTGAAACACACACACCGTGCGTGTCCATAGAATCGAACCTTATACATCTTGGAGCAAATCTAATCCGAATACCAAATGAGCTATGTCTTAGGGGAGAATTTTCGAAGTCTGCTTATATAGTGGAGTTGTGTGTATTAATCAAGATTTTAGTTTTGTAATGACGCGTGAAATTATAGTATTAACTTATCATATTAAATAAGTATTTGGCATGATATAGTCCCTATACATAGACTTATTTTGCTACAGAGATGGTCAAATATTCCTATTAATTAATCTTTGAAGACTGTTAGCTCCTTTGAAGATTGCCAGATCATAATTTATCCATTAATCTTTGAAGACTTTTGCTACAGAGATGGTCAAACATACCTATTAATTAAATTGGAGAAGTAGCTATTAATTAGTTATGACATGGTACTTTTAGGAAAGTAATAACAAAATTATTTTTTCCTAAAGAAAAAAAAAAGAAAAGAAAAGCCACAAGTCAAGGGAAGAAACTAACAAGATGAAATAATAAGATGTGAAACAAAGCATGCAAAATGATGTCTGCACATAACCAACATCGTGATCTAAGTCAAATAATGCAAGATTGAGGCCACGGGTTGGTGGCAGGCTTAGTGCACAAATCCATCGTCTTTGATATGATCACATATTAGCATTACGGGTGTTAAACGAACCAAATAGTTCGTGAACTGTTCGAGTTTAATTCGTATTTGGTTCGAGTTCGTTTGTTAATTTTACATAAAGGAGCCAAATTCGAACACCTATTTGGGTTCGTTACTTAAACGAGCCAAACTGTTCGCGAACTGTTTGGCTCGTTCAAACAGTTATAGTGTTATCGAACCGAACTCGAACCAATTTTAAAACTCGTTTAGCTAACAAAGCTGAATTCAAAAACCTAGTATTTGGCTCAGTTTGGTTCGTTAACACCCCTAATTAGCACTAGGCTAGTACAATGTGCAAAAATAATATAAATTTGAAAATACGATTGTCTTCTGTAATATAAATTTATTAGTGCGATCATAGATTATTGTGGACCATGATAGGGGCATGAATTCTTTTGTTGCAAGAGACTAGTGACGCATGACTCGATAACCATGGAAATAGAAGAAGAGAAGGTGAAACTGAGTAAGAGATGATCAAAAAAGCGTAAAATTATATGGAAACGGTAACTTTCACCCGACGGTAAAAGGATCCAATCCGCCATGATATGAAGAGTCACTCTGAATATGTAATCTGTCTTTCAATTAATGCTATGTTTGACGGTCTTCTTATTACATTGTAATGGTATGATAAATTGGAGTGCACATTTGAACAATCAAAAGACAACATTGTATTTAATAGGATTTTGTACATATAATAAAGCACAAGACGCAACATGTGTTTAAATATTTGATCCGCAGACAATGCCAAGTGATCAAATGAGTTTTTTCCTCAGCTGAAATACTTAAATTGTTAATAAAGATTTGATATATAAATATATATATATTTATACTTTGATACATATAGAATACCCTATAACAAATGTCATCATGTGATGTGCATTGCACTAAGCTCCTGTGTTTACGCATGGTCTAGGGAGGAGTCATCATGTGATGAATAATGATAAATCACTATCCTACATGAATTAAACCAAATAAACTACTATCACTATACTATATGAGAATAAACTATAAAAATAAAAATTTATGTTTGAACCAGAAATATTTGTCATTGACGTTAATTCTAGACACTTGAATTAGTTGTGGTTGACCATATATAAACGCTTATACTTGGAGACTCAAAAGCATGAAAGTCGATATCAACCTGAACCAGCGATGAATGATGTGGATGTGGCATAGAAACATGCCCTTTATGCAAGACATTGTTTTATGGGGAACGGATGGTTTGAAACGGGGTGAGATCTGAAGAGATTAAAAATGAGACAAATTATAAGTTCTCCAATCACGCGTCGTCACATATACAAAAGTTTTTTTTTTAAAAAAAGTGCAGCATTCATTCTTTAAAAAACTGCTTTTGTACACGTGTCAACTCGTAATTAGAGACTTCATAATTTGCCACATTTTTAACCTCTTCAAATCTGCACCGGTTTGAAATTCTTTCTTTTTGAGGGGGAAAAGTGTGGGGGCTAAAATAAAACATTTTAGTCATTTATATAGGTTTCACTGGAAGCAAATTCTATATAATTTGAGATAGAGGTATTGTTTGCTTGTCTTTCACTCTTTTCACATCCTAGCGATAACTTTTGATATCGTTGGTGATAGACCATAATCAAAACGTCTGTTAGTCAACAGTCAACGGTTCAACTCCAGTAGCTCAACACTCGAAGTACTTCAGTTCAGCAGTTCAGCGCTCAAACGTGGCTGTTCAGCCTCGGCTGCACCTCAGCGGGGCATCGTGACGCCCTTATAACATCGAAGAATATGCCAAGGTTTGCACCTCGGCCCCATCATCAGTTTATGATCAAATGCCACACTTCGGACCACTTCAGCGGGATAAGGCCAAGTCATGCACTTCGGCAGAGTTCAGCTGTGTACCACAGCAAAGGAGCCAAGCACGATATTACTTCGTGGGACCCTCAAACAGAGGTGCAATCCAAATATAATGACTACAGCTGGTTATTCTTCCTGAACACGCCAAGGTCACAACAGCCGGCCTAATAGTTATATCAGTCAGGCCGACCTATTAGTCACATCAGTCAGACTACTGATCACATCAGCAGACCTACAGCGACCTAGGCTTTCTGTCCCAAGCGAATTTCTTATCCGTTACCTATTATCAAAGGCGGGAAAAATTCTATAAAAGCAAAGCAACCAGAACAAAGAAAGGGATCCGAATCCGGAATCAAGACCTTCATACTCTAAAGCAAATCTATACAATTCGCACCTCAGCAAATACTGTGAGAAACTCCTAACTCACCTCCTAAATTACAAATCTCAGTGAGATATGACCCAAACTGACTTGAGCGTCGGAGGTTTTTTTCCGGGGCCAACCCCCCGGGACCTCTAACCTGTGCTTCCTTGTGCAGGATAATTGGCGCTATTCCAGCTACACATTCTCAATCTCGGTTAACAACTCTTTAAGTTAACTGACGAAGCTATTTTGAGGTCGTCTAGACCCTTGGTGAAGATCCGGCTTCATTAGTTGGGATATAGTGTGTATGTATTGTTGTGGATCAAACCTGCATTGCGTTAATGAAAACGACGGAATGGGGTTCCCCACCGATTATAAACGTTTGCTTTACTGAAACTCACAAAGGACTAATTAATGCAGTATGAAGGAAAAATCACTCAGGAAAAAGTGTTACATACATACCATGTCAGCATAAACATGTTGTACAATTTAACAATGCTCTACTCATGTGTGAGTATGATTTTTAATGCAATAATAGTTAACGTAATTTTTAAGGACGACTTAATGGAAAAAATATATTTTAATGTAAGATTTACAATTCCATTGAAAATTTTGATAATTCATTTTAGTTACTGATTAATAATTGAAGCTTGTATCCTATAGCTATATGTAATTAAATTATTAGTGAAGAGTGCAATGTCACCATATTGTCACCCGACGACCGTTTCTTAAATACTTTCTCTTCCCTGATGTGGTTGACCGTTGACTTGTGCTATGTAATCACAATCATGTGATACAAGCATGCATTGCCGGCAGGGCATAGCTCAGTTGGTTCCAGAATGACATAATTGCTAGAAAGGTGCAAGGTTCGAATCCCGTAGCCTGCATTGTAGGTGTCTTATCTTCAGACTCTAATATGGGTCTTGAGAGTGGGCCCCTAGTATGGGTCTGCGTGTTTTGTGCCTCCCCTTAACGGGACGCTGAGTACCTGATTTACATACTTCCACTGCCTCGTCGGGCCGGGATGTAGGAGACCCTTGGGGTTGGGGTTCAACCTTTTGCTAGAAAAACCATGCATTGCATCGAACTCTCGATAAAAAAATAATTGTACTAAAGAGATACGGTGAATATGTAAGTCATATTATTTAACAGTCTTTTAAGTGTATTTTGAAGCCCACAAAGAGTCTAGATTCAAAATCGCTACAGAGAGAGTTAATTGACAGTATGACCAAAACTGCTAAGTTAAACATGTCAAGTGTCAATACGTCGACTTACGACTTTAGATGTAATATACCATTTGAGGAATTACGTGTTAGGAGGAATAGAATACTTTTACTTGCCGACATCAAAACACATAAGAAAGCACCCTCAATAATTTTTTGAATATGTTACACATAGAATAGCCTCATAGAAAGGGTAATTTTCCATGAGTAACATGTTAAGATTCTGCTATGTACCTAATGCTTACATAAGTTCCTTTTTCTACCTATGATTAGTTTAGATAGGCCTAGGTCGGAGATCAGTAGGTATAATTCTTCCGATTCAACAAAAGCAATGTTGTGTTTACCATTTGTTGGAGTATTTTATTTATTTATTTATTTTTTGTAAAACTTAATGTGCAGAAGGTATAAGGGTTGGATCGAGGATGGTAAAAATAACGCACAATTTGGACGCATGGTAAATGAAGAACGTCTAGGACACAACTCAATTGATATCAAAATAGCATATTGCACTAAAAAAAATGTATGCTTAATTTGTAGTAGACACAACAACAACAATCATATCCAGTATATTCTAACGACAACAAAAGCTATTGCTAGGCACTGGGGAGGATGAGAGGCAGGCAAACAATACCTCTATCCCAAGGGATAGAGAGTTTGCTTTCAATGAGACATCCGACTCTATATATACCTGCATAGATAGCACAAAATAGGAATATCGGATATTAAAATAGACATAAATATGCACAAATACTTGAAAGACAAATACCAAAACAAAAAAATACAAGTCATATTAAAGTGTGGAGAGTATCTAATCATCTAAGTATATATACTCTAAGGTACTATCCTGCCTATACCTACTTAACCTGAATTCTCTGTCTCCATAAACTTCTATCGTGGATTATATCCTCAGAGAGGTGCAACATGAGTATTAAGACATAGCGTCACTTTAAGTTATGTTAAGACAAGTTTAGACATAATGTGTTTGTAAATATCAGTATATCGTTTTCTTTTATAAACTGAAATGTTAAATAAATGATTTACATTATCCACCATAATTCGTACCCATTAGGCAATAAATACCCCTACTAACTAGTTAGTGTCTCAACTAGCAAACGTAAGAGTTCAACGATTTCCTAAGTTGATAAGACTTTGCCAGAACCCGTGCATACTGCAAACTGGATCAACAACTCTTTAATCGTATTAGGCCGGATACAATGACATAGTTGTTACTGGTCCAGACATCATTATCGCACCGACGCTGTGCGTGCCCCGTTTCAAACCTGCAACCTTTTTTGAAGCAATTTTACAACTCGAATACCAACTACCTGGAAGCCCCAAATCATTCTTGATCTACCATTTCGTTTTCTGATATTTTTATCATCAAACAGTACAAATACATAAGTTCAACATCCCAGTCATTTTTAATGATATAACATGGAAATTTTCTCCACCGGCTACATTTAGACATGAAAATTATGAACATGAGAACTGAAAGGTTTTCCACATCTCTGATACGTGTCGGGTGCCCATATGTTCACAAAGGATTGCCTTTTGGTCAGACAGACAAAAAGTCAATGGAGCTGTTGGTCAACACTGCATTTCAACAATAATACACAAAATCCAATAGGAAAACTCTTCTATACATGTTAACCACATATTTTAGACCCAAAATCCCCTATATATTAATTAACGAAATTACCTACCAAATTGTTGGACGTATATATCTTCAATTTTCATCCTAACACGTGTGGTTTTTTTGTTCTGACTTCAGGTAGTTGTGTTACTCTTTTACTTACAAACAAAAATGTCCATAATAGCAATTCGGTCACTCTGGGTTTACAAATGTTCTAAACACAATAAAGGCGAAATACCTAGCCCTGATTCTCACCATCTCTGCCCCATAGATCTGCGTAGAAGATGCAAATTCAGGTATTGAGCAGCTTCCTAGATTGGTAAGGCGTGGCCACCATAGATTTGCGTAAAAGATGCAAATTCAGGTATTGAGCGGCTTCCTAGGTTGGTAAGGCGTGGCCAGAGTCTACATCAGGTGCATACTGCAAGCCGGGCCAGCAACCCTCTATTCCTAATTGGGCCGGATATAATGTCATAGTCATTATTGTCCCAGACAACAGTAATATATCCACACTGCGTGTGTCCCGGTTTCAACCTGCGTCTTTCTAAATATAATTTCCTAACCTAAGTACCAGCTGACCTACGTTCTGGGTATGTTAGTTACACTGATTTTGCGCCTTAAAATGAATGTAAAGGAGAACGACGCATACGGTGTGTTATTTGACCACATATGTCTCGTTCATGTAAATATTCTTTTTGTTTTTTTAACTACTTCGTCAAACTTACCAGATATACACGAAAAAATATGAAAAATCAATTTGTTCACTTTTTAAATGCGTCATAAGATTTCAAACACACACTATTTTTTTATAAATGCATGCATTCTTGTTTGATCAACGATCAATAATGAATAGTAAGGTAAACTCAATAGTATAACAATAATAACAACGTATATTTATAAAAAAATATATGCATGTCATTGGTCTTTCGACATATAAAAATTCATATGTACATACAATAATTCCCTATGGGACCCTCTTGTATAAGGTCATGGCAGCTTTAGATCCCCCACCATAGCCATAAAATTCGGGATGAGATCTCCTCACCGCGCAGTGAGTCACCGCGCGGCCCAGAACGCGACACGTGGCAGCAGTAAGGGGTGGTGAGGCTGGATGAGGGTTACGTTCACCCAGCCTCACCACCCCTCTTTTTGCCACGTGTCGCGCGGTCACACACGCGATAAGGGGGGAGCGGTGAGGG
This sequence comes from Eustoma russellianum, assembly GCA_036186865.1. Lineage (NCBI taxonomy): Eukaryota > Viridiplantae > Streptophyta > Magnoliopsida > Gentianales > Gentianaceae > Eustoma > Eustoma russellianum. The sequence continues at coordinate 37,936,815 of AP025049.1, read as the reverse complement.
GATCTTATCCCATAAAATTCACCAACCTACGGTTCCCTCTCAAGATTCTTGACAGAAGTACCTAAAGCTAAAGGTACAATCCCATGCTCTACTTGGAATGGTCTCCGAAAGCAAAGCAATGGCTACTACACTAAAGATTCTACGTTTGAAAAGGTTTTCTGTGCTCCATTTTAGACCATCAATTATAAAATCAACTTAATCATCCATTATCAAGAAAATTCACATGCACCCATGTGAGTACGACAGTCTAATTACCACTTCATATCATCTATAGCCATCTATTTGCAATGTTTTTTGAGTAAAGACCATTTCTTAGTTGTGAGGACACCACCGTTCCAGTTCCAAAGAGTATTGTGCAGGATGTAAATTAGGAGTCATTCGGTCTTCTACGTTGAGTGAGGACTTACGTAGTGACCTACACAAGGTGTCCTCTGCAAACCAGGTCTTCGGCTTAGCAGCAGTGGAACACCCACAGTGTGCGTGTCTCTGGAATCGAACGTTTGACCTCTTGGAGTAAATCTCAACCCAAGTATTAAATGAGCTATGCTATGGGGGCATGTTCTTTTTTTTCTTTTTTTTTTTGTGTGGATAACATGAGGCAGGCGTGCCAAAGCAAAAGAAAGGGAAAAAAAAAAAGAAGAATTAGCAGACACAGCATTTGTGATGGAATATTGCTCCAAGTTGAAAGTATAGGCATGTTATGAGGAGCAGTGGCTATGTATCTTTGGTGATGAGGTCACTTCACCTATTTTTCCCTCACTTCACGCGTCACCGTGCGACACGTAGCAGCAAAGATGGGTGATGAGACCAGATAAAGGTGACCCACATCTAGCCTCACCATCCACCCCTACTGTCACGTGTCGCGCGGTGACGCGTGGGATGAGGGATTTGGAATGAAGGGATCCTAACCCATATCTTTAATGTATAGTTGGTTTTGCTTGTTTGATTGGTCAAATTTAGCAGCCAAAGTACTTCAAGCGGACTCACGACTTTGTTTTGCCTATCTTCAAAGTAATTAATGTCTTTGTGTTCAATTGTTATTGTGAAAACATAACATAGTTTCACACACACACATATATATATACATACATATATATATATATATATGTATATATATATACATACATATACATATATATATACATACATACATATATGTATATATATACATATGTATACATATATATGTGTGTGTCTATATATATATATATATATATATATATATATATATATATATATATATATATATATGGGTTACTAATTTCTACATATAATATCAAACAAATGGGATTTAATGTCTACAGTTACCTCTCATGCAATGCAAGATAAACATTTCTTTGTATCGCTAAGGCATATTAGTGAAAATTTTTAATATATGAGGCCACATGCATTCATGTGTAATGGGTTCATGGATTCCAAAACTACCTGCAATTTGCCCCTTTTCTGCCTCATCTTTCTGTCGGAAAAAGTTTATAGTATTCATTGTTTATCATTATTATTTTTTTTGGGTCAAATAACTCGTTGAGGGAAGTGGCGACATGAAAATTTCTTATCCAAGTTAAATAAATTGATCATTTAATCTAAAGTTAAATCCATTTGAAAACTTTGTCCCGCTGGCAAATGCTTGTCTTCTTTCGGCGCCAAAGAATCTAAGATCATGATTAGATGTATTAGTAAATAATATTTCTTTATATTTCTTTTGTGGTTATTTTTGTTGTTTGACTAGCGTCTTTGTGATGGAGAGACGACGAAAACAACATGACCCTAGGCTTTCGGCTATGGCAGGATATGAAGGGTCGTATGTACGTAATTATATCTATGTGTTATAAATACACAGAAATTGTTTCCCGATAACCCATAAATCCAATATTTCTTAGAAGTAATCAAAGAAATTTAACGGGACATGTTGCTTTCGACATTGAGAAAGAAGAACCTATTGGTCTTGTTTTGTTGCACTATGGAAGCAGAAAAAAAAGGCAAAAAAAATTAGCCACGACTTTATTTTTATAATGACAATTTTCTATTTGAACATTGATTATACGTATACATATATGTGTGTGTGAAGAAATTGGAGCAGAGGGTGAGGGTCAATTGATGAATTGTATCCATGACAAGAACAAGTAAATTGGTATTTCATCATAGTCGTCATCGTCATCATACCCAGTATATCTCAACGACAGCAAAAGCTATCGTTAGGGTCCGGGGAGGGTGAGCGGCAGGCAAACAATACCTCTATCTCTAGGGATATAGAGTTTGCTTCCAGTGAGACCCCCGGCTCTGACTGTACCTGCATAAATGCCACAGTAAATTGGTATTTCATAATCTTTTTAATTTCAAGCAGTCAATTTTTCTTTTTCTCCAGGTGAATTGAGTTGAAAATTGAGCCTCCAATTTCTGAGCTTGTGAATGATGAAATTGTCAGCCAAGTTAAGCAATAGAAAAGGGCTGAAAATACTGGGTCTTTAACAGGATTTAGGCCATGTTTCAATCTTTCTGGGCATCAAGATGTTGTTTGCCTGAGGTTAAGCTGTCTCAATTGTTGGAGACAAAGAAGAAGTTTGGTTAACCATGATTGAATAGGATGGGCCAGAAAGGCTGAAACCATACCCTTGTATTGCTGTACTGTACTGCCTTGAAGCCCAAAGGATATGTTGGACTTTTTTTTTCCCGTTAATAATTTGCGGTAATTTGAAAAACTGAGAAAAACCAAAACCAAATCTAACCCGAACCAGACCAAAATAACAATTTATTGTCTGGTTTAGTTCAGTTTCATTTTGCAAAAATCAGAACTAGAGTGTTAACGAACCAAGCCAAGCCGAATACTAGGTTTTTGAATTCGGATTCGTTTAGCCAAGCGAACTGTTCGACTCGGTTTGTTTAGCTAAACGATTTTTAAAATTGGTTCAAGTTTGGCTCGATAGCACTATAACTGTTTAAACAAGTCGAATAGTTCACGAATAGTTCGGCTCGTTTAACTAAACGAACCCAAGTATGTGTTCGAATTTGGCTCGTTTAAGTAAAATTAACGAACGAACACAAACGGAATACGAATCAAATTCCAGTTTGTGTTTGTTCGCTTAACACCCATAATCAGAACCATTAAAAACAGTTTGGTTTTGTTTTTAATAAAAACCAGTCGAACCGTACGAAGTTCATGCTTAAAGGTGATAGCATTGTTAAGACAATTTAAACTGTAAAATATGATATTATTAAAAAATATTGTCAAAGTATGAAGACACAATTCAGGTTTGTAATATGTATCGGGCCAACTAAGACATTATTTACAGAACTAAAAGAGTAACAATTTTGAGATTGAAGCAGTATATAATTAATATATCAAGACTCGGGGAAGCGTTACAAATAGTTTAGTAATTATTTAAGGTTTTCTATTATATTATCAGTTTTAACTTTATTAGAATGTTGATTTTTATCATGTTTGATCGCAGATATGAACGTTTCCAAAAGTACAAAAGTTTTATTTTAAAAGCAAAGTTATTATTTGATTCAAAATCGTTCACCGGAGGAGCCGCCGCGTCCAGGTGGGCCCATTCGCCAGCTGTCTCGTGCTATGAATTTTTAAATATTTGAATAAATTTTGAATTGAATTATATAGATGTCCTACTCTCTTTTCTTTTTGGGAATTATAGTTGTCTCTGGGAAAATTTCATTTTTCTCATATACACTACATATGTGTGAGTAAATACATACATACATATATATATATGTGTGTATACACATATACATATCAATATATACACACACACACATATATATACATATATATACACACACACATATACATATGTATATATACATACATACATATATGTGTGTGTGTATGTGCGTGTGTATGTATGTATGTATGTATGTGTGTGTGTATATACTGATGATGACAAAACTATCACCACCAACACAGTTTGTCACAGTCAACATCATTCGACAAACAAAGATGCAGGTCGCTTACGGTTCACATTAGCCGTTCAGATCTAAATATACAGTCAAATAGACATGGCCTAGAAGAGGCAAGACGTCCCTCAACTACCGGAGACCTTAAGCCCGCATGGCATAGGCTCACCCAGAAGCTTCAAGTGTTTGTCACCTCACTTACAAGAATCACCTCCTCATTTTCTTCAAGTGTTGGTCATTTAAAAAATTATATTACAGAAGATAAGACACAAAAAAAAGAAATCGATGACGCATATGAAGAATGATATTGGCATGTAAACAACCAAGATACTCTCGACTGCCTTCTTAAATGCTTCTCATAGACTAAAACTTCTACGCTAAAAATACCTTATAAAAAAGAGGTAAAATTTAAAAGTATACCTTTTCATTTGGAATTAGGTATTTAAAACCCACGTTTGCACAAACCTCTTGAAAAGAAGACTGTGTGAAATTGTTGCGTAGGCTTTCATTCATGAGCAACGAGCAACAAGTCATATGAAGCACAGGAGATAACTCAGCAGAGAGAGATTCCTTATGGATTTCGTACAGTCTGGATGTGCTGAAAAGGTTGTCATCTATTTGTACACAGGATGCTCACCTATAGCTTACCTAGTTGCCACTGATATCGTGGTACATTGTTGTGTATCGCCTTTCTCATACAGGGATAAGACAGTTAAGTTGACACATGAGGTGTCGCATATCGACATTAGCGTTGCGCTGCATCAAATTATAAAAATGATATGGAATGTGAATTATGTGCAGCTTCATTCTATATTCATACAGTACTGGAATGATCGAGTGCTACAGATTTGAGAGAGCTATACCATGTGCAGGTGTCATGACAGATAATTTACTATACATGCAATAGTATAGACCTCGGACACTCTTGACGCTTGGTCAACCTTGTGTGGAGTGTGCAGGTAATTACGGTTTTCGTGGTTCCACATCTATTTTCATACGGGTGGTACGTATATATTTTCTGTTATATTTAATTGTGTCACTATAAATTAAACATGTTCATAAATTTTATGTGTCTGGTTATTGATGTTTATATCATTTAAATTTTATGCACGAAGCATCATGTTGCGGTTGAGGCAGGGGTCAAGAGAGTCATGGAGATTGCACCACTGAGGCTTAGGATGAAGGGTCTCGGTTATCTTCTTTTTGTGGGGACCTCTAGTCACCTTCACCTAGCAGACTGATGATGCATATGTTCTGCATTTTAACACATCTCAGCCGGAGGGTTGGTTTTCAAGATATTCACACATAGGAGCATCAATGTAGGTGCATGCATAGATATCAACAGGTCCCTAAAGATATGCATACACTATAGCATCATCACATGCGGATATATCATTCCACCCACCAGCTGTTGATAGGAGGCATGCACTTGGTCGGGACGACCAATATAACACGCTTGACTTAGACACTCTTGGCTTTGACGATCCATCGCTCTTCTAGTATGACAGAGACCTAGAGACAGACTTGTCGCAGGTAGAGATACAGATATATATATATATATCATCTGAGAGGACCAATATGTTGCCACTGCATTCACAATCACAGTTGCAGCTGCCTGACGAACTAAGTCCAACCAGACGTAGTTGGCTGGTCAGAGGCCAAGACGTAGGAAGCATTGTAGTACTGATGGTCACTTTTGAGATATATATTGTATTTGTATTATGTATTTGATATTTTTGTTGAGACATACTTGTGTATATTTTTGATTTATTCTTCTTTTATGTTACTTTATTCCGGTTGTATATTCGTGTTATTGTGTAATTGCACCGCATCACCTACGAACTACAAAGATACTTGAATATTTGGAGATGTCAATTTATCTGAAAAATAGATACAAAAATATTTTGTTGCTGAGAAAATGAGGTGTTTTATAGAAAATAGACATAGACACAACCGTAAAGAAATAAGCACAAACTTGTTTTGTCGTTGAAAAAACTGAGGTTTTTATTAAAAAAAAAAAGGTAGACATACTACAATTTTGACAAAACCGTGGTGGGTCGACGGTCAAAGTAGATGCACAAAAGTTTTGTCAAAACCGTGGTGTAGTAATGACACGGTTTTGGCAAAAGCATGTATAATAGATGTATAATTACTTTCAATACTACAATAAATAATTATTAAATCTGCAATATTTTTGTTTTTCCCCCTCCAAATCCAACGGTGTAATTCTAAGTATTCAGTCGTATGTTGAATTGGTGGGCAATTAATTATATAAGAACCAGACCTCCATGTATTTAGGGTTGTTAGGATAAAACATGTGTGTGTGGTAATAGAACACTGTTACATCTAAAATGGTTTTGATTTATTTATCTAAATCGTGTTAATATCTATCACAAACCGTCGAACGTAAATATAGTAATTGATTCCTAAACAACAGTAATTACCAAAACTTCACAATTAGACAATTTTGCCATCGATGAGTTGCCTGAAACGTCTGCATATTAAGAGTCTCCTATTTAATGTAAATAAATATTATGTAATGCGTGAAGAGTATAACTGATCTATGACTTATCCAATACTTGGGAACACAAGTCTAAAGGATTCTCTACTAAAATAAACTAATATATTAATTTTTTTTCTGATAATACTTAAAGAACCTTTTTATTATTTCTTGAGATATGTGTAAACCTTATACAAAAGACTGATAGTAACAACAAAAATTTTGGGGGCGTCTCATATTGTATAATTATATGACATAATTTATCTTAGAAATGGACTTCTTATAGTTTTGCGCATTCATTCGAAGGGGCTAATAAGGAAAATCGATTGTTCTAAATAAAATTTCATAACCTTCGATCATGGAGAAACTTCTTAGTTCATGTTTCATTGTGAATAAATGATGATGAACTTGTTACACACACATACCCACACATCCACACGTGTATATAGATATTCTAGTCAAGAGGTATAGGTTCGATTTCAGAGACACGTCCACTGTGGACATTTCACTGCTGTCTGGAACAAATGTTCAGTTTGCAGTGGATATCTTGTGTGGGTTCTTTGTGTATGAATTTCTCAAACTAGGAAGCCGCTGAGCTCCTGATTTGCATACTTCATAATACTTTTTGGAGCTGGAACAGTAGAACCCTCAGGACTAAGGTATGACCAATATATTATAGTCAAACTTTATTTGCTCGACATAAAGTTCACCTGCATAAGTATCTTTTACCATTAACAGTCTATGCTATGTAATACGCTATATAACAGCACGTATGTAACTTAAATAAATAAACATGTGACCGTATAAAATTGGTCAAAAGTAGCTACAACTAACAGGTTTGTGTTTAAAACAATGCACAACATGACAACAATGTAAAATTAGGTGTAAACCAACTAGGTTAAAGGACGTTATCGGTGCATTAGGCTTTCGCGTTTGTGCAAGATCTGAAGAGGAGCTGGATCGATTCCTAATTTGACGTACGCATCTTTACTCTGTATTTTGTGCAAAAAAAAAAAAACTGTTTCCGTGGTTCGAACCTATACTTTGGAAGATATATATTTGCTGGTTGAGAAAATCAAATTGAATGGGTGTAGATGGATTTGTAAATTGTAGGGATCGATAAAAACTATCCAGAGAATGGCTTAAAACCCGTAAGTGTAACCATTTTCAAGAGCCCAATTAAAATATTTAGATCAAAAGTGGCACTAAAATATTCTATAGCGGAGCGTTATATGTCCAAACGAAAAGGAGGGGGAAAAAGGCAAGAGCGTTATGAGAAAGTTGTAATAATATTGAAGGTGTCAAATCGTATATTCACACCATAATTATCAAGTATGATGGAATCCTTTCCTTAAAAAACGAACGACAACAGATATCCAGTATATCACGACAGCAATAAAATCTGTTACTGGAGTCTGGAAAGGGTGATAGCCAGACAAACAATACATCCATCTGAAAAGATAAAGAGTTTGTTTTCCACAAGACATCCTTCGCCTTCGGGTCAGGATCACCTGACCCCCACTCCCTCACCCCCTTCGCGACCGGCCGCCACGTGGCAACAAGGGAGATGGTGAAGCTGGATAGAGGTCACCACATCCAGCCTCACCACCCCTTTCCGCTGCCACGTGGCGGGCGGTCACACGGGCGGTCACGGGGAGGGGGATAGAGGATCTCATTCGCCTTCTCTATATGTACCGTTTTCTTCTCTAGAGAGAAAAGGAATAATTGCATATGTTGATATGCAAGAAAAATATTAATTTCATAAATCTAATAAGAATTGTAATATGATTTCAAATCGGTCCCGGCCTAATGTAACAGTTTTATAGCATTTCTGTTATTTAATCGAAATGTATTAAGAATGAGGAGCGCTTAAAACAAAACCTTCATCCTGGCGTTGCCTTTCCTTTTCAGTTAAATATTTATTCAAAATCATCGTCCTCAGGAAGTCCAATAAAACTGTAATTTTTTTATTTATTTTAAGCATGCCCGTCGAGAAACAACAAATATATTTGTATTCTGGTAGACAAAATTGACCTTTCTCAATCAAATATTTCATCCAGTTAGGTTTTAAATTACAATTATGACCCAATGTTGGATAAGTTTGCTCAATATGAGCTGGAAAATTATTAAATTATGTACATATTTATCTTTTTTCCTTCAGAAGTTCATACAATTAGTGCTGATTGATTAGTCATAAATTCCCCCCCGGGGGGGGGGGGTGTTTCTCCTTTCTGTTGCCAGTTTGTTTTTAGAATTGAAACCATATTAGGATAAAGTGACTTTTTTTTAAGTTGTGACGTAAATAAGACACAACTTTTAAATAAGAACCAAGATCTCCTTATATATATATATATATATATATATATACACACACACACACACACATATATATATATATATATATGTATGTATATGTATATGTATATGTATATGTATATGTATATGTATATGTATATGTATATGTATATGTATATGTATATGTATATGTATATGTATATGTATATGTATATGTATGTATGTCCTGATCTTCTGTTCTCAACTATGAGCATTGAACTCTTTCCGTAAATAAATTTTAACCACTAAACTAGAATCTTATCAGGAAAATATTATGCATTTAAAGACAATCCCTTTTAGGAGATGTTTGGTTGGGTATTGAGAATACATAATTTCCAATCCCTCCCTTTGGTATGAAGTTTGATTCCAATCTGAAATCGTTATTTAATCTTCTTACTAATTGGTTTATAAGCAATCACGACAACACCAACATTACCTCATTACTTTAGAGGTTTCTACCTATGACAGAGTATGAGGAGTCGAATGTACGAAATCATTGCCTATGTGTTAGAAAGATAGAGAGTTTATAAACAATAAGAGTGAGATAAATAACTACCATGAGAGTAAGACAAATAGAAATGATATTTTCTATAGACATCTAATATAAACATAGTTGATATGACAATTCCATTTTATTTTTTTCTATATATTGGATTAAATCTACGTACAACGGGAAAGTGTAGGTTGTGTACCATTAGGAGGAACTTACTGTGAAATATGAACAAATTAAAAGGGAAAAGCTTTTAATACCGACTGCAAAATACATGTTACATCATCCATTCTTTCTATATTCAGGCATTACTTCGAGAATCATGTTTCTATTGCAAGGCTAATACAACAACGCAGGTTCAGTATATTCCAATAACATCAAAAATTATGGCTAAAGTCTGAAGAGATTGGGAAGCAGGCAAATAATACCTCCATCCCCAAGGATAGAGAGTTTGATTCCAACAAGGCCCCCGGCTCTATATGTACAAATAATGAAATACGAAGAAAAACACAAAAAAAGTTCAAAGTCAACCTAACGTGTGGAGAGTATTTAAGACACTAAATATACTCTGAGGTGCCGATATCTTGTCTAAACCTCATTAACCTTATCTCCATGAACTCATATGTTTGGTCATGAACTCACTGTGGTGCAAATTTAGTAGGTCATGCATAATCCGTTCATACCAAATCAGTTTTTTTTCTCTTGCAAAGCTATTCCTGTATTTTTTTCCTCATGCTACTAGTGTAATCTACTTGAGATTGTCATAGTGAAAGGAGGTCAACATTTAATGGTCATAAAAGAAACTAAATGCACATTTATCATAATGTGATTAAATGTTGGGATGACAATAAATTCAAGAAAATCATTACATTGCCCTCTCGACGAACAGAACAGTTTGCGAATTGTTCGAGTTCGGTTCGTATTTGTTCGGTAATTATCTGTAAACGAACCAACTTCGAACAGATGTTTAGGTTCGTTTACTAAAAGGAGCCGAATTATTCGCGAATTGTTCAGCTCGTATAAACAGTTATATCGTTATCGAGCCAAACTCGAACCAATTTTAAAGTTCGTTTAGCTAAACAAACCGAACAGTTCATTTAATTAAACGAATTCGAAAACTTAGTATTCGTTTCAGCTCGGTTAATTAGCACCCCTGATTGCATCACATAAAGATGAACGACGAAAATGTTATTTTAAGAAAATTTGCTTAGGCATGGGTTATTCTATATGGCCGAAACGAGGGGGAGAACCTAGTGTAAAACAACCGAACAAACCAGTAACAATTAATATCAGTAAAATAAACCAAAGAAATAGACGGACATCATTGAATATGTATTTAACCAGCTCCAATTAAAACAAGAGTAAATTTATGCAGGTCAAAATTCACAAATAATAAACAAGAGTAAAACAACCCGTTATTTGACCATCCATATTTAATCTCAAACGAATAAATATGGTCTAAGATGCAAATTTTGACGGATATTTTAGACTGACCTCGGTGCGCAATGTATCACATGACCAATAATAAAAATATTTATATGAAATGTTACCAACTAGTCATTATCAATGAACAGTATAATAATAGCTATATAACTCTTTGAATATCCGTCGTCAAATTTCGTGTTGAATCTGTGTACATGGTTATGTATATCGGTCCCTCCATACTCCGTAATAGACGTAAACTTTTAACACAATTGGGTAATGTTGTTGTTTTATTGGACAACACAACTGCGGAACAATAAGTACACTGTTAAGCGGAGCTGAGTTCAGATGATCTTTCTGAGCTGACCTAGAATACTGATGATGAGATGAGCTGACCTGGATCTGATTCCTGCTGACGTCTGACTTGTTTCGCTTCTGGCCGAGCTGACCTGCCGAGGTTGATCAGAACAAGTCCAGCTCGGCTATTGGATAAAGATTGCGGACGTATCTGTATTTATTTGATTGGCGATCTGATTGATCTGACTGTTAATGTATATCCATATCTAATTAATGTATTTGATTTATATTATTTGATTAGATTAGATTAGCATTAATAGTGATTAGATTAACTTGAATTTATCTTTCCAATTGTAACTCTATAAATTGAGGTTACAGAATAAAGACACAGATTTGAAGTGTCAATTCATATTTTTACATACACCATGGGAATGACTTCTAAAAGAAGCGGAAATGACAAGCTCTTAGTCCTGGACTCTACCTTAGGTCTTTATTAATTAAAGTATCGAAATCTGTTTGTTAACTTTTCGAAGAACATATAAATCAGACGTTAAACCAAAAATATTTGATAAAAATCAATTGATATCGTATTGAAACAGAGAGTCCGTCTAAGTTAATAAAAAGATCAAGCCCCCGGCATAGTCAATTTGGTACTCAGAGTGGGGATTGCCAACAATAGGTCATGATTTCGAATCTAGGGACGCGTACAGTGTGGATGTTCCTCTGCTGTCAGGCCTGGTTTGTGGGAGCACCTCTGCTGTCAGACCTAGTTTGTGGATGTTCCTCTGCTGTCAGGCCTGGTTTGTGGGAGCACCTCTGCTGTCAGACCTAGTTTGTAGGAGCACCTTGCATGGATAACTGTGTAAGATCTCATCCAATCTAAGATGGACTTCTGATTTACATCCTCCACGCATGTCGTTAGGGTTGGGGAAGTGGAGGCTTTTTGGGTTGTGGTTCAATCTTTTGTACTCCACGCAGCTCCGTGAGGCTGGGGAATTGGGGGCCTTTTGGGTTGGAGTTAAACCTTTTGCCAACAATTTAATAAAAAGATCAAAGTTGGAGCCCGTCTATTGTCCCTGTAGGATTCGTGAGCCATATGTACATTAGTACAAGTTAACCTAGGCTCCAAAAGTTCTGAAGAAAAAGGGGGGGGGGGGGGGGGGGGGGGGGGGGGGGGGGGGAATTGAAGAGGAAGAAAAAGTACGGGAAAAAAAGAGTTGCAAATAGAGAAAGCAAACGCGAGATTTGGTTTGATTTGGTGATTATAACAGGATGCTTTTTTTACTTTAAGTTTCGTAACATATTTAATTCTTTTTTTCTTTCTTATATTTTTATCAAAGAAAAGAAATAAAATTCACCTAAAATCGTAATATTAGTATTTTCAAAACCATTTTCCCTTATACTAAAAACTGCATTATCAAGAATAAAAATGAATCTTATATTAAAAGTCATATGTTATATGTATTACTATCTTGTTACATCAAAATTATTGAATGATAGAATTGAAATAAGTCTATTACAAACATAATTTGCTTCAGATACTCTCTACGTCCTAAAAATATTATCCTAGTTTCACTTAATTGTAGTGTAAAGAAGTCGAACTATTTTCATCCTATTCTGATTTTAAATTTTTTATCATTAGTTGATTAATGAGTTTAGACAATAGAAATCATGTAGTGATCATTGAGAGAACAGCATAAAAACTTTGACTATTATTATGTCATTATCTTTTAGAATATAAATGAAATTCTTAAGACAAACAAAATAGAGAATATGATAATAATTTTAGGAGAGATGGGATAACTCAAACGAGGATTATTATATTGAAAAGAAACACAATCGAAATCTTTTTTCATAAAATGTTAGCCATCCATAAGTTTTATAGTGCTCTAAAAGTTCCTAGTGGTACAATGAGATGATGTCACATAAGATTTATTGATATACAAAGTAAGAGGTGATTAGCCAAAGCAGAAGGCCACATATAATGAGATGATGTCACAAAAGATTTACTGATATACAAACAAAGAGATGATTGGCCAAATCAGGAGGCCACACATATCATATACATTTGATTGGTTAAGGAGCAACTTGTCATACTTGATTCATAACGCTGGTAAAATTTGCCCTCAATTAAGTTGTAATGCAGGTTTTCTCTCTCATACATTTTTATCTTAGAAGAAACTTTAGCATAAAAGTAGATACAGTATTTGTAAAAATAAATTAGCCTATATTTAAAAAAGACAATAAAATGATTAAATGAGTGAAATATTAAATACTTTATACTATTTATAATGATAACTTAGTAGATCAACTTTATTAAGTGACAAAATTTCACAAAAATAATTCCAGCCACTATTATAATAATTTTCTACTATAGTTTCTCATTATAGTGATGTCCCAAATAAATCTTGACTTAACTTTCTTGACATCCCACCAATAGACATGTTATCTAGTAATCAACATTAACATTAAAAAGGCTTGTTAGATCATGGATTTATATAATTAATATATTTTTCATGGATCATTTTTTAAATAATACAAGTAGTAAAAAAAATTCCAAATGAGACGTCGCAAGATAACTCATCTAACGTCCGACTCCATGCTTATGACTAATTTATCAGTTCTTTCGTAGAAAACTATCCTGTAAAACACTACATGTCATGCGGGACTGCCCACGAGCACGGAGGTTGTGGCACTGGTTGTTACCGCCAACGTACAAAAGGGAATTCTTTAGCACTGAGCGAGGAGCGCCTGCCTGGGTGGACTATAATCTAGAGAATCTTGGAACAGTGATGAAAGACGGAGAACACTGGCCTTATATATATCGAGAAGCTCTCCACCAGCTGTGGAATCATAGGAACAGATGTCTGTTTGATATTGATTATGTATGCCCGGAAACAAGGAACATCCATTCCACGATATTTGATAGAGCCAGAAACATTAGAGTAGCTTGGCAAATATAAGAAATAGACTCTATTACATTGGTAGAAGTAGATGATGTACAGCTTTCTTTATTCCGTGATTAATACAATGATCCATTCCAAAAAAAAAAAAAAGAAGAAGTTGCTCCAGTTCATTGAAATAACGTAACCTTATAAGTAAGATAAGTAACCGCGTGGCTTGGAGCAATTCGTAAGAGCTGCTTTGTGATTTTGATGTATCGGGTTCAAGCTACCGAAACAGTCTCTAAAATATAGGTAATAATACGTACATTAGAGTGCAAAACAATCTGACTCTTTCTCAGACCATGCATAAATACAGGATACTGGTAAACCAAAAACACCTTTTATAAGTCAGATACCGAACTTTCTCCAGACCCTACATAAACACAGAAACCTAATAAACCAAAAACACCCTTTTTAAAACACCCTTATAAGTCAGATAACTCACCACTTTGAAATACTCACTTTCAATTTAATACAACCACACTTCAACGGCAGCTACATTTTCTTCATACACCCTTCATTAGTATACCATGTCCTTTTGTTAAGGTGATACATAACATATTTTGATTTGTTAGGTTATACAACAACAATATTATCTTATTTCTTTAGATGCTCTCGCCTATGGCAAGATATAGGAGTCCGATGTATGTAATCATACCTATATGTTAGAAACACACATAAATTGTTTTTCGATAACATATAATGAAAATTGCGTCAAGCTGTGTCGATCAACTTTATATGCTTATTTGACGTAATTATTATGCACAAACACTTAGTTATTTGCGATTCAAATCAATTGACATTTTTTTTCAAAAAGAAAAAAGAAAAAAAATCAATTGATCTTATTAAGGGTCTTGTAGTATAAAAATAGGTCAATGATGAATGCACACATCTTTCTAGTCAAGGATAAATGATGAGATTAAATCAATTGTGTAAAAATTACACAAGTGTGTATTTATAAAAAAAATATGTATTATCAATGGCTTAAGATTGAACGGGAAAAAACTTAATTTTGGAGAGAAAAAATAAAAGAAAAGGTAATATACATGTAACCATCTCGATTGACAAGGATGTTTACAGATAAAACAAACGGGTAAGATCTTAGACCCCTTCTACAGTTTGTTCATTTACCTATACGATAAACTCATATTACGATTGTTGGACAAACTAAAGTTATCGGTCCTATATTCTGTCTTTCTTTATACAAATAAATTTTTTTAATAAATCTTATACAACGTTGTTGGAAACAACTAAGATTATTATGTCTTATATTACGTCTTTCTTTATAAAAATAAAAAAACATTTTAATAAATTTCATATAAAGTTGTTTGAAAAACTAACATTCTTCATCTTATATCCAGTCTTTCTTTAACAACAACAACGCATACTCAGAAAGACATGCGAACAAATACATCATCCTAAAAGATAAAGAGTTCGCTTCAAGCGAGACCCCTTACTCTATATGTACATGCATATATACATAATGAACGAACAAATAATGAAAGAGAAAGACAAACAACAAAAACAAAAAAATGCAAAGTCAACCTAACATTGAGAGTGTCTAAGTCTCTTTATATCCTCTAAGCTGCCTCTATATACTGCCTAAACCTCGCTAACATGAATCATCTGTCTCTATGAACTCCTATCCTGGATCATGTACTCAGAGAGGTGAAAATCTTGTAGGTCATGTCTAATTCATTCCTCCCAAGTCGATTTGGGCATGCCTATACTTCTTTTCCCTTCTACAATGTGGCTTTCTCTAACGGACGCCATTGTGTGTCTCCGCTTGACCTGCCCAAATCATCTCAATCTCCCCTCCATTATCTTATTCGCTATACTATTCACCTCTCGCCTTTCCCTAAATACCTCAATTCTAAGTCGGTCTAGCCTTGTACGCCCACACATCCACCTCAGTGTCCTCATCCCTATCATTTTCATCCTCTGCGACTGTGTCCTCTTCTTGGACCAACATTCTGTCCCATATAACATTGTCAGTCGCACTGCCACCCTATAAAATTTTTTCTTTAATTTAGTTGGAAAATTCCTATCGCACAACACCCTTGAGGCCGCTCTCCACATCCACCAGCCTGCTTGAACTCGTTCGACTACATCACTATCTATGTCCACATCCTGCTATACAAGTGATCCTAGGTACTTGAACTTAATTACTTGTGGTAACACTTGACCCTCGATGGTGAGCTGGCTATTGTCACTGTCAGATATGCGCTGAAGTCACAGTGCAGATATTCGGTCTTACAATGACTAATCTTCCTCTAAAGTCTCTCTCCACAGTTCTAGTCTCATACTCATGATATGTCTACTCTCGGCGACTAATAAAATAAAATAAAAAAGCGGATTAAAAAAATAGTATTTCTAGATCTCTACGTATATTTATTAATTACATGTATTTCTTGTAAATATCCAACGATTTGTTTGGACATATTATCTGGTGATTGTTTATTTATTTTATAGTACGCGTGATTTGAACACAGGGAAATGGAAGATCAAATCTATCTATATATACACCCAGACCCTTGAGCATTCTACATCCCCCTTTCTCCCTTTCATTGAGCTTTCTGCTTCTTTTTTTTTTTCTCATAAACACTTTTTGATTGCTTAGATCTCTCAGCTTTATGTATATATATAATATTTATTCCTTGTTCTGAATTTATATAACCTTTCTTTCTATGTTCTTCAATTTTTCTTTTGTAAGGTTATATACTTTACTCTTTTGGTTTTTAGGGTTCTCTCTTGTTCAAGATTTCAAGATTAGGGTTCTTTTTGTTCGGTGATCTAAAGCGATTTGGAGAGAGACAGCCAGTTTTTGCTATTGGAGCATCATCAAGATTCACGAAAAAGTCATAGGGTTTCATGGAGATGTTAAAAGGATCAGGAAAAAAAAAGATTATTATTTTTTTTAGGTCCTTGATTTCATCTTCATAACTCTTTTGATATTGCGAATCTTGATGATGCTGCAGTGGCAGCCACTGGCTAATATCATTTATGCTTCAGTGTTGACCAAAGCAGACGAAGTCTTTGATGAAGTTAACATACAAAGGTGATGTATCTATCCTCATTATTGCCCACTTTGATTCTTGATTTTTGTGTTTAAGGATGTTTTTGGTTCATTTTCTTTCAAGAAATGCCTGTAACAAGTTTAATGTTTTAGAATTATGCTTCTTGGGAGTTCAGATTTGGGACCTGGGACGTCTCCGATCATGTGCTTTTAGTCTTTGCTTTTATTCCTTCCTTCTTTCTTTCTTCTCTTTTTGCTTGAGGGGGGACGGGATATTCTCACCCCATTTTCCCTCAATCCACCACCTACCGCACGACACGTGGACACAGAGGTGGTGAGACTAGATGAGGACACCCGCATCTAGCTCACCACCCGCTATGCTGCCACATATCGGTGCAGTGAGAAGTGGAGTGAGAGAAAATACGTGAAGGGATCCTAACCGGGGGTGGTTGGAAGCCTGGGCTTTTTCATTTTACTGCCTGAGAACCTTAGTGCAAATGGATGTTAACAACAACATTAACCCATTGTCACTTCCACATATAACAAGATAAAGAAGGTCGGATATACGTAATCATAATCATATGTTAAAACACATATCTTTGTTTTTGGATGACCCATAATGCAGATGGATGTTAACAAAATGGGTAAAACGCTGCACACTTTTCTTGGGTGTTAATTTCAGTTTATATGTTTCTATGAATATTATTACTCAGGGACTCCTATTGTACATCTCAACTGCACTACCTTATTTTAAACGAAGACAAACTTTATTTTTCATATACCACATTTACATTGTTATAATCTGGTGTAATAATGACTCATCCCCTACTCAATATTCACTTTTCCTCAGAAAAAATTGAGTATATGGCAGGGTCTTGTTTCTTTTGACCTCTTCTTTCTAGGAGTTTTTTTTTCCTTTACAAGAATGCTTCAACACCCATAGATTAAGGTTTATTTTCAATGATGTCAGACTGTCAGGGAGCGTCTCATGTTTCTTGTTTTTTTTAATGAACACATCTGGTGGGAAATTTCTCTTTCCGTACGTTTCTTCCCGTTCGTAATACTTTTTCAGCATCTTTTGCTGTTTTATGATTTCTTTTTAATATATTAAGCACTTCTATTATTTGCCATTTGTCTGATTCTTACATAATCTTGTTGGTATAATATAAGTCCCAAGTGCAGAATCTTGATGTTATAATATAAGTCCCAAGTAGAATCTTTCTACCAATCTCTCTTTCTCTCTTTTGCTTTCTTTGTTCTTTTCTAAGCTTATCTCAATAACCCAGTGATATGGTCATGTGTGCATATGTATAAACATATGTAACAGAATGATCAGATCTTTCTGAGTGAAACAATTGCTAGATCTCTACTTTCTACAATTTATTTGTAACTGATTCAATCAACTTTTAGACCGATACCATGCAGGCTCATATGGTATAACGGTTCAACTGTTGAAAATCTGAATATTTTCCTTTTATTTTGGAATATGATGTAACAAATGAGAATGACTTGCGAAAAAGCAGACACAGTTTGACGCAATTTCCATTATGGGTCATCGAAAAACAAACTTTGTGTGTTTCCAATAAATGCGTATGGTTGCGTGCATCCACCCCTATACTCTGTCATAACTAGGAGCATCTAATGCAATGGGGTAAATACATACGTCTTGCACAAAACGATGAGCTCAACTTGAGATATAGGGCATTATAGTTTCTGATTATTGTTCAGTTACTCTGGTTAAACCATATTGTGACCGCAGTACATTTGGGTAAACTATGTTATGCAACGACAGTGTTCATCATTAATTATATTAGGGACATAGGTTCAACCTTCCTTCATGCATCTTTCTATCAGGATTATCCTTTCCTTTTTTTTATTTTTATTTTTAATTTGAGATGCTTGACAATGTCAAAACAGGGAAACAAAATGTATGAAATGATATAGTTAATATATTGGAGTTTCCCTTGAGTAGAAAGCTTCTCTCAAATCCATCCCACTGAAAATTGATCAAAATATTTTCCTTTAGTAAAGTGGAAGGACTCGTCATCCTTTTCTTTCAAAGAGAACACGATGTGCAAACACAATCACATTTTGTCATTTTCCTTTCCAGTATGGATATTGAGAATATTGTCACACATCGTACACTTTGAGATAAAATATATGGGTTATATAAGGATGAGTTACCATCACCCATGGTCTTAAGATTTTGAGTGGATATGAGTCTCACCTCATAGCCCAAGTTTCAACATGGTATCAGAGCCAGTTTAAAATGTAGACTCACATCTTCTCTGGCCAATGATTGACCATTTATTGTCTTTCCTCACACAAGTCCAGAAGTTCATGTCTGGTTTGTGGTTGTGATTGAGGGTGAGCTCTAAAGCACGTGTATATGTCAAGCCACGTTGCCACGTGAGGGTGGGTGTTGAGAATATTGTCTCACATCGAACAATTTGAGATAAAATACATGGGGTAACATCACCCATTTCCTTAAAGTTTTGAGTGGACATTAGCCTTACTCCCAGTTTCAACCGGACGAAAGCAAATTTTCCATGGTAAAAATACTTCAAGAGCAACTATAACTAGTCTCAGAACTCTCATCTATATGCTATTGAAAAGCGGATGAGATCCTAGGAGGCTAAAAGTGAGGCCTCCAATCACGGGTTGTCACGTGTACAAAAGCAAAGGGGTGCTGTATTTTTTTTAAAAAAACTTGATTTTGTACACGTGGTGACGCGTGATTGAAGTCCTAAATTTTAACTTCACTTTTAATCTCCTAGGATCTCATCCGATTGAAAAGGTCCTAACAACCTCGCTTTTGTTTTTTCTTTTTCCTCTAAAAGAGCGGACCTTGGAACAACTGGTAAGGTTGATTTTTTGTGACATTGATGTTATGGGCTTGAGCTGTGGAAACAACCTGTTGCACAAAGTGTAGGGTAAGTCTACGTACATCAGACCGCGAAGCGATTCGGCCTCTCTCTGAATCCTGTGTAAATACGGGAGCTTAGTGCAACGACAATAGCTCCTCTCTGAATCATGTACAAACGCGGGAGCTTACTACATGCCTTTTTCCCCTCAAACCCCCTATGTTATCACTCAGCTTATGTTAAACTGAATAACGGGATTGAAAACAGTGTATATAAACCTTGAAAAAGGAATGGAGTCCGTTCATCTGCCTAGCTTCACGTCTTCTGCTGACCCATCTTTCACCTAATCTCACTACTTTTGGTACCGTGTCACCGGGTGGAAGCGGATCCAAGCCCTTTGAAAGAGGTCCTAGTGGAATTAATGTAATTCTTCATATATAATCTTTATGTTTTGGAGGTGCGGATTTGATCTTTGTAAAAATGACTCACTAAATTGGCTGCGCTCCTTATATTGTGAAGTAGCAGGTGATCGACACAGTTTCACGCTCATTACGGTTCATCGGAAAACAACCTCTATGTGTTTTTAATACACATGTATGGTTGCGTACATCCGGCCCCCCATACCCCGCCATCGGCGGGAGTCTCTAAGCCGACGAGTGAAAAGATAGCGATGGTCCTTGGTGTCTGATTATGATAACCAAATATTGGCGTCACATTTCACATGATCGCTGGCAAGCATGAGAAAGAAAGTTTGTTGCCTATGATTTCATGTACTATGTAATAAGGCCAACGCAGCAATGTCATATCCATCCTGGAGCTTCCCTTTGCCTACGTTATGCTGATTGCATGCACCTCCTGGATATATTGGCCGTCTCTGCAGAATATGTTGTACCTTTTTCTTTAGGTGTGTATTTGCAACCGATTGTTCTTCATCTCATGGGATATGTTGTTCCCATTTTCTCGGTTTGTGTTCGATTTTTATTCGTCCGGTAATTTTTTTTTAACGAGCCAAATTCGAACAGGTATTCGAGTTTGTTTAGTTAAACGAATCGAACTATATATTCGCGAACTGTTCAACTCATTTAAACAGTTATAAGGCTAGCCGAAATCGAACCAATTTTAAAGTTCGTTTAGCTAAAAGAACCGAGACAAACAGTTTGTTTAGCTTCACAAATCTGAATTAGAAAACCTAGTATTCGGTTCGGCTCGGTTCGTTAATGCCCCTACTTCAAATCTGGTATATATGTTTGTTGTTATTAATGAATATTGTAATAGAAAAACATATAGATATCTGTAAAACATTAGGATGTCCGTAGAAAGTCTCGAGACAATAGATTGTGTAAAAGTAGAGAAATTTATCCATCCCTCTTTAATATCAATTAACAGTGTCCCCCTTAATAAAAATTCACTTTATCAGAAACAAAATCCTATATGATGTCCTATAAAATCTACAATCTGCATGTAAGTCCATTTTTTTAATATATAAACACTATGGGACACTATAAAGTTTTCAAAATGAGACTTAAAAAATTTTCCTAACAAATAGGGTTTTCATAATTACCACTGTGATACCAACTTTTTTCATCATTAGATTTGCTCGGATCATAGTTTTACTTCAAAATGAAAGAAAGTCAACAACTACAACAACATTACTTTATTGCTTTAGAGGCTCATGTCTATAAATGAGTATGGGGTCGGATGTACGCAACCATACCCATGTGTTAGAAACACAGAGAGGTTGTTTTCCGATGACCCATAATTAAAATTGTGTCAAGCTGTGTCGATCAACTGCTAATTCATAATATAAGAAGCGCAGCTAATTTAGTGAGTCATTTTGCTTTATTATATTATCTTCTAAAATAAAAGAAGAGTGTGTTATTCGAAATGGAAACAAAAGTGTTAAGTTATAAAACGTTTTGATGATGAAAAGATGTTTTGAATAAAATTATGCTTAATATTTGATGCAAGATAGGCAAAAACACATTATGTCCAAAGACGGATGAGATTGCAAGTCACTGGTTGACATCGATCTCTCAAACAGGGGACATCGATCGATCGAAGTCCTTGACATCGATCGATCGATGTCTGACTGAAGACATCGAACCCTCAACCAAGTGACATCGATCGATCGATGTCACTTCATACCCTGACTTCGATCGATCGATGTTGAACTGAGGACTTCAGTCTCTCAACCAGGTGACATCGATCGATCGATGTCACTTCAGCCCCTGACATCGATCGATCGATGTCTGACTGAATACATCAGTCTCTAAACCTGGTGACATAGATCGATCGATGTACTCCAGAATTCAAATTTTTTGAACGTTGGAATAAAATCTAAGGTTGATTTTCAAGGTTTTCTCTTTCCAATCTTATTCAAACTTCTTGTGGACTTTAACCCAACTGATTACATGCTTCCTTGACTATTGTAAGCTTGTCTAAGATTCTCTAGGGTGGCTATCCAAGATCAAATCACTCCATAGGGTGGCTAGAGACTATTTTGGCATTGTCTTGACATTTTTGAAGATGAAGACTTGGTGGAAGGCCTCAAAAACGTGGTGAACTTCATCTATAAATAGAGGAGGCTTGGATGAAGCAACAACACACTTTCAACATCATCTAGCTTCATTTTACATTGTTGTACATTTCTCTCATACTTGTAAATTTGTTCAAAGCTTGTCTAGCTTTCTTTGATCTTCATTGTTGTATATTGAGAGAAATAGAGTCAAGCACAAGAGGAACCATAATTATTGATCTCTAGCTTGTGCTTAGACTTGTGAGAAAGTGTGATCCTTACCATATTTCTTCAACCCACTGTGAGAGGTTCTTGAGGGAACTTTTGTTGAAGTTGTGAGGAAGCAAGAAGTTGTTCTTGCTAATAGCTGTAGTTGCTGTGGTTGCACAAGTGTGTTTTGTGCAAGAAGTTGCTGCTGTTGTAGCTTACACTAAAGTGTTAGTGTAAGTGTTGCTGTGGTTGTTCTTATTGTTCATAATAAGAAGAGTAGTTGTTGAAAATCCACTTTGGAAACAAAGTGGTAGTGGAGTAGAATCATTTACGATTCGAACCACTCTATATCCGGTGTACTCTTTCATTGTCTCTCATCTCCAATTCTTGCTCTGATTTTGAATATCTTTTTGAGTTGAGAAAAACAAGAAAATTCCGCAAAAGAGCCAAACACTCTATTCACCCCCCCTCTAGAGTGTATTTCGGACCTTACAATTGGTATCAGAGCCTAACCTTGATTGCTTGGCCAATCTTTGCAAGTAGCAAGGTTAAAGATCATGGCAATGACAACCTCAACCTCAACCTCTTCATCTCCTAAGCCTACTGCACTATTTTCAGGATCAAACACTAAAGCTCCTATGTTTGATGCCCAAAACTATTCTTTGTGGAAATTTCGAATGATCAATCATTTGAAAGGCTGTGGATTTGATATATGGAGAGCTGTTGTCAAAGGAATTGAAGTTCCAATGATTACCAACTCAAAAGGAGAATCAATGTTTAAAGATGAGGATGACTACACCGACGAAGAGAAGATAAAGTTCGCCATCAATGGCAAAGCTTTTGACATTCTCTCAAGTGCTCTAACCACCACCGAGCTCATTAGACTCCAAGGTCTTGAAACAGCTCACGAGGCATGGAAAGGCTTGAAATGATACATGAAGGAACTGAGCAAGTAAGAATGGCCAAAAGACTCATGCTCATGAAGGAATATGAGATGTTCGGAATGAAGAGTGGTGAGAAGATTGAGGAGACAATCGATCGATTCACACGAATAGTGAATCAACTCTCCATGGTTGACAAGAAAATCTCAAACGAAGACCTTGTCTCAAAACTCCTCAACTCCTTGCCAAGAGAATGGACACCCAAAGTCACCGCCATCACCGAATCAAAGAATCTCAAGACTCTTACTCTTGATGAGCTATCCGGTAATCTTCTTACTCATGAGAATTCTTATTGATGAACAAAATAGGATGAATCCCATCAAGCCTACACAAACATCGCACAAAGGATTGGTGGTAGAGTCCGATGATTCGGATGAGGAAGTTGCCCTTCTTGTAAGAAAATTTAGAAGAATGGCAACTAGAAACAAAGCTCAAGCAAGAAAGTTTTTCAAGAAACCATCTAAGAAAAAGAAGCAAGTGAAAATTGCTATAGATGTGGTCGACCCCGGTCACTTCATTGCCGATTGCCACGTAAAAGAGCCGCAAAAGCAAGAGAAGAAGGTCTTTTCCTCAAAAGAAGAAAGCCCTCAATGCGGAGGTAACCACGTGGGATGATCTCCTTTCGGAATCGGAAGGAGAAGATAGTGAAGATCAAGATGTTGGACTTGTTGCAATGGTTGAAAATTCCAAAGTTTCAACATACTTGTCTTATGGCGATTAGAAGACGACCTTGAGGTAAACTTCTAACCCTTCAAATTTGCATGATGAAATAGGAGATTTGCAAGATGACTTTGAAAAATTAAATTTGAAATATAAGCACTTAAAGAAAGAAGTTCAAGAAATGCATTTTAGAAAATAAGAGCTTGCATGATAAAAACATTTTGATGGTTCAAGAGCATGATATCATACTTACTATGCATAAAAACCGTAGCTCTTGAAAAGGAAGAAATTAGAAAAGAATGTGAAAAACTAAAATTAGACTTACAAAGACTAACAAATGGGAAAAAACAACTTAGACATACTACTTGGGAATCAACGAATTGGAAATGATAAATCCGGTTTAGGATTTAACTCATCATCTTCTATTAAACCTAAGTCTTTAAAGAAAAAGACAAACAATGGAAAATCAACAAAATTATCATCTTCTAAACCAAAGCGTGTACCCACGTGCTTTTATTGCAACAAAGCTAGGACATGTAAAGAAAGCATGTAGAGCTCGATTTGAGAGCACATATGTTTGGAAGCCTAAGGGTCGAAAAACTAACCCTAAAGGACCCAACCATCAAAGGGTACCAATGCATACATCTTTTGGATTTGTAGGCTCTCAAGATAAATGGAGTAGCCAAAGAAGAAGGAACCAAATGGCTTATGGACAGCGGATGTTCAACTCACATGACCGGAGACAAGACGTTGTTCACCAAGCTCAAGCTCCAAGATGGTGGAACGGTGCATTTTGGCAATGGGAGAGCCAAAATCCTTGGACATGGAGAAATTGGTAATTCTTCCTTTACTATTAATAATGTACTATATGTAGAAGGGCTTAAGTATAATTTGATAAGTGTTAGCCAACTATGTGATGCTAATTTTCAAATTGAGTTTGTGAAAAGAAAATGTGTTGTGAAAAAGAACGATAAGATTGTTTTCGAAGCTATTCGTAAAAATGATGTTTACAAATTTAGCACACATGATTTGATATCACAAAATGTTTCTTGCCTAGTTGCCAAAAACGATTTGACTCAACTATGGCATAGACGACTTGGACACATTAGTTTCAAGAATTTCAAAGAGATTTGCAAAAATGAAAAAGTCCAAGGTCTTCCAAAATTGAATTTCGAAAATCAAGGCTTATGCGACACTTGTCAAAAGGCAAAGCTTGTTAAAACAAGTTTCAAGCCCAAAAGTGAAATCTCCACCACCAAACCTCTACAATTGCTTCATATGGATTTGTATGGGGATATTGGTACAGCAAGTCTAAGTGGAAAACATTACACCTTTGTGGTGGTAGATGACTACTCTAGGTACACTTGGGTAATGTTCTTAGCTAAAAAGAATGATGCATGTCAAGAATTTATCAAGCTTTGTAAGAGATTAGAAAATCAAAAAGAAGACACAATTAAGGAAATTAGAAGTGATAGAGGTGGTGAGTTTGATGGAGAATTCCAAGAATTTTGTGTATCCAAAGGGTATGGACACAATTTTTCAGCTCCAAGAACTCCTCAACAAAATGGTGTTGCGGAAAGAAAAAATAGAACCCTTCAAGAAATGAGTAGAGCCATGCTAAATGAATTTGAGCTACCCAAATATTTTTGGGCCGAAGCGGTAAACACCGCTTGTCATGTGATCAATAGAGTTTATTTGAGACCATTTCTCAAAAAGACTCCTTATGAGCTTTGGAAAGGTAGAGTACCAAATATTGGTTATTTCAAGGTTTTTGGGTGTAAGTGCTTTATACTTAACACCAAAGACAACTTGGATAAACTCGACTTCAAAGCGGATGAAGGAATCTTTATGGGTTATGCTCAAATAGCAAAGCATTTAGAGTATATAATAAGAGAAGTATGAAAGTTGAAGAATCAATCCATGTCAAGTTTAGTGAATTATTGATGATAAGTCAAACGTCAATAATGATGATGATGAAGATGAAATAATTGAAGTAAGTCATATAGAAAAATTTGAGAATCCAAAAGGTGATATTGTCATCGACCTTAGGATTGATCCACTTGAACCTAAGGTTGAAGATGAAGAAGTAGGAGGGGATACCTCAAATTTGCCGGACTCATATAAATATAGAAAAGATCACCCTAAAGAGTTGATACTAGGTGAAACTAGCCAAGGTGTAATGACAAGGAGAAAATTAAATGAAAATGCCTTCATTTCACAAGTTGAGCCTAAAAATATAAAAGAAGCAATAAATGATGAAGATTGGGTATTAGCTATGCAAGAAGAATTAAATCAATTTGAAAGAAGTGATGTGTGGGAATTAGTTGCTAAACCTAGTGATCATCCCGTAATTGGCACTAAATGGGTATTTAGAAACAAAATGGATGATAAAGGAAACATCACTAGAAACAAAGCTAGGTTAGTAGCCCAAGGCTATAGGCAAGAGGAAGCATTGACTACGATGAAACTTTTGCCCCCGTGGCTAGGTTAGAAGCTATTAGGATGTTATTAGCATATGCATGCTATAAGGATTTCAAACTATATCAAATGGATGTGAAATCCGCATTCTTGAATGGAATAATTCAAGAAGAGGTTTATGTAGCTCAACCTCCGGGGTTTGAAAATCATGATTATCCAAATCATGTTTTTAGACTCAAAAAGGCCCTTTATGGACTTAAACAAGCTCCTAGGGCTTGGTATGATAGATTAAGTAACTTCCTACTTGAAAACGAGTTTTCAAGAGGAAAAGTCGACACTACTCTTTTATTAAAGAACAAGGAAACCATCAATTGCTTGTTCAAATTTATGTGGATGATATCATATTTGGTGCTACTAATGATTCTCTTTGTAAGCATTTTGCTAAATTGATGGAAGGAGAATTTGAAATGAGCATGATGGGTGAACTCAACTACTTTCTTGGTCTACAAATCAAGCAAACTCAAGATGGAGTGTACATATCTCAAACAAAGTATACGAAGGATTTGCTCAAAAAGTACAAATTCGAGGATGGAAGAAGTGTGAGTACTCCGATGAGCACAAGTACAAAGCTTGACAAAGACGAAAAAGGAAAGCCGGTTGAGGTAACAAAATATAGGGGTATGATTGGTAGTTTACTTTATTTGACTGCTAGTAGGCCGGATATTTTGCATGCTGTATGCTTATGTGCTAGATTTCAAAGTATGCCTAAGGAATCGCATTTAGTTGCCATTAAACGTATCTTTAGGTATTTAAAAGGAACTTTGAACTTTGGATTGTTTTATCCCAAAAATGGATGTTTTGATTTAAGAGGGTATAGTGACTCTGACTATGCCGGAAACCTTGTTGATAGGAAAAGCACGTCCGGAACATGTCAATTTCTTGGAGACTGCTTAGTTTCTTGGTTTTCCAAGAAACAAAATAGTGTGTCACTTTCAACGGCGGAATCCGAATATATATCGGCCGCTTCATGTTGTGCACAACTACTTTGGATGACAAACACATTGAATGATTACAATGTTAATTTTGATAAAGTTCCCATCCTATGTGATAATACCTCAGCCATAAGTATAGCACAAAACCCCGGTTCATCATAGTAGAACAAAACACATTGAGGTGAGACATCACTTCATAAGAGATTGCATCCAAAAAGGATTGGTATGCGTTGAGTTCGTTCCAACAAATGACCAACTGGCAGATATCTTACCAAATCCCTTCCCACCGAGACATTCGAATCAATTAGGACAAGATTGGGAATGCTAAACATTGGTTAAAGGGTTAAAAACTGTTAAAACTACAGAATTCTGCATACATAGATCGATCTATGTGAAAATTTTAGAGAATGATGTCTATAAAGACATCGATCGATCGATGTACAGGACATCGATCGATCGAAGTCCCTGACATCGATCGATCGATGTCAGCGGGACAGACGCCTATAAAACCTGCAAAACGCCTCATTTTTCATTTCAACACTAAGAACCCTAGTTTTTTTTTTTTTTTTTTTTTTCTCTCCTGCGAAATTAGAAAACTTCGACCCCTAAGTCTCAAAATCTTCAATCAAGCTTCCATTTTTCTGTCAAAGTTACTAAATTTCACATCCATCTTCCACCTCCATTACTACATTCAAAGAATTCTTGCCCTAATTCTCTCAAATGGCTCCAAGAACCAAAAATCATCCCAAGAGGCAGAAAACTTCACAACAACAAACTCCAACGGGTCCAAGAACAACAGGATTACGGAAGCAACCAGAGCCATCTCAAGAACATCTCATTCGTGAGGTAAGAGAAAGTCTTCACATTAGAAATTTTCCCTGGCTTAAAACTGGTGAATATGAGAATGCATTGGCTACACCTCTAGGATTAGGGATACATACTCATATATCTCAGAGAGCACAATTACTATTCACTGAATGGGAAAATAGTAATAGGTCTACCATTCCATCAAAGGTGCTCAAAATTGAGGACATTTTGAGCAATGCAGAATTGAGACCTATAATTGACTTGTTGTATGCTCAAAACTGGAAGTTTTTATGGGATTCATCTGAGATGGGAGCTATGTCTACCCGTTATACCCGACTGTTTTATGCCAATTTTTGGATTGACTATCTGAATGGAAATCCATTTTCTCTGAATTCAGTTATTGATGGTCAAATAGTCTCTTTTCACACTGCACAAATCAATGCTATTCTTGGTACACCTAATGAGGGATTCAAGGATTTCGATCCTTGGAAGTGGGATTTTCACAAGTACCAAGTCACTGAAAATGAAGTCAAAACCTTTCTTGGATTTCACCCGACAAAGAACACAAACGATATGCCTTTGATGTATAGAGTCTTACTTGCGATAGTTACCTTTTGTGTAAATGGAAAATCAGCCAAACTTCCCAGCAACCTAGACTTTTACCTCACATACCGCATAGCCAGGAGAGAGCAGGTTAATTTTGGAGAAGTTTTCTTTGAAAATGTGTTGGAGGCGGTTACGAAGAAATCGAAGGCACTTCCTTACAGTAATCTGATATACAGATTACTGAAAAGTTCAAATCTCGTACTGGATGTTGAATACGAAGAAGGGATTACGAATAAGGACTACTACACAAAATTCAACATCCAGCAAATTCTCAAGTCTAGAAAGGAAGCGCAACGAAGGGGTGGTGCTCAGGAGCTGGAGGAAGAGGAAGCTGAAAATGAGCCGGAACCACCACACCCCACTGAGCCTACTGTAGAACGCCAACCCCACCCTCCCAGTCCTACATCTCGCATAGACAAAGGCAAAGCCCCAATGGAGAAAGAGAGTGAATCCGGGGATGATATGGATATTGAATACGAGATAAATGACATCCAACGCACTCTTGGTCAATGGGGTGAAGACTTGACCAAGGAAGCTGTTCGTATAGACGATTTGGAAAAAGGCTATACGACTTTCCAGACTCGTTTACACACGCTAGAAACAAGAGTGGATACTGAAGTCAAGTCACTCCAAAATGAGCTAACCATGCAAAAGACCAAGTACCAGAAATTGAAGACAAAGCTCAAAGCCGCTCTTTCCGGACTTTGTTTCTCCTCTGATGAGGAGTAATTATTGATGATTTCCCATTCCCTCGTTTTTACGTTAGTTTTTGCAAGTTTGAAGTTGTATCTCAAAACTTGATATTTTCCTCATAACCTTTATATTTTCGCCTTGGTAAATTTTTTTGATGTTTTCAAAAAGGGGGAGAAGTTCCATGCATGCTTTGGCTTTGGCATCATTATCATATTTTTACATTGATAGCATGTTTTGTTGGTTTCATTTCATGAATTGTTTTTTATCTTAACTTGATGGAGCTTTGGATAGCATGTTTTGTTGGTTTCATTTCATGAATTGTTTTTTATCTTAACTTGATGGAGCTTTGGATAGCATGTTTTGTTGGTTTCATTTCATGAATTGTTTTTTATCTTAACTTGATGGAGCTTTGGATGCTTGCTAATGATATGTTTTGGCATGATGGATTGTGAGGAAGCATAATTAGATCTTAACACGAAGTGTGTTGGACATGTTGACATGATAGGCATTCAAATGGCTAAACTAAGAATGGTTACTGTCTATCATTTTGGCTTAAAAAGTTGAATTGTGCATAACATGACAGAAAGTCTATTGATATGCTTTACATATTGAAATGGTGAAAATACAAAACTTGATGTATAATTTGAGGGGGAGCATGTTGGGTAGATTGATGAGAAAGCATGAACTAAGGGGGAGTTGTAGAAAAACATCTTTTGGATTGTTGTTTTGAAATCATCAAAAAGGGGGAGAATGTTAAGTTATAAAACGTTTTGATGATGAAAAGATGTTTTGAATAAAATTATGCTTAATATTTGATGCAAGATAGGCAAAAACACATTATGTCCAAAGACGGATGAGATTGCAAGTCACTGGTTGACATCGATCTCTCAAACAGGGGACATCGATCGATCGAAGTCCTTGACATCGATCGATCGATGTCTGACTGAAGACATCGAACCCTCAACCAAGTGACATCGATCGATCGATGTCACTTCATACCCTGACTTCGATCGATCGATGTTGAACTGAGGACTTCAGTCTCTCAACCAGGTGACATCGATCGATCGATGTCACTTCAGCCCCTGACATCGATCGATCGATGTCTGACTGAATACATCAGTCTCTAAACCTGGTGACATAGATCGATCGATGTACTCCAGAATTCAAATTTTTTGAACGTTGGAATAAAATCTAAGGTTGATTTTCAAGGTTTTCTCTTTCCAATCTTATTCAAACTTCTTGTGGACTTTAACCCAACTGATTACATGCTTCCTTGACTATTGTAAGCTTGTCTAAGATTCTCTAGGGTGGCTATCCAAGATCAAATCACTCCATAGGGTGGCTAGAGACTATTTTGGCATTGTCTTGACATTTTTGAAGATGAAGACTTGGTGGAAGGCCTCAAAAACGTGGTGAACTTCATCTATAAATAGAGGAGGCTTGGATGAAGCAATAACACACTTTCAACATCATCTAGCTTCATTTTACATTGTTGTACATTTCTCTCATACTTGTAAATTTGTTCAAAGCTTGTCTAGCTTTCTTTGATCTTCATTGTTGTATATTGAGAGAAATAGAGTCAAGCACAAGAGGAACCATAATTATTGATCTCTAGCTTGTGCTTAGACTTGTGAGAAAGTGTGATCCTTACCATATTTCTTCAACCCACTGTGAGAGGTTCTTGAGGGAACTTTTGTTGAAGTTGTGAGGAAGCAAGAAGTTGTTCTTGCTAATAGCTGTAGTTGCTGTGGTTGCACAAGTGTGTTTTGTGCAAGAAGTTGCTGCTGTTGTAGCTTACACTAAAGTGTTAGTGTAAGTGTTGCTGTGGTTGTTCTTATTGTTCATAATAAGAAGAGTAGTTGTTGAAAATCCACTTTGGAAACAAAGTGGTAGTGGAGTAGAATCATTTACGATTCGAACCACTCTATATCCGGTGTACTCTTTCATTGTCTCTCATCTCCAATTCTTGCTCTGATTTTGAATATCTTTTTTGAGTTGAGAAAAACAAGAAAATTCCGCAAAAGAGCCAAACACTCTATTCACCCCCCCTCTAGAGTGTATTTCGGACCTTACACTTTTGTTCTCCTTTGATTCTGTTCATCAGATGCCTTCCTGTTGCCAGAGTGACTGTCTTTAGTGCTCTGGGCAACGGATGCTTGGCCCTTTTCTTAAAATCATCCCACCAATCGGGATATCCATGCAACTTGAAGCATTTATCTTTGTTGTGGCCTTTTCTCTTACAATGGCTGCCCTCCACAGATTTGTCTTCTCCCCCTCTCCCTGATGGTACTCCTGAGCAAGGGGCTGTTTGGCCTGCTGTCCCTCGGATCTTGTTGTTGTCTGTTGGTGGCTTAACCACTAACCCATGTCCAACCCCAGATGATGATCTTGGATCTGATGGGGTTATGGTTAAAACCCCATTCTGGATTTCTGCACGCCGGAGTTCATTGTACGTCGTTTCCACACTGGTTCTGGGGTCCCTTTTGAGTATGTCCTTCTTTGTGTCTGCATACCTCTCATCAACTGCTAAGAGGAGTTGGTAAAGCCTCTGTTCTTGAACTTTTCAGGCATACGTTGCGATATCTCTTGGTGATTCTATAGGATTGGGGTCCATGGAATCAATTGTCATCTAGATGCTTTGAAATTGTCCCCAAAGGGCTTCCAGAGATCGATTGTCCTGTTTAATAGTGTAACACTGTTTATGAAGGTCAAAGATTTAAAGGGGATCACTCCTGAACCGTAAGTTACAGCAAGGCCATCCCATAAGGCCTTTGCAATGGAGTATTGGAATACATTGTTGATTAAACTGTCTTCAATGCTATCAATTAGCCAAGTACAGACTAATTGATACTGCTGCTCTCAGGTTGAATAATTGGCATCTGTAGGTAGGGGGTGGAGGAATTCCAGTAATATGGGAGCTCTTCCCCTACCACCGAGTGCCATCTTCATCAATCGACACCATAGTGTGTAATTAGTACTGTTTAATTTGACTTTCAGCACAAGGCTGGCTGATGTAACTGGTGTTGGTTGAATATTCAAATTTTGTTGCAAAAAACGGGCAAACTGTTCTGGAAAATCCAAATTGACTGGGAAGTTGGACTTGTTTTCAGTCGTTCCAGAGTTTCCTTCAGAACTACCGGGTGTCTCTGACATGATTCTTTCTGATTGCAGGGCAAAAACGGAACAGTCAATACGTTGATCTTGGCACGGTGAGATAGGTAAATCAAAGGCAATGAAGATAAGAGTCTGAGCCTGAGAGACAAATGCTCATAATATAGTAGATACGGTAAGTAATTGTTGGTAGAAAGGGCAATGATGATTGTGAATCTGAGCCTTACAAAGACTGCAGACTAGGGCAGATACGATACTTGGTTTTCAGGTATATTCCTGGCAATGATGAACTCAATAGTCTGAGCCAAACAAGAAATCAAAAATAGGTTTGATCGGAACCTGCTCTGATACCATGTAAGAATATAAGCAAACAATAGAAGAAAAGCACACAATTGTGCTGTGTATTACAGATTGTATTTTTCGTATGTATAATTTTACAGTACACTTTGTGATCTTATAGGGCTATTTTCTACCTATACAAGGAAACAAATCAATCACACTTAATTACAATTAAACCTAATGATTTACACACTAATTACATGCTAATCTGAGCTCCTGATTTTCTGTGATGGCTATCATTCTCAATCCCTAATTTCCCGGGATTGCTCACAGGAGTATGGGGGTGGGATGTATGTAACCATACCCATGTGTTAGAAACACACAGAGGTTGTTTCTCGATGATCTATAATGATGCGTCAAACTATACCATGTAAGCATTTTTCAAGCAGTGAGGCAGCTCTGTTCATTTCAGACTAGAATCAGTTCAGCGTTTTGCAAAGCCAGCAGCCACTATACCATGTAAGCGCGATAGTTGAGACCAAAACCAGCAGCCACCACAAAACCATGGAAGCATTGTAGCTTTGACCAAAACGTGTGACAACGGGAACGTCGCTAAACCGTGTAAGAACAATTACACATGAAAACCTGACTAGATTAGTCCTAGCCACATGCAGGAAAATTTGGAAGCCGTCTTGGTTACTCCTCAGACAAAGTGCGAGAACGGAAGGCCTTCTCAAAGAAACGAGTTATCAGACATGGGATAGAAAGTGCAAGTACCAGTCAGGAGCTATGGGACATAGAGTGCAAGTACCAGTTTGGGAGTGTAAGCAAGCGAGCAGAATCTTGAGAATCTTGGTGGAAGATAGAAGGGGTTACTCAAAATGGGAGCTTGAGCATTACTAAGGAAACAACAACAACAACATTACCCTATTGCCTTAGAGACTCCCGTCTATGGTGGGGTATGACGGGGTCGGATGTACGCAACCATACCCATGTATTTGAAACACATAGAGGTTGTTTTCCGATAACCCATAATGAATTGTGCCAAGTTGTGTCGATCAACTGCTACTTGACAATATAAGAAGCGCAACCAATTTAGTTAGTCATTTTGCTTTATTTCATTATATTTTGAAGTCAATGAAGAGTGTGTATTTGACTCCATTAGAAATGGAAACCTTACTAAGGAAACAATAAGGTTAAAGATTTCATGAAGAATTGCTAGCTGCTGCAACATCACTATGAGATAATCTGAAACAAGCATGTACCTACTTAATATTTTGTGCATCCAATACTTCATCCACTGATAACTCCACCTTACAACAGATGATTAAACTACAACAACACTCGAGCCTTTTTCCACTATGTAGATCGGCTATATGGATCAATCATTTCTCTTGCGGCTTATTATTATTTTTTTGAGTTGTAGCCTAAATCCTGCCCTCTTTACGTGTCTCCTAATACCTAATGCATAATATGCGCCTTCGGAGTACACATCTTTCAAAAGTATCATATCATCTCAATTATGATTCATGACTAAGTAACTAAAACTTTTACTTAAATCTTATACATTCTACACGGCATCGGTTACATGAATCAACTGTCTCAAATGTACTCTATCAGTGATCATATGCTCCCCAATTGTCATATAACTCATATCCATATTGTCTATCTCCATGTCTTCTTTGGTCTCCATCTCCACATTTAGCATGTACCTCATTCACTGTCTTGCACCACCTAACATGAGACTCTGCAGGACAACTTTACACATGTCTATATCATTTTAATCCTGATTCCCCCATCTTCTCACTATAGAAGTCACCCAGCCTTTTTCGTATATGTTTATCTCTTATTTTATCATTCCTTTTATGTCTATACATCCATCTTAACATTCTCATTTCCGTAACTCGCATTTGTTGTTCATGCTTATAATTGACTGCCAACATTTAGGCCCGTACAACAATGCGAGTTTTATTGTTGTCCTCTAAAGCTTCCCTTTAAGCTTTTAAAGGTACTTTACTATCACTAAGAAGGTCTGACGCGCTTTTCCACTTTCATCATCCTGCATGTACTCTGTGATTCACATCATTGTCAATTCCTTATTTCTGTAGTATAGATCCTAAACAACTAAAACTTTCACTCAAATGAATCTCTTGATCTCGCAGTTTTGTTCAAGGTTCCAAGATCATGCTTTTGTTTTTAAAATTAAATTTCATATACTATGTTTTCTTTCGACTCAATTCGAAGCATTTTTTCCTCTATCGTCTCTCGCCAAAATTCCAGCTTCATATCGACTCTTTCATTAGTTTAATCCATTCCTATCGTAACCTGATAGTAATATGTGTACTATTGAAGAGCTCTTTTATTAAGAAATCTACAACTGATAATGTTTAGACGACCGTTAATTATGAAAAAGACACAGTGTATTTTTCGTAATATCATTTTTTCAGAAGCTGTTCTCTTAGAAGAGTGTGTATATACACACACATAAGTGGTTATGTGCACATATCTTGTGTTTACATAGATGCAATTATCATATATGTATATATATGTACGTCCACCGTTTCTATGTATATGTATGTCTGTAAATGGAGACGGAAACACTTTATTTATTATTTCTTAATACATGTCAGACGCTCTTTCAGGTCGGATGAGATCATAGGAGGTCTCATATGAGGCAAAATATGGGGTCTCCAATCACGCGACGCCACGTGTACAAAAGTGTTTGATGTTTATTTTTTTTCTTTTTCAATAAAAAGTCCTTTTGTAGACGTGTCGTCGCGTGATTAAAGGGCTCATATCTTTTCTCAGATGAGTCCTCTTCAGATCTCATCCGCTTTCATGTGACACAATGAGGTGTTTTCAAGATTTCGTAGATCTTCCTTTTTTTTTAGGCATAGATCTTCCTCTTTAAGAAGTATTATTATGATATAGTTATCATTGACATAAATGACTCTTTTTTCCCCATTTATAACTACAGATGAAATGCTTCACACATGCCAATGCAAAAAGGGTATGGTCAGTTCTCTGATTAATTTTGTTTTGTTTTAAATGTTTTAGAACGAGGTTTATTTTTTTTTTAATCATGAAATTTGAATTTAAATGGAATTCACAGTTACATATCAATACGAGTACTTACTTTTTTTCTAATATAAAGAGCCATTCCTATCATTACCTGATAGTAACAATAAACAAAGTACAAGCAAAGGTTTTATTCGACTACAATTCATCTGTTTTACTCAGCTATGTACAGTAAAATAATTCTAAGTTACAACATTTACGAGACTAAGTATGGTAGCTCGGTCTTAGCGTTACTGCCTTGCTTGTGTTTCACCTCAGCTCCTCGGCTAATCACTTCTTCACTTAAGTTCTTCTTTACAAGTCTTTAGTTCTTCTTCACCTCAGTCCGTATGTCTTCTTCAGCTCAGTTCGTCCTTATTTTGTCCTTAACTCTTCAGTTCAGCTTTCTTGTCCAAGTCAGCTCGGCTGACTGACTTGGTCATTTTTTTTCATCTTTCTTCAGGTCGGCCATTCTTAGCTCCGTTCAGATGGACTTATTTTTATAGTGTCTACGAAAGAAATAAGCATATTCAAGCTTTGGTACGGATCCACCGATTTCATGTACCAAATATTGTTGTATATATAACTTTGTCTTGCTGATTTTTTATTCTTTGAGATCTCGTCCTTTTGCCCTATCCAAGTAGTCACGTGTTTGTTCTCTATGTATTCGTTCGATTTTGTTTTCTAGGGTTCTTATTCATGTTAATTGGTTCCTTCTTTATCCATGTCATCCGTTCTCTTTGTCAGTTGAATTGTTCTTCTTTTGTTTCTTCACTTGTGTCCCAGGGAATAGGATCCCCTCAGTGCAAGTGGATGCGGTGACGCGTGACCACGCGACACGTGGCAGCAGGGGGTGGTGAGGCTAGATGAGCGTCACCTGCATCTAGCCTCACCACCCCCTCTTGGTGTCACGTGTCGCGTGGTCACAAAGGGGGTGAGGAAAGTAGAGGTGAGGAGATCCCAACCCGTGTTCCTGTTTTGTTTGCTCCATGTATTTGTAATATTCAGAAATTTTATTGTGGTCATTGATCAACTTGTGACCCAATAAAATGATGACAAATAAGTTTTATCTACCTGCAAGCAATGAGGTGATTGACCAAAATAAGGGGCACATAAATCTTCTACACATTTCATTGGTCAATGACCAACTAATCATACTTGGTCATTGACCATTGTAAAATTTGTGTGTATGCTTCTTTCATGTTGGGAGGAAAGCCTTTATAGTAATTGTTAAAGTTGTTGTTTTGTGAAATTGAAGTCAATGGTTCGAGCCGCCGAAATAGCCTCTTGCACAAAGTGTAAAGCAAAGCTGTGTACATCAGATCACAAAGTGATCCGGTCCCTCCTTGGATTCTACACAAACGCGCACCGCAAATGTTCTTGGATACGATTTTTCTGTTAATGGATTCCTTTTCCATTTTATTATGTGTAATATTGCCATAAAATTATGCTGAGGTTTGCTCTGTTTGTACATCATTTACATAGACATAAAAAGGAACATGTATTTTCTCATTTGTTCCACATGTGTGGAATACACTTTATTATATCCTTTGTTCTATGTATAATCTTCATATATTTCTTTTCATATGGTTTGTAACTTGCTAATATGGTTTCTTTATTCTTCCATATAAAAGTTCATACTACATTTAAGTATATCTTTTATCTTAATTACACATGCTATTTTTTCTTGTCCTCTTTTTCCACTTGTACATGATCACCTACAGGACAAATATCATCTTTTGTACTGTATGTTACCTTTTGTTTACATTTCCAATGGATTCAATGACACATTCTTCATTGACTTTGGAATATGATGAAATAAAGTAAAATGATTTACTAGTTTGGCTGCGCTTACTATATTGTGAAATAGCAGTTGATCGGCACATCTTGACGCAATTTTCATTATAGGTCATCGAGAAACAACCTGTGTGTGTTTCTAACACATGTGTATGGTTGCGTATATCCGACCCCCATACTCCGCCATAGTCGGGAGAAGGCAATGGGGGTAATGTTACTAACTTTGTAGTAGCATCATAACATATTTATTATGGTGACCTATTATGCTTAGTTATTCCTTTTCCTTTTCTTCTTTCACATATGTATATTCTTCTCTTAAGAGGACTGCCATTTGAGAATGTAATCTTTCTTCTTGGCATTTTCCCTTTTCATCTATAATACAATGCCATATTTATAACAACAACAACATTATCTCATTGTCTTATATGCTTCCGTCCATGGCAGAGTATAGAGGATCGGATGTAAGCAATCATACCCATGTGTTAGAAACACACATTGGTTGTTTCCCGATGGATCATAATGAAAATTGCATCAAGCTGTGTCGATCAGCTGCTATTTCACAATATAATAAGCGCAACTAATTTAGTGCGTCATTTCGATTTATTCTAACATATTCTAAAGTTAAATAAGAATGTTTCCTTAACTCTATTAGAAATAGAAATTTTTAATGATATATTGACAACAAAAAGAAGAAAAGAAAAGACAAATGTAAATTAATGCTATATTTACAACAAACAGAAGAAAAGAAAAGAGAAAGGATGAGCTACCGTGAAGAGAAATGTCGGTTAAATAATTATTTGTGATTCATATGTAAATGCATGCAAAGCCAAAAAGAATGAGCTTTAAAAGAACGAGTTAGGATCCTCTCACCGTAAGGGGGTGCGGTGACGCGTGACCGCGCGACACGTGTCAGCAAGAGGGGGTGGTGAGGCTAGATGCAGAGGACCCTCATCTAGCCTCACCCTCTCCCTTACTGCCACATGTCGCGCGGTCACACAAGGGGTGATGATAGTGAAGGTGAGGAGATCACAACCCTAAAAGAACGGGAAGGAAATATGCATCATGATATCATAAAAAAATACAAACATAAAGATAATTTGTGTTTGTGAGTTTGTCGAGACGTGGTCCGAATTTGATCAACAGATTGTCAAAACGTCCACCAACTTAAACAAACTAGCTTTACACTCATGATTACTTTAATGATTGAGTTCACATACACTTTCTTAATTTTAAAATATAATAGAATGAAACAAATTGACTCATTAAATTGAATGCGGTTCTTATACTGTGAAGTTGCAATCGATCGACACAGCTTGACGCGATTTGCATTATGGGTCATCAAAAAACAACCTCTGTGTGTATCTAACACGTGTATAGTTATGTGTACCCAACTCTCTATATCTCGTCATAGGCGAAAATCTCTAAGACAATGAGATAATGTTGCTGTTGTTGTTTAGACATTAAATTTCCGACTCCAAAGCTAGGTGTTTAGGGGTTTTTTTGTGGGAGTGATATCATACATGTACATGACATGTATATAATGCATTTTTTTTTAACGATTTTGAGTATTTATGCTTTACTGGAAGTTGAACGTGCATACAACTTGTCTAGCGATTTAGGAGATGGTTGCTCTCTTTTGGTAACTATACTTTACCATAACAAGCAACACAGATAAAAGAACACATATAGTAAACTATAGTAAATCAGGAACAAACAGAAACAATAATAACAATATACTCGATATATCCCAAGGACATCACAAGTTATCGCTAGAGTGTAACAAACATCAAGTAATCAATTAATACTATACTCATGCCAAATGCATATGGTAGCATACATCAAATAAATTCGAGGTCCAAAATTTACCAACTATTTATGAACTGGCAGTTATATAATTGCTTTACCCATCTTAGTAATAAATCATTGCTCATGCATTGTGTAATCTATCCATGCACGTTCCATTATGTGATAAACTCTCCTGGAAAATTAATAGCCATAATTTATATGGCAATGTGGTTTAGTGTGATTTAGAACCCATATTCCACTCTTTTAGTTAAAAGAAAACTCCAGTTAACACTAATAAATTGGTTACTAGATGGGTATATTGTACACGTAAAATACTTGTCTCATTAATACATTAAGATGGCAGTGGATGTTTTAAAATTTCGTGTCATATATTTAATGAGCGTTTCATCATATATAGAAGTACCATCCCCATGAGTAGCAACCCTATTCTATGATATTTACACCAGGTTTCTCTTTAATAAAGTCCGTAAAAAGGCGTAGTTAATATGTAATTTATGTTTCATATTTTGTTGGGTTTCGAGAAATATATCGATCAATTTCAATTCTTTCATTTTCCAGATATATTGCATGAGAGAAATAATATGCATCTTCGATTAGTCAATTATATTCTTTATGCAAATAGCAACTCAAAACGTACTCATATATTTAAAACCACATCAACTTACTAAAGATGTTCATAAATTTTTATTGAAAGTAAAATTGTCAATATTCCACGTAATGCACACACGTGTATGCATACATACTTATACTGGCATTAATTCCCATCTTGCAAAGTCCCAATTATTATCTGCATGTTCTTTTTTCTCACACCTAACATGCATATAGATTTTTACTACTTAGACACCCACTACATGCACATAACATGCTTTTATTATTAGTGATAGAATCCAGCAACTGACTGATGGGTACGACAAGTAGTTCTACTTCAGTCAGTAACAGTCAATGTTACTAGGCCCCATTATTAGATGTAGTCCAGTTCAGCTCGGCCAGCTCAGCTCCTATGCAGTCCTGCTGAGTTGATAGGCCTGCTTCGCCTAGGAGACATACATTCTCCAGCAGGTCTCTATCATTTCAGCTCGGCCACGTCTAAAAAAGTCCAGATCAGCATGTTCAAACCTAACAGTTCAGCTCGGCTAGAGGTTAAGGGCAGCACCCTTCAGTTCAGCACGGCCAAATGATATATCCAGATCAACAAATCAGTATGTAAGAACTTACCCCAGGTCAGCTCGGCAGAATACCATGGACCAACATCAAACATGCTACCCCCACCTCAGTTTTCTAGCTAAACTGTTCAGACAGTACCTCAGCTCGGCCACATCATACTTAGGCAGACACCTACCAGCCAGTGGCCTTGGCTATGCAGCGCGACATGTGGCAACACGTGGCCACCATGCAGACGGGAACTGCCAACAGGACATCCATGTGTCATCATCATACCGCTCCTTGCCATGCAACCTCTACTCCAACATCTATAAAAAGAGCGCTCCCCCACATGAGGCCGGAGGAAGCGGAGTTTAAGCTAACTCAAGCTCAATTAAGCTGAATCAAGGCTAAACTTAAGCCACGCCCAGCTCTTTCTAGCAAAAACAACCATTTTCTCTACAAAAAGAACACCTTCCAAGTTGTTTTCAACCTCCACTTTCAATTTATATTCATACAACCATGTTTATAACTTTAGCGTCGGAGGATTTTTCCAAAGAAATAGTCCTAGGCTTCTAACGTTGTCTTCCGTTCCAAAAAAAAGCATAACGAGGAGCTGATGACGTTGTCCTCATATCACCTCTGATCCACCTGGAGAAGATTCGTCTTCGTCAATTAGGAATAAAGTCATGGTCGTTATAACTATGGACATATGTATAAGTCTAAGAAAAGCTTATTTCCACTGACTTGAATAGTATGTTATCCGAATAAAAATAAACGAAGTGGTTAGAATTAAAAGAACTAAAGTAAATATGTATATAAAGAGTCGTTATATTTTCAAACTATAATTTTCATGGTTTAAATATTCTGATCATGCGGATTGGGATCACAGCTACCTGACTAACACCTGGAAAACACTTAAAAAAGATTTTGTGCTTTAACCAACAAACGTGGTTTGTGTAAGAAAACTAAATATTTCTTACAGTAAATACATTATGTAAGAATTTAAAGAATCCAACTATATTTGTATATCGACATGTATCGATTTAACCAATTTTTTTTTTTTCACTGAAGCCTTGGAAAATCCTTTTATTCCCAGAACATACCTTATTCTAGAATATCTAATGCCATCATTTGAGTGAACTTTATCCATAGAAAGCGAATTCGTTTTTCAAATACCGAATATTAACATATAAGTTTTAAATCATACACATTGATTGAAAACAATAACAACGTTAACCTATTGCTTTAGAGGCTTCCATCTATGACGGAGTATGGAGAAGGTCGGATGTACGTAACTATACCCATGTGTTATAAATACATTGATTGAAAACAAGAACCCAAATTTACACCTTGGGCTAACTGTATTATTAGCTTACAAATTATTCAAAGCAAAGCATATGACTAAAGGGTTTGCAGGCTCCCGTCTATGACTGAGTATAGAAAAGGTCGGATGTACGCAACCGTACCCTTGTGTTAGAAAAACATTGATGGAAAACAAGAACCCCAATTTACACCTTAGGCTAACTGCATTATTAGCTTACAAATTATTCAAAGCAAAGCATATGATGGCTTAAAGGGTTTGCGTGAACCTACTAATAAAAGGACGTTCTCGGTGTACTAGACTCCCGCGTTTGCACAGAATCAGGGAGGGGTCAGCTGATATATGCAGGCTTATCCTACACTTTGTATAAGAGACTGTTTTCGCGGTTCGAACCCGTGACCTCAAGCTTACAAAACAGCAATCTTACCAATTGCGTGAACCTATAATTAATATATCTATAAGCTCCTTTAAATCTATGATAAATAACTCAGCTTCCATTTGTATATCCACTCATCACAAGCAATCAAAAATACCAACTGAATTTCTTACTTCCAAACATTACACTATAAATTTTTGCTAACGTGCGATATAACACTGGAAGCCATTCCCAACCAACCCTGTCTCCTTTTAACTACATGCAATCATTTGCGACCATTGTTCATATGCAACAGAGTAAACTCTCTTTCTTAACTTTAGAATATGATGAATAAAACAAAATGACTCACTGAATTAGCTGCGCTTATTATATTATGAAGTACCAGTTGGTCGACATAGTTTGACGCGTTTTTTGTTATAGTTCATCGGGAAACAATCTTTTTGTGTTTTTAACACATGTTTATGGTTGCGTATCTCCGACCACTCCATACCTCGCCATAGGTGGGAGACTCTAAAGAAATTGGGTAATATTGTTGTTGTTGTTGATATGCAACAGAGCTTTAAAACTACCATAACCTATCTCCAGCTTGCTAGATATACTATTTTCTTTTTATTGTGTATTTACCTTCATTGCTTGGAAATGTTTTGATTAGAACACCCATTTGATTGGTAGTTAAGAGTTGTAAATCCTTACCTTTCTTTGCTTAAGCTGCGTTAATGCTCTTCAAATCTTCAATCTTTTCCCAGGTTGCTGCAGTGTTTCCTCTGCCTCTAAGTTGAACTCCATAGTCCTTCTCCAGGATAAATCCAGTCGTCTTCATGATGGAGGGTGAAGAATCTAACGAGCTTTGAGTAGTTGGAGAAGTTGGGGACAAGGAGACAATAGTCTGTGGAAATTTCTCAGAAAATGTGGGAGTTCATGATTTGTTTCTTGTAGTGAAAAAAAAGTTATATCTCACTATGAGAATTTTCAGTTTCAATGAGCGTGTAGAATGTGTAAATTAAATATGTTCAAAGATCTTTTAAGTGGGAGTCCTATATTTGGTGTCTATAAAATTTTAAGTTCAAGCCCGTTCTAATATAAAGAGTTGACGGTATAACTTTAACATTCACATTGTAGCTGTTAAGAGTCAAACTGACAACCTTTTACAATACAATCTATCACTAACAACTAAGACAAGACTCTAGCACTCACAATATATCTGGCAAAAGCCGAACCAACGACATTTTATAATGCAATCTACCTGTAAAACTGAGATACGTCCTTAGACCTTGTTTTTTGGAGCAAAAGGCTATATCCTAGCCCTATGACCCCCACCGCCTCAGTCCTAATGAACATTGTGGATGATGCAAATCAGGAGCTCAGTAGCCTTCTAGGTTGGGTGAGGACTTACGCAGTGATATACAAAAAGTGTCTCCCCCACAAACTAGGCCTTGAGACTAAGAGCAGTGGAACACCCACACTGTGTATGTTTCTAGAATCGAACTCTTGACCTCTTGAAAAAGATCCTAATTCGAGTATCAACTGAGTTATGTCCTACGGGCCCTTAGACCTTGTTTCTTGTGTTTATGAAGGGTTGGAGAGTTGGTGAGAACGAAAGGAATGTCTGCTTGGCTAAAATTAGTTTGTTTTGGCCCTTCTCTACCCCCTACTAAGTGGGTATGGTTTCTCCGAGCTTTAACAGGTGTTAAGTTTTAAGGCAAGAGGTGAAAACAATCTTGGTGTAACTTGCTTTGGCGTAAAAGGCCATACATGGTCATTACGGTCTCCACTGTATCATCTCCAAAAAAAATATTGGAAGGATATAAATCAGGAGCTAAACGGACTACTAGATTAGAAATGTCATACACAAGGAGCCACACAAGATGTTCACTACAAACTAGGTCTTCGATTCAGACAACACCGAAACACATACACTGCGCGTGTTCTTAAAATCAGACCATGTATTTTTTGGAGCAACTTTTAACCTAAATACCAACTGAGCTATATCCTGGAGAGTGGTGTAACTCTCATCCTAATCCTATGAGGTAAGGTTTAAGGGATTTTATTATTTTTCTCTCTTTTCCGGTTTTCCCCCTTTTGTGTTGGGATGTGTCACTAACTCCATTTTATTTTAGAGCCAGCCTTTAGCTTTGAGTTGACGTAGTTGCTTTTTTATTTACTTTTGATTGGGCTGGGTAACCTAAAGATTTCTATTACATGGATATATATATATATATATATATATATATATATATATATATATGTATGTATATGTACATAAAATCAAGTTTAGTTCGTAAAACCTTATCGATATTAATACACACAAACATGTATTTAGATATAAGTACCCTAAGTAATTTATATGCTCCG
Organism: Eustoma russellianum; assembly: GCA_036186865.1. Lineage (NCBI taxonomy): Eukaryota > Viridiplantae > Streptophyta > Magnoliopsida > Gentianales > Gentianaceae > Eustoma > Eustoma russellianum. The sequence goes on along the minus strand of AP025049.1, from coordinate 37,891,957 downwards.
GAAAGAGAAAATATACTTATTTCATAGCCTTGTGCAAGATGAGGATATTACACATACATATATAGATTTGTATATGTACCATTATATGCACACATATTACACACTTATGAGCATGTGTACGTACACGCACACACATGTATACATACACACACATATATAAAAACAATATAATATACCTATTTTCAACACCCATTATATTCTCATTCATGTGAGAAGTCTTTGTAGGGCTTCATAAATCTCCTATTTTAAAAAATATTTCGAATATAATTATATGAAACAGAAGGATCTACATATATTAAAAGATTCAGTAGGTATTTCAAGATTGAGTATGGCCCTTCCCTTTAAAAAAAAGATTTTGAGTATGCCCACATGCCCTGCATGTTTTAGATTTTTAAACATAAAAGATGATAAAAATTTCAATGTAATATATAGACTCCCAAATTTATAACGTCATCAATCAACCAATCATTTGCCGAATATCCGAACGACAACAAAAACCACATAAATTTATAACGTCGGTCTATCTTAAAACAAAATTAATAAGAAAAAGATACTTTTCACCATTCAGTACTGCTGAGTTATCAGGTGCATAGCCATTGCTCACGTAATATGTTACGTGGATTGCATTTAATGGAACTCCCAATTTTACCCCCGTAAACTCTATCCTTCTGCATGAAACCATTAGAATGCGTCCCGAGAACATAACCTAACTGATTATGGGCAGGAGTTCGCGAAAGGTACGTCAAAGTTTCATTCTTATCAAAAGCAAGAAAGCCGCTTCCCAGCAAGTACATAGTGTAGGAGCTTCCTTGGCATGTAGGTTTGCCTGCAGTGCTGGGAGTGGGGGCTCCTTATGCAGACTACTTTGTAAATGACCAAGCTACTGCTAGCGGGCCGTTGGGGTACCTAATTTACTTCCCTACACTACCTTTGGGACTGAGTGTAGCAGAGACCGTCACTGGTTGGGGTTCAACCATTAGAATGCATGTTCTCTTCTGTAACGGATGAAATTCTCGTAACTTATGTTTTCTTTCTCGTAATATTTGACGGAGGTCTCACTATAAGCAAACCTTGAAATAGAAGTATTGTTTGTCTGTTTATTAGATTCTCCATACCCTAACAAGAGATATACTGGTTACGCATTGTTGTTTCTCGTGAAAAAATAAAAAAATAAAAATTCTAAATTCAAAACCTTAACTTTACTATTTTTGACTCAAAATAAAAACTTTACTATTTTCATGATTGAAAAGAAAAACTTTTACTAATTTCTTCCATATTTACAGCGATAGCAAAAGAGTCAAACCCTTCACAAGAGCATTGGACAGTTTCCTAATTCGCTGCCTAAAAAAGTAATCTTTCATTCAGTATCTTTCTCTCTCTATATCTATATGTCGCCCTGTACGTACACTCACCTATACGTATATTTTTCTGTATTGCACCAAAATTCATTCCTGGAACAACGATTCCAAGTCTTCGATTTCAGCCCCTAAATCTCTCAATCGTCACTTCATTCTCTGTTCCAATCTCTATTTGCCCTATCTAATTGCTCGCATTTCTTTGTTTGTTTTTCTCCTCTTCCATTTTTATCCAGTAAAAAAAAAAACCCTAGTTTTGAAAAACCTGTGCCCTAGCAGGTGGGTGTAACTGATTTTACTGAGTTGAGTTTCAGCATCCAAGCTCCATTTCCTGTAAAGATTCAGTGTTTATTTAGTTAATTCTTTTATTGAGGTAAGCTTGACCAATGTTTTTTCACTTCTCCAATTCGGTTGAAGTTGTTGGCTTAAATTTTTTTTTTTGCTGATCTTTTATTGAATTTATCTTTATTTTTGAAGTTTGGATTAGTTTTGAATTTTCTTGAAGTTGGAATAGCTTAGAATTTAGTTCATTTTGTTTTTGGGAATTGGTCTATGCTGGGTACTGATGCATGATGGTTAGGGCAGATCCTTTTTGCCTTCTGGGCTCCTTTAATTTAGATAATATCACATTGGGATAGTTTAGTTGGTTAGTGGTAATTGGTTCTATTTTAATGCTTGCAAAAGTGTGTGTGTGTGTGTGTGTTTTTTTTTTTTTTTTTTTGGGACTTCTCTTAGTTGGCTGTGTTTTTGGATTGGGATAGGGAGATTGATCAATTCTGGTAATGATGGGTCAAGTGCTTAACAGGTAGAGAACATTGGGCCGAAAATGCAAGTATGTGATTGTCTTCCAAATGGCATCCAACAATTTTTTATCATGGCTATTATTACACTCATTTCTGGAATTAAGGATGGTTTTTTCCAGACTTCTTTACTCAAGTCAAACTATGTCCAGTAGAATTCAAGACTTAAGAAAATTTATTTTGGTTTAATTTGAGTGTCACTTGCAATGATGTTGAGTAGTAGCACAGTGGCAGGGCATCTAGTATGCTGTATAAGACATACTCAAACTCAATGTTTTGTCTACAGTAAGTGGAGTCAATGATTAGTTTCAAGTAATGCTTCAAACTTTGAGTATTTTCTTCAATAGAAAAAGAGATATGTACTCTGTCTGGTTTCCCAGAATGGAACGTGGTCTTAGGCTCTCAACTCGCAAAGATCATTTGAGATACTGAAGTAAAAGTTTACTATTGGTCGGCTGTTTTAGGTCTATTTCCAAGGTTTGATTGTAAGGACAAATGCGCACATTGATTCTTTGCAGATCTTGTTGATAGCATCAAATTTTGGTTAAGCCTAATAAGCTGGCCTAGTAGATTTTGCCCTTTCTTTCTTTCTTTGTATCCCATCTTATGGCCACCATTGATTACTTGAATGATGAACTTATTCCCCCCCCTCCCCGGACTTCTTTTTCCGGTTAGGATTAGAGTTCTTATTTTACGTACTTATTAGTGTTATTTTCTTTGGAAATATCTTCTGGTAGTAATTTTTTTTCTCTTTACGGGTTTTCCTATTTTATACGTGTTTTCTATGTCATCCGTAATCTTAAATCCTGTTACCCTTTGCCCGTTATGGTTCTTTATGGATATCCTCATGGTATTTGGAATGGTAGTTAATGCCTCCTCAAGCTAGACAAAATTTTTATTGTGCAGCGGCTCATGCTCACGGGCTAATTATTGTTAGCTATTAATCCTGTTGATAAAAGTTCTAGTTGTCAATAGGTTATTCCTTCTTAATGTCAATTTCTTTCTCTTCATTATCTTAATGACAATTTGACTCCTTCCACAACTCGAATTATTGATGGTCTGTTCTGAATCTCAGTTGCTGCTTGGTCAGCATATGCTTTGCTATGGTTCACTGCTGAAGTCAGTATGCAGATAAAAGCCGGAAAAGATGCAAAGGTATCATACTGCCAGTGGCTCTAGCACAGTCAATAACAGCACTATTAGTGGATCAGTCAGGGACTCACGAGTTGAGCCATCTTTGCTTCCTCCAAACTACTCTTTGAACTCCAGGTATAAATTTTTTGAGTTTGCTGTTCAAGCTGCACAAATGAAGTACAAACTTGGGGTTAGTGCAACATTAGTTTGGACAGAGGTCTTCCTCTCTTTCATGTCGCAGAGCTAACCGATTTTAGTTTCGACTTTATAGGTTCCATTTGACAAATAGCTCTTTTTAATGTCCCTCCTTTTCTGGGTCCTATTGACTGTTGAGTATCTGTCTATTCTGTTCTTAGTTTTTGGAAATAGTTTTCTAAGTTACCTCCTCTGCAACTAGTTTTGTAAGTTACCCCTCTGCTTTGTGCTGTTGACTTTTCATTATCTTTGTCTATTGTGTTTTTAGCTCCTGAACTAAGTTTTTTCTGAAGGTATATTATATTATCATGCATACCAAAGTATTTAATGAAGGGGAGCAGCGTGAAATATCTAGGGAATAGGAGCAGGGTGAAGAGTGAAACTGAGTAAACACAGAACCTGGTTATCAGCAGTAGGGTTTTTGACTTCTTTTATCTTTAATCATGTGTCAAGTTCCTTGGATTCTGTTGAATGGTCATTTTAGAGCATTGAAGTCATAATTTCTTTAGTATGAAAATTCCAAAGACATCAGCACCATTGGAGATATTTTTGAAGCATATATTAATTAAATTGAAAGTTTGCTCTTTTGGACACTGCCTCATTCCCTTTCTATCTTGATATGTTGGCTCTTGAAGGATTTTCCTCTTGATTTAATTTCAGCTCACCAGGGAATTGGTAGATTTATATTCAATTCATTATCTTTGTTCCTATAGGAGGCAATTGCAATTAAATCCATACAAGTTGAGGTGTGATAAGGAATCTTTGAACTCCCGGTAATTTCTGCTTGTATTACAGTAATCTTTGATTCCTTTTTCTCTTTGCACAGTTTCTTGTGCAACTTATCTCACTGTCAATTATGACTATGGCCTAATGTTCTTGTGGATGCTATATGTTGCAGGCTTGGGCCACCTGACTTCCACCCTCAGACCCCACATTGTGCCGAAGAGACACTGCCTAAGGAATATGTGCAATCTGGTTACAAGGAGACCATTGAAGGGCTTGAGGTAATACTTCCTATTGCATTATTTTTTGTGCAAAATTTGCATTGCAATGTGAGCAATACTTTTCAAATGCGGAAAGCCTATTGTGGTGCGATAGTAGCCCACTTGAATCATGAACTGTGGAATCCGAAGTTGGTGTATTTTTCTCTGAATAGTTGGAAAGAGAGATAAATTGTTATCATTGACTCTGGGTTCCTTTTTTAAACATTGAAAAGCTGGAAATAAGGATTTTTGCTTTGTCTTCTGAATGAATAGTTTGACTAGAACAGAATGTTAACAGTTTCAGACTTTTGTGTGCATGCTTTTCACGTCAAAGTTACAAAGGACTAAGGAACCATGAGTTCTGATGTCGATGTTTGATTTGATTGAGTTTTATGACATTCTTTGGGGAAAGATTGAGGTTTGAGATTAGTTCTTTAAAGGGAAAGAAGGCAGCGGAAATTTATGAATTTTTTTTAAAATGGAAAGGTTTAGGTTAGATGAATATGTGTAATGTAAAGGTTTAGATTACAATCAATATGTGTATAGAACTTAATATCTTTATCAAGACGAATAGCTGGTTCAGGTTTTGAGTAGCAGGGGTTTTGCTGGTACCTACTAAGCAGTGAATTCTCTCCTATTAAATCAATGAAATTGTAATTTAAACAAAGAAGGAAATAAAATAAAAGATAAAATGGTCAAATTTAGTATTAGATTCTACCGTCCTTTTTTCAGTGATAAAGAATATTCTTCTGTCAATTATGTGACAGTTGATGCCCCATAATCTTGAGCTGCTTCACACCAGGAAACTGATGCTTTTTTGTAAAGTGCTCTTTTTTCTAAAGCACAAAGCATGCATCGAGTTTATTTTCTTGGCATGTTCCTCGACATCATTGGCTTGACTTACCAGAGCAAACGTGTCGATTTTTACCTGCAAATGTGTCAATTTTTCATCTCTGTATCAGGTTCCTATATTTTCGTGCATAATGCTTTGCTGTGTATTTTCAGGAAGCTAGAGAGATTTCTCTATCTCAGGTTCCGAATTTTACAAGACCCGTGATAGCTCGGTGCAAGGAGGTAATTTTAGGCTTGAATTTTATTTTGTTTTTGTTGGGCGGGGAAAAGCGGGCAGGTTCGAGGGTCTGTTTGGAAAATACTTCTGAAGTGTTTTGTGTATGCTTTATTTTCTTTATTTCTGGTATTCTCATCTGCTAGACCTTTTTTTTTAAAAAAAAAAACCCTTTTCAGGAATTAAGAAAATGTCACAGGGCCATCAACGAGTCTCGTGCTCAAAAGCGCAAGGTAAACTTTGTTTTACTTTTTTAAATATTAGTGGTAATCAAACTAATCATGTGAGGAGTAACTCCTGTATCCCAAAGATGGAAAAGTATTCCTCTTTTATGTCTTGTGTAATCATGTGCATTGGTTAATAGTTCATTCCACTTCTTTGAATGAAGTAGTTGCCAAATTTGTTTATTTCGAGAAATATCACTCTTGGCTGTCGTTCATGATGCATAGGCTGGTCAAGTGTATGGAGTGCCTCTTTCTGGCAATTTGTTGACGAAGCCCTGTGTCTATCCTGATCAAAGGCCATGTGGAGAAGATCTTCGGAAGAAGTGGATCGAGGTTAGTGGCTGTACTACATGAATGTCAATTTGAAAAGCCTCTGAAATCGACTGGAACTATGTATCTTTTCTGAAGAGGTGTTATTATTCCCGATGCTACTTAAACATGAGTTGTTTTTCTCTTTTGTTAATTATGGTGGACAAATAGTAACACCTGTCCTAGCATGCAGCGTTGGTGGACAAATAATAACACCACTAAATTAGAAAATTCTGAATGAACAATTGAACCTATTCTCTTAGCCGTAGGCTTCTCTTTCTAGCCTAGCATGAAGCACAGGAACGGATACAATTATAGAAAGTTGCTGTCCTTAACCTTTCCTTCTACATGCATTGCTTTGTACACAATTTCAGGAGGGGGTCATTTGAACAACCCCCCTGCCCTTCCCCCTCCCTGAACGGAAAAAGGGGGAAAAAAAGAAACTAGAAAAGTCACTGCGCTCCTGCACGTATGCACACGTGTGCATCGTTTGAAGTTTAAATTCCTACGTGGCAAACCTTTAGGAATCATTATGATGACTGAATAATGAGAACAATGGAGGAGAATATTCTCTGTCAACAATTTTAGAAAGAAACCAATAATCATGGCTATGAGATCATACTAGCATGAAGAAGACTTGTCTACCTATTTATCACCTGGTCTTATCATTTCCTTTGACTAATCTGGTATATGCAAAATCTTAAAAGGATTATTCTTAAATCAACTGAGTTCCCTAAATAAATTTTCAATTAAATCCATATGGAGAAGATGAGGAAAGAATCTTGCTGCAACATAATATTCATTATTGTAGTTTATTCTGCATCGGCAGGGCTGGAAGAGTATGGGAAGGCAGGTTAACTGTGAAAAAATGTTGACCATGTGATTTGATGAGCCATCTGTGCCCATAGTTTCCTTTTTCCCCCCCTCTTAACCCTTATACTTTGCTGATTGAAATTATAAGGACCTTTTCAGGGTTTATCACAACGTCACAAGAGATTGTGTACTTTGGCTGATCACGTTCCCCATGGCTATAGGAAGAAATCTCTTTTTGAGGTGCTTATCAGGAATGATGTTCCATTAATAAGAGCTACATGGTTTATTAGGATTACTTATCTCAATCAGGTACTAGTCCTTCTCAATTTAGATCAGCGCTCGACACTTTTTGGTGTTCTTGTGATTCAATTTCAGTCGATAGCTAGCTGATTAAGGCATAATTTTGTAGGTTCGTCCTGGCTCTTCTAGCTTTTCCACTGGGCTGCCTGACAGAACCCAGTTTTCACGCTCGGAGCAGTGGACAAAAGATGTCATTGATTACCTGCAGGGGCTATTGGAAGAATTTCTTTCAAGGAACGGTTCTTTGTCTACTGTCAGTTTAAGGGAGCGTTCACCACAAGTTGTGTCTGCTGGAACCATGCAGCAACTAACTGGTGCTACTTCTGCTGCCACAGGTGATGAGGAGCCTTCTCTGCATTCTAAATGGTGGTATGTGGTGCGACTTTTACATTGGCACCATGCAGAGGGACTGGTTGTTCCTTCTCTAATTATTGATTGGGTATTCAACCAATTGCAGGTATTAATTGTATGATTGTGGTCTTCTAATGTCTTCTTTTCCTCTCCCCTCCCTCTGTCATTTTTTTTTATTATTTTCCTTATAATTGAGCATTATTACGAGCATACTTATGCCTGTTCAGGAAAAAGAGCTACTCGGGGTTCTGCAGTTGCTATTGCCGGTTATATATGGTGTTATAGATGCTGTGGTGTTATGTCAGACTTATGTACGCACTTTGGTTGGAATAGCTATACATTATATCCGAGAACCTTCTCCCGGTGGCTCTGATCTTGTAGATAATTCACGGCGGGCATACACTAACTCTGCTTTGGTTGAGATGTTACGTTATTTGATACTCACTGTACCTGATACTTTTGTTGCTTTGGATTGTTTTCCCTTACCGTTATGCGTGGTGAATCAATTCGGCAATGATGGGAATTTTTTATTCAAGGCTGGTGAAGAGAGTAGAAACAGAAACAAGTTTTCCTCTGAAATTGCAAGCTCGCATGGGGACAAAGGGGCTGAGTTGCAATCTGACTCTATAAATTCCTTGCACCGTGTTGTTTCATCTATTCAGCGATGTACTGAAAGCCTTGCAAGAGCAGCAAGGCCAGGCCATCCAGGCCAAAATGTTGCTAAAGCTCTGCAGGCATTGGATAAGTCCCTTGCACATGGGGACATGAGCTTGGCATACAATCTTATTTTTGAAAATCTTTGTGATGGAGCTATTGGTGAATGTTGGATTGCTGAAGTCAGTTTTTGTTTGCGTGCTGCACTCAAGTATATGGGGGCAGTATCCTTATCACTAATTTGCTCTGTTTTTTCCATTTGTGAATGGGCAACTTGCGATTTCAGGGATTTTCGTTCATCCCCTCCTTCTGGCCTGAAGTTTTTTGGGAAAAAGGATTTTTCACAGATTTACATAGCGACGAGGCTTTTGAAGGCAAAGAAAAGGGAGATGCAGAGCATGTTGTGGACCAAGAAGGAAGGTAGCTTTGCGGTAGACTGTCTTGGGAAAGATACTGAACATATCAATAAATGTCCAGACAGGATTTTAGCTGGCAGTAATTATGAACTCATGCATAACTCGAAGCGTGAGTTCAGTAAAAGTATGTCCAACATTTTTGAAAGTCCTAGCCCTTTGCATGACACTATTGTATGCTGGATGGATCAGCATCAGGTTCAAAGTGGGGATGGAGTCAAGCGCCTTCAACTGCTCATAGTGGAGCTTGCTAGGGCTGGAATCTTCTACCCCCAGGCATATGTGAGGCAGTTGCTTGTTAGTGGAATTATAGACAGTCCTGGATTTTCTGATAGCGAAAGACGCAAGAGACATTATAGAATCTTGAAGCAGCTCCCTGGTCCTTTTGTTCGGGATGCTCTGGAAGAAGCACAAATTGCTGAAGAATCAGTTCTTTCAGAAGCCATGACTGTATATTCAAATGAGCGTCGCCTTGCTCTTAATGGGTTACTTGACAAACCCACAGGTTCTGGTGTGACAGGCTTTCCAGATCAGAAGGTAAAGTTCCATCATAGCCCGGCAAGTGGCAGTGCTTCTCCGCCCTCTGTCGATCAGCCTAGACATCTTCAAGCACCAAATTTAATGCGGAAAAAGGTTGACCGAATTGTGGAACTTGAACATCTGGAGGCTTCCATAGCCGCATTGCTGCAGCTTCCACTCCCTGGTTCATCTGTGTCGAGTTATAGTGGAATTGAAGATTCTGTCTGGAGAAACAAGAGGTCTTCTATCTCATATAACAATAAAACTGATGTTGGTGAAGGAACACCGGGATGTGAAGAATGCAGGAAGGTCAAGAGGCAAAAATTAAGTGAAGATAGAAACTCCTATCTGAATCGCTATTCTCCAAATACATTGGAGGATGAAGAGATTTGGTGGGTGAGAAAGGGACAAAAGTCTATGGAGACTTGTAAGGTTGATCCTCCTAAGCCATCGAAGCAACCAGGAAGGGGGAGACAAAAGGTTGTGCGTAAAACACAAAGTCTCGCGCAGTTAGCAGCAACTGCAAGGATTGAAGGAAGTCAGGGGGCCTCAACTAGCCATCTTTGTGACAATAAGGTTAACTGTCCACACCATAGAACTGCTGTTGAAGGAGATGCTCCCAAGTCACTAGATGGGATCAGTGCCCCATCTGGGGATCTGATTTCAATTGGACGAGCTTTAAAGAAGATGCGTCCAATGGAGAAGAGAAAAATCATCCTTTGGATGGTGGCTGGGGTAAAACAGCTTTTTGAGGAGGCTGGAAGGACAGCCGCCAAAGTTGGTCAATATGGAAGACTCTCCTCAACTGGTGGTGACCGGAATGCTGTGCGATGGAAGCTTGCTGAAGATGCACTATCATATATATTGTACTTGATGGATATCTCCGATGAGATAGTTTCTGCCATCCGATTTCTTCTTTGGTTGTTGCCAAAGGCGCTTAGCGGTGCTACTTCTTCCATCCATGGCGGCAGGAACATTCTAATTCTTCCAAGAAGTACAGAGAACCTTACTTGTGAAGTAGGGGAAGCATTTCTGATATCATGTATCCGAAGGTGCGGCAAAAACCATACTCTTAATTCCTATTGTCATTGTTATATCTAAACGTATACCTGTTGTTTGTTACGGTCTCTGGCCATGGATTTCATGATTCTTTGTTGATGTATCAGTTAGGCAAATAGCTAGCTATAATTGATTTGCTTACAATTTTGCCTAGGTTGGATACTGAATTAGTTCTGTTTTCTTCTTAAGAACCCATCTGGAGAATCTAATAGATATATAGTGCTGGTTAGTCCTTTCAGTTTTACATTTTGTTTGTGGTGACCTTATCTTTATGCTTTTCTAGTAAATCAAATTCCAGCGATACAGATGGACAAGTCGAATTTTTTCACCCGTGATCCTTTTCCTTTTCAATTATAGTTCATTTTCTTTTTTGACAAGTTTCTCAATTATGTAGTTATTTCGGTTATTCTGAATTTCTACTGTACTCTCTCTGATGTGTGAATAGAAACAAGTTAAAAGAAGGAACAAGAAAGTTAGGATTGAGAATATATTATTCATTAGGTTCAAAATGTATGTACCAGAGATTGTTTCTTATAGAGGCTGCTAGCAGTGTCCACGAGTGGCTCTAAAACGCCAACGGCTATAATTTGCTTCTAACGGCTATATTGCCTAAGTCATCAAAACAGTGACTTATACAAATGTGTAGGACGTATACAAGTGTACATCCTATGTGTGTATGTATGAACTTATGTATACAGTGTATACGTATATATGTATATACAGTGTATTTTATTGAGTATTTATACATTTTAATATATGTATTTCTACACTCTCCAGCAAGCTTTGTGGTATATATTTGTACAATCAAGTTTCGATAACAAAAACCGAAAAATCTTGGTGGAGACTAGTTTAGTCAAGATATCAGTCGCTTGATCTTTAGAAGAAATATGTTCAGGGCTGATCACCTTGTATTTCAAAATGTTTTGATTTGTCATGTTGTACGAGGTTCTCTGCTATGCTTATAGCTGATATATTATCACAGAACATTCTGATAGTGACCTCTTGTGTCCAAGATCTTGAAGTACTTTTTAAGCCTCATTTTCTCACATAACCCCAGTGCAAGAGCTCTTAGTATTGCCTCTGCATTGCTTCTAGAAACATGTTTTTTTTGCTTCTCTAAGTGACCGGGTCATCCTATAAGTATGTTCCATGTCCTGTTATTGACCGCCTTGGACCCATCCCAATTAACATCAGTAAGGATTTGGGTGGTTCTGTTTGTGTTCATTTTAAAACACAATCCATGTCTTGGTGCATTCTTCCAGTACCTAAGGATTTTCAACACAGCTTGTATATGCTCATTAGTAGGATCATGCATACATTGACTCACAAAGTTTACAATATTACATATATCAGGTATTGTGTGAGATAAATAAACTTACCAACTAGATTTTGAAATCTCAGTTTATTAGTAGAAGTTGTATCTTATAGCTCTAGGCTTATGTCCAGGTTCAACTGAAGTATTTGCTGGCTTACAACCATGCATTTCATTTTCACTTAGCAAATCTAGTATATATTTCTTTTGAGAAATACACATTTCATCTCTTGTTCTAGCTATCTTCATGTCTAATAAGTACCTTAGCCTACCTGAATTTTTCACTTCAAACTGTTTGGACAATGGAATTTGAATAGATTTAATTCCTTGAAGATCATTCTCAGTTACAAATAATATCATCAACATATACAATAAAAGTAGTAACCTTTTCCTCTACTGAAACTCTAGGGAATAGTGTATGATCACTATGATTTAGAGGTGTCATCTTGTTTAGAGTACATTTTCTTAACTGCAGCCCATATGTTAGCTGCAGTTTTATACATCATCAAAACATCACTGGTAACATGAAGCATTGACCTTGTAAGCAAGCCATAAGCATGCTATTTTCAAATTTCCACAATCTGAACTTAAGATCCAATTTATTTAGAATATTAACAGGGCCATCGAGTTATTCCTCCTTGTCTTTACCAACTACTAACATTTCAACTCCTCTGGACCAAGAGAGGTATTTATCTCCATTGAGTTTGTGACTGGTGATGACAATGAAAGAATCATCAAAGACTCAAGAGCCATGAGACCCTGCTCCAGATACTTGATCAGGAGTGGAGATGGTTTCAGTGTATTCAGAGGCAGTGAAAGAAGATGAAGGTGTAGTTATGTTTTAAATAAATGAGAATCAAGGTTCTGATACTATATAGAGAATTGGGAATATATTATCCATTAAGCTAAGTTCAAAATGTACAAGAGATTGTCTAGTATAGAGGCTCCTAGCAGTGCCCACAAGTGGCTCTAAAACATCAACGGTTAGAATGTCAATGACTACAATTTGCTTGTAACGGCTGTATCGACCAAGTCACTAAACCAAGGACTTATACAAGTTCTTTATCTTTGCCTCGTTGCAACCTTTGGTGCTTGACATTGCAGTGAACATTTCACTTTTTACCATTAACTAGATATGGAGTGTGAAATTGCCTTTAGGAGTGGAAATCACTTTTTTACAACAATCGTTGCATAAATGGCCTTTCGAACCTCGAAGTTTTATTTTCTCGAGTACAATCACACAGAGAAATTTGGTTCAATTATTTCTCTCCCTTCCAAGACATGGTTTGAGGTTGGTTTTATATTATTAATACTACTTCTATTTTTATGTTTTAATTCATTAATCACTAATTTCAACTAGGGCCTGATCAGGTTATATATGAATGGCTGGGCGGTGCTTTTCCTCTTGTTCAGTTAGGTTGCCTAATAGTTTACTTCTAGGCATAGTGATATGGATCTTTCTTTAGTTTTGGACTAATTTAAATATATGTACGTCCTTAACCTTTTGTCTTCTATGCACTCTATATTGGCGGTATATTTATTCTTTGCTCCGGCAGGTTTGCTCGGGCAGGTACTTTTCATGTCTTTTGATTGTGTAGACGACTTTATACATTTGCCTTGTTTAAAATGATGTTTCTAATTATATATGCAATTGTATGGATCTCAATGGAAATGGAGATATTGGCAACTATAGATTTCCATGCTTGCTTCTGGAAGGACATCATAGAACTGTACAAATTGGCTATTTGCATTACTTTTTCCTTTTTTATTAACGTTCGTCTATTTGATTTTGTCACACTTCCAAAATCTGTATGCCATTGCCGACTAAGAGCCATTGCTAGTTTAGGCAACATCTTTTGTAAATGTGCCTTCTCGGCTTATATATGAAAATTAATTTACAAAAAAAAAAGTTTTGCAAATGTTGAGTTGGTGCTTGAATTGGAGAGTTTGTTAGATAACCAGCACCTACCGACTTCTGATTTTGTCTCATTTTCTTTGAAAATTTCTTTGAACCCAGGTATGAAAACATTATTGCAGCAGCGGATCTGGTTCCTGAAACCTTGTCAGCAGCAATGCATCGTGTTACGGCTACAATGGCTTCTACGGGAAGAATTTCAGGTTCGGCAGCATTAGCCTATGCACGGCACCTGTGGAAGAAGTATGGCAATGTTGCTAGTGCAATTGAATGGGAGAAGAATTCTAAGTCAAGTTATGATAAAAGGCTAATGTCTGAGCTTGAATCTGGTAGGCTGTCAGATGGAGAGTTTGGCTTCCCACTCGGAGTGCCAGCCGGAGTTGAAGATCTTGATGATTTCTTCCGTCAAAAGATAAGTGGTGTTCGAATATCTAGAGTTGGTTTGACAATGAGAGATGTTGTGCAAAGGCAAGTTGACGAGGTATTTCAGAAAAATTATGGGCCAGGGCTGATGAAAAACTCTGGTACAAATAAGTTGGATGATGGCTATCAGACTGCACAACAAATAGTGATGGGGCTAATGGATTGCATGAGGCAGACTGGTGGAGCTGCCCAGGAAGGTGACCCTAGTTTGGTATCCTCGGCTATTTCTGCAATTGTTAGCAGTGTTGGCCAGTTTGTTGCCAGAGTTCCTGATTTGACTTCTTCAAATAATCTCTCGAGTTTACCTACCACATCCAATCCACTGTTTTTTGCCCGTCGAATTTTACGCATCCATGTACTTTGCTTATGCTTTCTTAAGGATGCACTTGGTGAGCGTCAGAGCCGTGTCTTTGAGGTTGCTCTTGCTGCAGAAGCATGTAATGGCCTTGCACAAGTTATTGCTCCAGGGAAGGGCCCTCGTAGTCAGTTTCAACTGTCCCCTGAATCCCATGATTCAAGCTCAAACTCGTCTGATCTGTTGAATAATTTGACAAAAGGGGCACTTGGTAAGACTGCCAAAAGTGCAGGTGCTATTTCTGCACTTGTTATTGGGACAATTCTTCAGGGGGTCACTAACCTCGAGAGAATGGTTTCTCTCTTGAGATTAAGGGAAGGGCTGGACCCAATTCAGTTTCTTAGGAGCTTAAAATCTAATTCAAATGGAAGTACCCGTTCAATTGGGGTTTTAAAGCAGGATAGTTTGGTTGAGGTCTCTGTCCACTGGTTTCGAGTTCTTGTTGGTAACTGTAGAACGGTTGCTGATGGATTTATTGTTGATCTATTGGGTGAAGCGTCAGTTATAGCTCTGTCAAGAATGCAGAGGACACTTTCCATCAACCTGGTCTTTCCACCGGCATATACAATATTTGCTTTTGTAAAATGGAAGGCATTCATACTTAAATGCAGTGTTGGAATACGTGATGATTTTCCTCAAATGTATCAATCATTAGCGTCTGCAATAGGTGATGCAATTAAGCACTTGCCTTTCCGTGAGGTCTGTCTTAGAGATACGCATGGGTTTTATGATCTTACAGCTGCAGACCCCCTTGATTCTGAGTTTGCCGTCTTGCTAGAGTCAACTGGTTCAGATTTGCTTTCAAAAGCTGCTGCCTTTGTTCCTCTTCGTGCACGGCTTTTCCTAAATGCCCTCATTGATTGTAAACTGCCACAGTCTATGCTTAAACAAGATGATGGCACTCGTATGTATGGGCAAGGTGATCCAAGGGTACATTACGCGGGCAAAGAGGCGAAGCTAGTTGACAAGCTCGTGCACGTCTTGGATACATTACAACCCGCAAAGTTTCATTGGCAGTGGGTTGAGCTCAGGCTTCTTTTAAATGAGCAAGCTGTTATAGAAAAACTGGGGGGCCATGATACCTCTTTGGTAGAGGCTGTTAGATCAGTTTCACCAAATCCTGAAAAAGCTGCAGCCTCAGAGAATGAAAATAACTTTGTTGAAATTATACTTACCAGGTTGCTAGTGAGACCTGATGCCGCTCCACTATTTTCCGAGGTTGTGCACCTTCTCGGGAGGTCACTTGAGGATTCAATGCTATTGCAAACTAAATGGTTTCTGGGAGGCAATGATGTTCTCTATGGGAGGAAATCGGTTCGTCAACGCCTTATTAATATCGCAGAGAGTAAGGGTTTGTCAACCAGATTGCTGTTTTGGAAGCCATGGGGCTGGTGTTTTTCAAATCCTCAGCCTGTGAAAGCAAAGGGAAACAAAAGGAAGCTCGAAGTAACCTCTCTTGAAGAAGGTGAGGTTGTTGATGATGGGGTTGACTTAAAATTGACCGGAAGAGGAGCTGTGGATGTTGATGGCCTTTCAGTTAGCCGGGAGCATGTAACTGAGAAAGCATTTATAGAACTAATTCTCCCATGTGTTGACCAAGGCTCTGATGACTCACGAAACACCTTTGCCAGTGATATGATAAAGCAGATGAACAACATTGAACAACAAATAAGTACTATTACCCGAGGAGCAACTAAAGCATCTGGATCAGTTATGCCTGGAGCTGATAGCCCTGGTGGAAAAGGCAGCAGAAAGAGTCTAAGAGGTGGTAGTCCTGGAGTAGCCAAACGATCTTCAGGAGCATCTGATAGTGTGCCACCTTCACCTGCAGCATTGCGAGCTTCTATGTCATTGCGGTTGCACTTTCTTTTGAGACTACTTCCTATCATCTGCTCAGAAAGGTAAACCATAGTTTTCTGAGATGTGCATCATTCTTTCTTTGAGAACGTAGTGTTGCTGTGCTTCGTATTGGTGACAACTTGCAGTAACTAACTGGTGACCCATGTATTTTCCATTCTCTATTTAAAACTGATTATGTTTTTTTTTTTTGTGCTTTGAAATTGATTATGCTGATATGCGTTGGTGATCTGCAACAGTAGGTGTTACACTGATATCCTGTTCCTTTATTTGGTGTTATATAATCAACCCCTGTTTCTAAATTTTAATAGGGAGCCATCTGTCCGAAATATGAGGCATACACTTGTATCAGTGATATTACGCCTTATGGGAAGTAGAGTTGTCCATGAAGATGGGGGCAACACCTTCAATCCATGCATAAGCTTGTCAAAGAGAGATCGTGACTCTCTCGTGGAGGCTTCTGCTACTGCATCTGTAGTTTCATCTGGGGAATGTCTCTTTGATCGGCTACTGTTGGTGCTGCATGGATTACTTAGCAGCTGTCCGCCGAGCTGGCTGAAGTTGAAACCTGGTCTTAAGTCGACATCTGAAAGTGGCAAAGCCTTCAGTGCTTTTGATCGTGAGGTGGCTGAGAACTTGCAGGTTTTGTCTTTGTTCTGCCGCATGTATTTATTCATACTGTTGCTTCATGTATTGACATGTCCAAGTTGAAAATGCTTTCTGTGAAAATCTCTTTTTCTTTTCTTTTTTTTTCTGGGAAAATCTCAATAATAGTGTAATGTAATCTGCCACTTTCAGCATTATTTCACAGCTCACTAGGGTGTAAGTTGAGTCTTAAAGGTGATCTGGTTCTATGTACATCATGCATGCATGTAGGCACAAGGGGCTTATTGTGCTGCACTGTTGGGTTTAATCGTTTAAAGCTCAGAGAAAGCCGTCAAATGAATGATTCGGTTATAATTCGGTATTGAGGACTCCAATTTATGTGTTTTGATCAGAGGATGTAGTTCTTCTGTGCTACAGATGATTTAAACTTGCAAAAATAAGACTTAAGTAATGTTCTGGCTTCTGTCTGTTTTCATTTTGTTACTCTTCTTTTCAAGCTTGCAAAAAATAAGACTTAAGTAATGTTCTAGCTTCTGTCGGTTTTCATTTTATTTCTCTTCTTTCCAAATGTGTGCATTCCTGTATTTCATGTTTGGTTACGAGGACTTCGTAACCATGTTGACGGTGATACAAAGATTCAAGGACACGCTACAAGCTCTGATAGTCTGCCTGTTTTTTTTTTTCGGGGCTGGGGTGGAGGGGTTTAAACTTTGTGTTTTTGTTGTTTTGCTTTTGACTGGTGCCGGTTGTTAATGTATTTTACTTTGGGCTACCTATTTTGGAATTTACATGGCTTTTTGTGATTCAAACCTGTAGGCCTTTTTTATTATTAATTTTTCGTTTCTTTTTCTTGTTGCAAGTTGATCATTTTCGGAATTACTCTTTTGTAAACTGTTCTGTTATCATAAACGCTAGTTGTTGCTCTTTTAATGAGTTCTTCACTTAAAATAATGGACTTGGTTCTGATTGTTATGGCTGTTATTGACGGATGCAGAATGAACTAGACCGCATGCAATTGCCTGATAGCATCAGATGGCGGGTTCAAACTGCAATGCCTGTTCTTGTTCCAGGTGTTCGATGGTTAATATCTTGTCAGCCACCATCTGTGTCATCCGCCTCCCTCGGTATTCTTCAGTCAAGTAATCCTATACCTGTGGTACAAGCCTGCAATTCAGTATTACCACAGAGGAATCAGGGTTCTTTGTTACGATCAGTTACGAGTGCGGGAGGGAAGTCCAAGCCAGTGTTGCAAGATCCTGAATTAGAGGTAGACCCTTGGACCATTTTAGAGGATGGAGCAGGGGCCCAATCTTCAAGTAATTCTGCTTTAAATGGTGGCGGTGATCATTCAAACTTAAGGGCATCAAACTTGCTGAAGGGAGCTGTTAGGGTGAGGAGGTCAGAACTCACCTACATTGGCGTTGTTGACGAGGACAGCTGATTTGAGGGGGCATTTCACTTTTCAACTCATTTTCCAGCTAGAGCAATCCTATTAACCTCTTCCAAATACACAATTGATATTCTTATTTTGGAAGGACTCTGCGAGTGGCCATGGGAGCAATGGGAAGTACCATTGCTGTTTGGATTGTTCAAATTGCCTTGAGCAGAAAAGGGATCTGCAAGAAGCAAGCTATTCTTTGGAGGGATTGGGGGTCCTACAAATGAAAATCATCGTGGACTTTTGACTATTGAATTATGGCCCAGATGCATCCGGGCAACGCTTACTGCTATTCCTTGGTCATACTCCCTCCTCTTGGATGGCGCAGTTGGTGTGGGGCAGAACTTGTACATATTGGTGACTTGGTTCTCCTTTTTGTTTCAAGTAGGTCTCACAGTTATCTGCTGACTTTTCAAGGTTACGGCGCGCCATGTCCGACCCCTCCTTTCTCTGTCATGTATATGTATCACCATCGACTAGCAAAACAGAAAAGATGCTCTGGTTGGTAATCCAAATTTTGGGAACAGATAGGAGATCATCTGTGTTGAGCATTAGAAGACGGCGTAAAGCTACTGCATTTCTTCCCAACTAATACTACTAATTCCTGGGGCAATTCAGCAGTTGTATCTTGTAAAATTATGATGTGGGCAGGCGCCATGGCCTTTACCTTGTTTAAGCCCTCGCCGCCTTTAACTGTTGCTGGAGGCGGATTGCGAAGTGGCTAACTTTGTATTTATGGTAGTAAATTTTGGGGTCATTTTCTTAGGAAATATGGTTAGCTTTGCCAATTCTTACTTGTAACAGCTTCTCATACTTGCCCCATTTGTGGCATTTGCTCTTTCTCCTCTTCTTATATTTTGTTCTTGGACTGAATGTTTACAGGTTCAATCAAAGCGCTCACCATGTAGAATTGGGTAAGTATTTGTGGGAATTGCCAACCCTTTTGAAATTATTGCATCTGTTTGAAGTATGCATTCATAGTGAAATTGTAAAATGCAAATGGCACAGACGAATGAGTAAATGAGAGAATGTATTTTTATACTATTTTACTTATTGGTCTGTAATTTTCACATTGTGTGTTTCACATTATAATTTCACTATGAAAAACATTTAGTCTTCCTTATATATGCAGAAGAGAAGAGTATTACAAACTTGGGTTGGTTAATATCTCATCTATAACTTGTAGCTGTTAGAGAAAAGAGAAAACTAGTCATTTGTACAGTTACACAGGGTATAGATATGTTCTCATTTGTAATGTTCTATGATATTTGGAAGTGAACATTCACAGTCGTGGGATTTCTTTCTTTTCCCTTTCTAGCCTTCTCCTCTCAACATCGATAATAATGTCTTTTTTTGTTCGTGTAATAGTTATGTTGGATACAACTTGGCGTATTTTTTTTATTATGGGTCATTCGGAAAACAATCCATGTGCGTTTTTAACACATGACTATTGTTAAGATATGAAGAGTATGATTCGTATGAGAATCATGTAAACAATACCTCTATCCGAAAGTTTGCTTCTAGTGATACCTTCAGTTCTATATGTACCTGCATAGATGACACAATAATAGAGGTATAGTGTGCTAGTGTATTAGTGAAATAATAATAGGAATTAACATAAGCTATTTTTGTGCTATTTTTACCGTCTTCACAAAATGTTTAAATCTATTTTATTAACTTCAGGCTGGGAAGACTATACTTGGCGTGACAAAAGTTCTTTCACCAGGATGATGTTCGAATATCGAACATCATTCGAGTGAATTACAAAAGTTAAAATAAGTAGGCTAACTAAATTTGAAAATTTAGTAAGTCAGGTGAAATGAACGGAATCCAAATATGACTTGAGCCTGATGAATTAAAGTCAAAGACACAATCTTTCTACTCTTTCTTCACTTTAGAATATGATGGAATAAAACAAAATAATTTGCTAAATTGATTGTGTTTCTTATATTGTGAAGTAATAGTTGATCGACACAGCTTGACGCATTTTTCATTATGGGTCATCGGAAAACAATCTCTGTGTGTTTCTAACGCATGAGCATGATTGTGTACATCCGATTCCCCATACCTCGCTATATGCGGGAGCCTCTAAACCAATGAGTAATGTTGTTGTTGTTGATATAAATCATAATTCAAGTCGTCCCTAAAACGATATAAGAAAATACCATTATATTTCTTTACATACACTGTTGGCTAATTGAGAGTAAACCCCATTTGGAGTGTGAGAACACTCTACAGTCAAGAATACAAACAGAACTGGCAAAAACAAAACGAATTACCAAAAATATATTTGAATCTTCGACATCTTTATCAACTGAAAGCAAGATCATACAACCTTAATTTGGCATGTCTTTATCAGATGACTTGTCATTTTTCTTGCAGAGGAGAAGACTTCTCCACCATGGAGTTCTACGCAGACTTGAAAGTGACTTGCCCATGGAATTGGATACACCCTTTTCTTCCTTCTCATCTTTCTCATCTCTTCTATTTACCCTTTTCTCTCCTTTTACCATTCTCTGCAATGCCAAAAGAAATGAATGTCATAAGTAAGCTGGTGAAACAAATGCAATGAATGTGACAAAAGCTAGAGTTTTTACACTGGAGATGTACTTGAGCCCTATGCTTATCTGTCCTTTATAAGTGTCATCTTCAAGAACCACATTGTATGGAGTTGGTTTGACATATAATTGTCCTTTGAGTTCTCCCTCTGTAATGATTCCTTTGAGATATATACTACAAGACAAAATATGAAACCATCAATATCAATCTCCTTGGACTTCATTTACAACGACAACAACTATACCCAGTATACCCCAACGATAACAAAAGCTATCGCTAGGGTTTATGGAGGGTGAGAGATAGGCAAAATTCAAATTCAAGATGCTGCAAATACAGAAACATGATTTGAACAAACTATACAATCCATATTTAACATTATGTTCCTGATTCTTGAATTGTAGCACTTTAGGATTTAACTAGGCAACTTATGTCCAATAAAGTTCCTTCTGCTTTGAGAGGAAAGTTATATTGCCAATTATAACCAGTGGCAATAATAAGTGTAAAAAATGCTCTTTATGAAATAGGGCTGGCTGCATACGTGGTTTGACCGACGAATCCTCCATCTGTGAAAAACTCTTCATCCATGATTCTGAGCTTAAGGTACAAACGATCCTTCATTTCAGGATTTGGTATTTCAAACGTATATTTCTCATTCCAGCAAATTTCCTTTGGACTACCTAGTGCAGCGATACGCAAACATCAGAAAAAAGAGAAAATCTTTGGATGTTTATGGCTGCAAAATGACACAGTAAAGAAGTACGGGAGAGGCAGAAACCACCAACCTTCTGAAATACTAGTTTTGTACAGTTGATTTCCACATTGAAGAATGACAAAATACTTGGGCTTTCCTGTCAACATGACATGCATTTGAGATTTAAAAGCGTAATTATGATCAAGTATACAAAGGTAATTCAAAAAGCTAAATCTGAAGTAACACAAGGTCAACTAAGCTACCAATGAGATTAGTATGACCAACTTTCTCAGCACTGACAAGAAATACTTCAAGTATGGCTCCTTTCATCACGATATAAGAAAGAGAAGGTTTTGATTAACTTTTCTGTAAGGACACCACAAAGAACTCTTGAAGGATAAAGTTAACTATCTAGATTATCTAGGCTAATTGATGACATGACATTAGAAGAGTTACGTCTTAATTACCTTATCTTATACTAGAACATTTAATATCAAATAAATTCGTTGGGCAGTTACTTTTGAATAAATGCATACTGAATGTACTCATGGTACCATGGAAAATAAGTGGTATATGAATATTGGAACATGAAAAAGGGACTGCCAAATGGTTTCTAACCTTTCCTTGACAGGCTATGATATTTACTTATCCAACCAAGATGGGAATTGTTGGGTTTTGGGACAATACAAGCAGCTTTCACAGACACAGACACATGCACATGCACATATATGCATATGTGTATCTATGTGTACATAGAAATACAGAAAGATATACTTCCTCTGTCCTAAAATTTTTCCACTTTGGTTAGTACATAAAGACTATAGAATTCATTAAATAGTTTCGCTTTCGATTAAAGACTAATTCAACCTGGAAAAAGTGGCCATATTCAATGTATTTGGTAGGGGAAAGCTAATATAGATGAGGGTCTCTTGATTTTCTAAGTGGACAAAAAATTGAGGACAAATTTTCCTTTCCTTGATGGACAATTATTTAGGAAAGGAAGTAGTACTAAATAAACTGTATAATCTTGCAGGAGAAGAAACATTGTTCCAGAATACAACTATGTATCCTGGATGAACAAATCCGCTAGAACGCGAATTGAATTACATGAAGGTAAGATTAAAAAGCCAGAACAAGTGAAACTCAATCAAGAATTTGAGGGTTGAGCCACTAGAAGAGGAAGAAATTCATTTCTGAAGAACATACCTTGGACAAATTGAAGCTACTTCATGTTTTCCACTACTGTACAAATGTATATTATACCAAGCTATAAGCAGTCTCTTTTTTCAGTCCCTTTGCTTCCATCAATTCTCTCAACCTTTCTACCTCTCCCCATCTGTCCTGTTCTGAGTATAAGTTTGAAAGAATTGTATAGTTAGCTGAATTCTGAGGGTCCAAACGAATAAGCTGTTTGGCAGCATGTTCTGATATTTCAGAATGTCCATGAGTTTTCCTGCAGCCAGCAAGAACTGCCCCCCATATACGTTTATCAGGCTCAATAGGCATGTTCTTCACGAGTTCTAGAGCTTCTTCCATGTTTCCCTGACGACTAAGCATGTCGACCACACAAGCATAATGTGCGACTTTTGGAGCCAAACCATATATCTCTTCCATAGCAGAAAACCAGAGCCAACCCTCATATTCAAGCCCGCAATGACTACAAGCAGACAAAATGGATATGAAAACAACGTCATTGGGCTCTATTCCAGAGTTCAACATGCTTGAAAAGCATTCTAAAGCCTCTTCTCCAAAACCATTAACACCATACCCATTAATCATCGAGCTCCAACACACAAGACTATTTGCAGCATTATGGTCAAAAAGAGCCTCTCCCTGCTTTATTCTTCCAAATTTACAATACATGTCGATCAATGCAGATCTGAGAAAAGCATTAGACATAAATCCAGCTTTGGATAGGTATGCATGTATGCTTTCCCCAGTTGCTTGAGCAGCCATTGAAGAACAGGTCTGCAGTAGGCTGACAAAAGTAACTTCATTAGGCTTCTCACCAGCTGATTGCATCTGTCTATACATGTGAAAAGCATTAACAGGCTGTTCATTTTGTGCATAAGCTGATATCATAGCAGTCCAGGCAATGAGATCCTTATGGTTTTGGCGATCAAATAAAATCCTTGCAGACCCAACCTCACCAAAGCTTGCATACATTTTGACAAGAGCTGTTACGACCGAAATGAATGTCAGGTAACCCATTTTTAGCATAAGGCCATGCACTCCAAGACCTGTCTTAATCTCCTCTAGTTGTGAAGATGCAAGTACTACATCATGGATTATGTTTTCATCCACTTCAAAGCAACAAGATCGCATCTCGGAGAGCATAATCAAGCTTCTCTCTGGCAACTCATTCTCCAGACATCCTCGAACCATACTCCTCCAAGAAACCAGATCCTTCTTTTTCATTCTAGTGAACATCTCAATTGAGGACTTCAAGTGCCTGCATTTGGCATACATATCAACCAAGGCATTCTGCAGATTAATGTCGCAGTAAAACGCTCTTTTAATACAAAACCCGTGTATTTCTCTCCCCAAATATAAAACACCCAGATAAGCACAAGCAGGAAGCGCACTGACAACGGTCACATGGTTCGGCATCACTCCTGACAGTTGCATTTCTCTGAAGTACTCAAGGGCCTCAAAATACTCTTCATTTTTCACACAAGCAGAAATCATTGCACTCCAAAGTACAACATCTTTGTTCTCTACTTGATGAAACAATTTTCTCACAGCTGAAATGTCCAATAGAGAATAAACTCCAAGAAGGGCCGTGACAACCAGAACATGGGAATTGAACCCTGCTTTTATACCGTAACCATGGACTAAACGAGCCGCATTTTCACAATGCAAGAGGCCAATGGCTCTTGTAACGCTTAAAACGGTAACAAAGTTTGGTTTTTGGCGATTCAGAAGCATCAACTTGAAACATCCAATGGCCTTCTCTGGGTCATTTTCCCTTACAAAGTTGGATACTTTTGAGGTCCAATACACCAGGTTTTCCTCTTCCACCGAATTTCCAACTGGGGTTCTCCATGATAAGCTATGACATAAAGCGCGAACCGGCATTTGGAAAAAGGATTTCCTGTGGGGAATTTGAACAAACAGTTTGTTTGCATCATGTCGAATATAGTAGTTCATACACGACCAACTAGACAGTTCCGAATCTTTGAATGGCAGCTTGCTGAGAGTCTAGTTGTATTGGGACAGCGATTCGTGAGTCGTTTGAGATGGACTTTTTTCCTTTCTTTTTACGATCTTTTTTAACCAAATTTGACATGGACTTTTTTTTTTTTTCCCCCTAAGCCGCATTAGTTCGTCAAGATGCTTAAACCTTAATCCCATGAATCATATTCTACATAAAATTATATACGAATGAGGTATCATACCTCATGAATCATAATTATACGTGCCACAAATTCGACATATCAGTTTGAAATAAACTTCATTTTTGCAAATAGAAATGTACATTTGCATAATGTGTAAAGAGTAACCGAATTGCTTCGCGATCTGATGTACGCAGACTTATCATACATTTGGTACAAGAGGCTGTTTCTATGGATCATGTGCAACTAATATAATAACAACAACAATATATAAATATCAAATTTTAAACTAATAAATAACATAACAAAAATATATTAACAATAGCAATAACATAACAACAACAATATATAAATATCAAATTTAAAACTAATAAAATTAGAAACTCTTACTTGTTTGTCAACTCGTTGCTCGTCGTAGATCACGTGTCTATCAAGCTGTGCTATTCAACTGTAAATAAGATGCCAAAATATTTTGGTTTTTATGCGAATGAAAAAAAGAGAAACGAAATGAAAGCTTGACATGGACAAATGGAAGTCTTTTATAGTGACACCTTATGCACCTAAAGTGTCAGTCTGAATGGCGTCCTTCACAATAATACCTAAGATGAGTGGTTTAGTATCCAAAATGACGCTTTATTAGAGATGTATTGGAAGCTATTTTGCTTGTTTTTTTGATTTCCCCCCAAAATGTATCCTATTTGTTAAAATTTCTTATTAAAAATACAGTATCTTTTGTACTTTCCCTGCTGAACGGTTCGGTTCAAGCTAGCAGGTTGATGTAAGTAAGTGCCACGCCCTCTTGAATGCACTGAACAAACAATGTAGAAGCATAAAGAACTGATTGATTCTCACCGACAATGATTTCTTGATTATATCTTAACATAAACTGATCCATAATCTTTCTACAACAAAGGGCATGTGCCCAAACCACAGAATGTAATTACAACAGTGCAGTCATTGTCGTTGCTACTCCGAACGACCGAGGTTCTAAAAATGACAGTTCTCCAGCTTTCAACACAGGTACTGCAGTACCATCATCATCCTCATCCGTACCCAGTATATTCCAACGACAGCAAAAGCTATCGCTAGGGTCTGGGGGACACAGGTACTGCAGTATGCTTAGTTGAAATGATCACACAATACATTACAGGGTGTCTTCAAACATATGCTGCATGAGAGAACAATTCACAGTTAGACAAGAAAATGGTTAGCTGGTTCTTTTCCTTTTGAAGGCCGGATGAATGACCATGTCGTGTGACTCCAATTGGACGATTCTTGCCATACTATCCTTCATTCTCTTCAATACTATAGGCAAGAGAGAGGCATTACTTGAAATCTTATGCTTTAGGAGAGCAATCTTTTCATTTTCCTCAGTCCGTGTAGCTAACAACGCAGCGTCACCTGGCTCAACCGGTCTCGTGACATCTACATAGAAGAGAAATGAGTGAGTGCAGAACAATCTTCATTTGAAAGACACCAACTGATTTAGAAAACCGGAACTTAAGTTGGATTACTTTAGTCACCTAGAAAGATAATTTGCTCTTGAACTTTGTAATTCCCATCTAAACAGGTCCCTTAAACAGAATATAACAATAATACAAATCCTAACTTGGACCAGAGGCGAGAGAATGATAAGGAACCAAAACAAATAACAAACATCAACAACACATCAGGTGGCAGATATATTCTCTTCAGAGAACCTTAATTAAAGAAGAATATTAACTAACTATACAATATCAGGTGAACCAAACTAAATATAATGGCGCACCAAAACGATGCAAACAAGTACAGCAGTCAAGAAATCTGCCAGCCAGCAATTACAAAAATAAAAAATAAAAAAAAATCTGCCAGCCAGCTTCACTGAAAATTTTTCAAGGGTGGTGTTTAAAACCTTGATATACTCATATACAAACTATCCAGAGAAGAACTGCTCTAAGTTGGAAACAAG
Organism: Eustoma russellianum; assembly: GCA_036186865.1. NCBI lineage: Eukaryota > Viridiplantae > Streptophyta > Magnoliopsida > Gentianales > Gentianaceae > Eustoma > Eustoma russellianum. Next base: position 37,865,343 of record AP025049.1, on the reverse strand, counting down.
CGAGTTCAAAAAGATCACCTAGAACCTACTTATCCAGCAGATTCTGGAAATATAGCCAGCAGGCAGCTTACATCCATTAGCCTCTCACCAACTTGAGTAATCAGTGTAAAGCTAATCATGCTACTAATATATAACACATCCTGCAGCAAAAATATCCTTGATTGGGCACATATCAAAATTGACTGCGTAATGCTTACATTCTGTCAACGAAGCTTAAAAACTACTACTTGCCTCATACTTGCAATTAACACAATCATGTCAGATCAGCTGGATTACAGGAAAAACAAACCAAGAAGGCAAAGTGAAGGATGCATAAAGCATACAACCTCCATTTCATTCAGAGAATTAAACTAAGACAACTCTTCAGAATTATATTGATTTCCACTGTACAACAGATCACCTGAAGGATGAAACAGACCACCAAAAAAGACGTAACCTGGTAAACCTAACTCATAACCGCCGCACTCACCTTAATAGACTCGCTTATGATATAGACTTCTTTGAAATCATGAAAAATTTCATCAACATATCGCGCTCCCCCCTCCCCCTCCTCCACGTGAATCAGAACTAGGTAAGATATCTACTAAACCACTCCAGCAGGGGACAGAACATAAAAGGGAAACACACCTCCCCCCCCCCAGCCCAAAAGAGAAAAGAAAAATGAAAAAAAAAAAAGGAAAAACCAAACTTCACAGAAAAACTTAGTCTCTAGTTCTGTCACTGCTATCCAGATACCAAAAGTTAGGTCACCTAGATACTGACCACTTCATTCGCCTTCCAACAAAAATCTTCATTAAAGATCCCAGAAATTGCACATAAATTGGTAAAAGTGGTGCAACTCAAACCAACGATTAATCGCTCCAGATCCCAGAAATTGCATAAAGAACATAACAATTTGCCTTCTTGAGTAGCAACAAAAAAAGTCCTACAGCGTGCCAACATATCCAGCTAAACAATACGCAGAGAATGTACTCAAACAAGGAATCCACTGTAATTTATAGTAAACCTAAAAACAGTAAACCAAAGACAGCAGTTTGGCGCTTTAGTGTAAAAAAAAATAAACACACCCGGATTAGCCTCGCCGGAAGGCCCGGGTTGAGAACCGAAGCTAGAATCGAGGAGGGTTCCTACAAAAGGCGGTCTCTGGGCGGCGAGAACGGAGGCAAGAGAGGATTTGAGCTGATCCGGAAGTGAGTTTCTGTACTGAAGAATTTTCTGAGCCATTTCGTTCACCTCTTCTTCTAGCTTTTGAACTTCCTCTTCTTCTGCTTCTTCATTTTCTTGGTCCAACTCAATGTTGGATCCGACCCGACTGTTTTGGGTCGCCATACTTGTTTGGCAATGAGCTTTGAGTTATATACAGAGAGAAAAATTTGATGAGATGCTGCAAATTGGATTTTTTTTCTAATCAACTGGAAATTGTTGCTGTTTCCTTTTTCCTCAACTGGAAATTGGAGAGTGCTGAAAATTTTGAAATTCAGGAACCACTTCCAAATTCGTTTCTCATATTTTTTTTTATGGGTTAATTAGCCTCTTAATCGTTTAAGTAATCTTTAATACTCTTTTCTTCAATACTCTTTTATGTTTAAAAATACATAATTATCCTCTTGATGTTTGAAAAATCACTTTTATCTTTATTTGATTTAATGACTTATTAAATTGGTGCGCTTCTTATATTGTGAAGTAGCATTTGATCGACACGTAATTTTCATTACGAGTCATCGGGAAATAACCTATGTGTGTTTATAACACATGGATATGGTTGCGTGTATCTGACTCTCCTATAGCCTGCCATAGACGGGAGTGTCTAATACAATGTGGTAATGTTGTTGTTGTTATTGTTTTAATTAAAAAATGTTATAGTCTACCATTTGAATTGTCTATTTTACCCTTATTTTTTCTAACTCTTCTAATCTCTCCAACCCCTCGCCGACGGCCGCCATCCCGTCTCCGTCATTAACAACCGCCATCGTTTACGTCACCAAACACTTCATTCACCACCCAAACTTCCTCCAACACTATCACACATTGTGAGTGTCGCATTGTGCAAGGTTTATAGATCTATTACATAATTTAAAAACAAAAATTCACATCTTATGTCAAATTAGATTGTAGGCGTGTTATAAACTTTGGTGAATTCATGTTACCATGTTAGTCATTATTACTTACGTATAACATATAGTTTACATAAATGTTATTAGTCGCAGAAATGAAGGCTCATGTTCTAACATCCACGAATGAGGTATCCGTAATGGTTGGTCTAATCTGGCGGACAAAAGGAAAATTTTTTGGCCATTCATTTTATAACATTCTATCCCACGTAGCTTGAATTAGATTGGGTTAAAGACTCTTTTATTTTCTTTTTAAAGTGGATCTTTTATTTCATCTTTTATTATATCTTATTATTACTCCAAATGAGAAAAGAAAACAAATGAGTTCAACTGAGTTTACAAAACTTATATGACATACGTACAAAAGGTCGAATTAGAAGATCAAGTATAAGATGGAATAGAGTATTCTATAATAAACATACCTTATAAATACGACTGATAGTAATATTACATTAACATCAATCTAAGAGCAATTCAATCATGTCCAACTAGTCTCTCAGACCCAAAAAAAAGAAAAAAATGTACTTTTTCGAGATGATGCAGAATATTTTCAATCATCGGAAAACATCTGTATGTTTCTAACACATTGCTATGATTGTTTACATCCGACCCTCTCCATACCCTGACATAGACGGAAACCTCTAAAACAATGGAGTAATATTGTTCTTGTAGAATTTTTCCAAGCTATAAATGGTCTAGAATGCAAATAAACAAAATATAACCAACATAAACAAAATTCCCATAAAGGAAAGTACTTTTCTTTTCTTCCTAAAACATAAATGTTCATCCTTTTTATTCATATGAGACATACAGACAGAGCTTCATGTGGTGCATCAACACAACCAAAAAAACCGAACTCTTTTTGAAGACATGATACACTTTGAAACTGCATATACTTTTAAGAGTAAACTAAAAAAGAAACTTATAATACCATCCACGTAATGATCTAATACGTTCTTTAAACGTTAATCATATATACGATACATGATGTAACAGCTTCAAAACAATTAACATAATCTCATAATAATGTTGTACAGATACATTATAGAGATGTTTATTCTTTTAAAGTCAACATCTTTTTTTCACCGTAGACGTCATACCAAAACATGTCAAGCTGATCCCACTTATCCTTTGGGACATCCAAAGCTTCCAAAACTCCAAATGAGATAGTTTGACATCCATATTTATTTCTGAAAAATTTTCGTATCAACTAAGCCATGTACTGAGGACTTGAGGACTTCATGCATCAGACCAAAACACATCTAGTTTGCCCCACTTGTTCTTTGGGACACCCAAAGCTTTCCAAACCGCAGCCGAGGCATCAACAACGTTATGAGGGCAAGGAGGCTGAAAATCATGGACTTTGTCACAACCCATTCTTGAATCACATTCATCCACAACCATAGCCTTCACACTCCTCCCATTACCATAAATAGTAATAAACTTATTGCATCTCTTTCTCTTGTTGAACCACCCGGTGGATAGCGCGACCACCTTCTGTTTATCTGAATGGAACTTGTTATCACATTCTGAGGGTCCACCACCATCACCATTCTTTTGAAAACTGTTGATGGTCAAGACGGCTTTCGTGCGGTTTGTTACCGTTGGAGAGCAGTTGTAAATGACATAAGATTTGCCTGGCCTGCAACATTCTGAATCGTTCTCTGTATTGCATGCACCATGAGGGATTTTTTTGCCTCTAATTCTACCACTATGCCTGCATGAACTTGAACGTGCTTCCACTATAGGAACTGCTGTTGCAATTGCTACAATAGCTATCAGGAGGAAAATTGAGAGAAAAGTGTAAGATTTCTCCATGGAGTTCTTTTTTGTTATCTTTTGTCTTTTATGGGTTTGATGGAAGTAACTAGTTTGCATATGAGCTATTTATAGATCAACAACAAACACGTTACCCCATTATCTTAGAGGCTATTGTCCATGGCGAAATATGGAGGGGTTGGATGTACGCAACCATACTCACGTGTGAAAAACGCAGAGGTTGTTTCTCGATGACCCATAATAAAAATTACGTCACGCTGTGTCAATCAACTGCTACTTCATAATATGAAAAAAGACAGCTATTTTAGTGAATCATTTTGCTTTATTCCATCATATTCCATGAGAAGATTTTTTTTAAAAAAACAAAAATGTGTTTTTTCCTTTTTCTTGCTGTGCCTTGTTAATAACGTATTGGTCTCGTGTGTATCAGTAAACAAGAATTTAAGTTTTGAAGGTTAGAATAATAAACTAGTCATCGGTGCCTAAAATGATACAATGTCTCAAGACAATTTAACATCTTTTGTTACATATGACTTAATCATTTATATAGGTTTGATTGCGTACATCCGACACAATTGAACGCAATTTTCATTATGGATAATCGAAAAACAAACTCTGTGTATTTCTAACACATATGTATAATTGCATAAATCCGAGCCTCTTATATCACGTCATAGACGAAATCATCTGAACAATGAAATAATGTTGTTGTTGTTGCATGGTTTGGCATGATTTGACTTCTTAAGAGCAAATGTAGCAATATAATTGGTAAAACTTTCTCCGGTCAAATAATTAATCAATCTTTGGAAAATAAATTAAGTAAAGGCGAAAATGAAAAAGGTGGTTAGATATCCACGACTAATTAATGTGCTAAGCTTCAATTTAATTTTGTATTTCTTAGTAGTTAAGTTTATGAGTCATCGGAAAATAATATACGTGTATTTCTAACACATGAGTATAGTTGTATACATTCGAATTTTCATACTTCTGCATAGGCGGAAGCTATCTCAAACATAAGCGAAAGGAAATGTCTTTGGAAGACTTGATTGTCCGACTCCGTATAGAGGAAGACAATCGAAAGGCAGAGAAGAAGCCGTCTTCCAGTTCTGGCCATGCAAAAGCTCACGTTGCAGAGGCGTCGAAAAAGAAGAGAGGAAATTCTGTCGGAGTGAACGCGAAGGGCAAGAAGGTTGCCAAAAAGTTCACTGGAAAATGTTACAATTGTGGAATTCAAGGGCATCGTAGTGTTGACTGCAGGAAGCCCAAGAAAAGGCAAGAGAAAGCCAAAGCCAACCTTGTAAGTGCAATGGATGATTTGGACTTGTGTGCTGTTGTTTCGGAATGTAATGCTGTAGGTAATCCGAGCCAGTGGTGGGTGGACACTGGCGCCACTAGACACGTTTGTGCAAACAGGGGAATGTTCAAGGAATATACTCCTGCGAAAGACAATGAAAGGCTGTACATGGGAAACAAAGATAGCTCGAAAATTGAAGGTTCGGGCAAAGTGATTCTGAAGATGACCTCCGGGAAAGAATTGACGTTGCAGGATGTGCTGCATGTTCCCGACATTCGCAAGAACTTAGTCTCTGGTGCTTTACTAGTCAGTCATGGATTTAGGCTAGTATTTGATTGTAACAAATGTATTCTGACTAAGAATGGTGTATTTCTAGGGAAGGGGTACCTGATGGACAATATGTTTAAACTTAGTGTTATAACTATTGTACCAACGAAGACTACGCCCGATGAGGCTAATAAGACTGCTTCTACTTCCGCTTACATGCTTGAGTCTTCATGTTTATGGCATTTACGTTTGGGTCATGTTAATTATAAGTCATTACAAAGAATGATTAATCTCGACTTATTACCCAAACTAAGTTTCAATAATGAAAAGTGTCAAGTTTGTGTTGAAGCAAAAATGGCTAAGTTACCATTTCCTTCAATCAAAAGAAACACTGAAGTGTTAGATTTAATTCACACAGATGTTTGTGATTTAAAGTTTGTGCAAACAAGAAGCGGTAAAAAGTACTTTGTGACTTTTATTGACGATTGCACTCGATACTGTTACGTTTATTTGCTAAGTAGCAAAGATGAGGCCTTGGATGCTTTTAAAGATTATAAAAATGAAGTTGAGAATCAACTTAGCAAACGAATTAAGTCAATTCGTAGTGATAGAGGTGGCGAATATGATGCACCATTCAATGAATTCTGTTCAAAACATGGCATTATTCATCAAACGACTGCACCGTATTCACCTCAATCGAATGGTATTGCTGAACGCAAAAACCGTACTCTGAAAGAGATGATGAATGCTATGTTGATAAGTTCGGGCTTACCACAGAACTTGTGGGGGGAAGCAATTCTCTCCGCCAACGTCATTTTAAATAGAATACCACCTAAGAAGATGGATGAGACCCCATACGAGCTTTGGAAAGGCCATAAGCCTAGTTACAAATACTTGAAAGTGTGGGGGTGTCTGGCGAAGGTTGCAGTACCCAAACCAAGACAAGTTAGAATTGGGCCTAAAACAATTGATTGCATATTCATAGGATATGCAACTAACAGTAGTGCATATTGATTCTTGGTGCACAAGTCCGACATACCTGACATACATGAGAATGTTGTCATGGAATCAAGAAATGCAGTGTTCTTTGAAGATGTTTTTCCAAAGAAAGACGAAAACAGCATAGAAGCAAGCACTAGTAAGCGAGTGCGTGAGACGACTCCTCAAGAAAGTGAGGAACTGCGTCAAAGCAAACGAACTAGAATACCTACATCTTTTGGACCAGATTTTCTAACATACTTGGTAGAAAACGATCCAAGAACGTTTTCAGAGGCGATGTCAACTCCAGAAGCTCCCTTCTGGAAGGAGGCAATAAACATTGAGATAGAATCAATTCTTCAAAATCACACGTGGGAGCTGGTAGATCTTCCTCAAGGGAGTAAACCGCTTGGATGCAAGTGGATTTTTAAGAAAAAACTCAAAGAGGATGGATCCATTGATAAATACAAGGCCCGGTTGGTAGCTAAGGGCTATCGACAAAAGGAAGGTTTTGACTTCTTTGACACTTATTCACCAGTAACTAGGATTACTTCCATAAGAATGCTAGTTGCTATTGCTGCAGTCTACGACCTAGAGATCAAATGTCAAAGTTGACAAACGGAATGGGACTTAAGCCTACAAAGCATGAATCTTTGTAACGGTAACCCAACCTTGTTGACTGGAGATCCCAGAATCTTGGTTCAATGGGAAAACTAAGTTATAAGGGTTCAGTTAGCACTTACTCATTCTGTTAAACAAAAGTGCTACCTGCAGAGAACTATTAGGTTAAGCTAATGCTTTTAATGATGTCCTATATCTTGATAAATCAAGTAGGGTATGGCAGAATACTCTTGATAGGAATCACCTATGTAAGTGTGAAGTGTGGCCGCTTCTATGAGAATTTTGATAGGCAAGAATTCTCTAAAAACACTTTCTGAAACCAGGGTTGTTCATGGCCATAATGAACACAACCATGAGAACCCAAAGGGGTGTTAAAGGAAATGTTGTGTGAGTATCATTGTCTAGGTTCATAGTAAAAGCTGATAGTTCAAGACATCAGGTCACTACCCAGCTGAATGGATCCGATGGTACATCACTAAGAAAGGTTCAAGGCCAGAAGCTACCTCTTCTGATGCAACATTTCTTTGTCTGATTTCTCGATAGAGTCTGCATCTGCATTTGCATTAATTTTCATTCATGTGGTGGATTGTTGGAGAAATTGAGGTTTGACAAATGGGTTTGTCAAAAGTTGACAACCATCATATTTTGAGCTTAATTATGATTAGTGTTCGTTAATCAAAAACGAAAACTAATAATTTCTAAATTATCTACGTGACGAGTAGATGAATTTAGGCTTTTGAATCACTCGATTCCGATACCGGGTGAATGAGAAATTAATGCTCAAAGTTGGAGTAAAAATTGGAAGGAAATTGGAAAAAGTGGCCTTTAAGTGGAATACCACATTGGTCACTTGGAGGAAAAATGCCACCAAATATAGTGGTAGGAGAGGCACTTTAGATGTGCCCTAAGGGCATGAGAAGTTTTCTGACGGAGTCAGGACGCAGCTCAATCTAACGGTGGAGATCTTTAACTGATTTAATCCAACGGTCCAGATTCGTTCTGACCCTAAACTGCCTCAACCTCCTTCAACCACCCTCCATCTATATATTGTCACCATGCATGTCGACGAAAATTACACTGTTCTTACAGTACTGCTATTTTTCCATCAAAAATCATTCTGCATTGCATTCCATCACGATAATCGAGATATCAGAACACCTGTAACAGGTTCGTCGATGTTCCTACGCTGTAGTGCCACTCGTATGAACGAAAACCGTTGTATCCTGGGAGACGTTTGTTCCATCTGGTTGGGCACAGTATACCGGAGCAATTCGTCTTAAGGATAGAGTCCTTGCGCTCGCCTCGGTTTTGTTTGCGTTTTTGTTTTCAGTTTATTCACATGCACACAGTGCACTTTTCTGATTACAGTGCTAACATTCTTAAGACGAATTTAGTGAAATATACTGTAATCTGGTTCGTTTCTGTTTGTACGATACTAATTGGTGTCGTGTTCTGTTTTCTGTATTGCGTGTAACAGAAACCAAAATATGGAAGGCGAAAGTTCCAACTCGTTCAACGGTGTGCATCTGGGCATTTCTGAGGAACAGAACAATGCTGTTCTTGTTGCACCCGCTGCTCCAGTCACTGCTCCTGTTCCTGCTGTAGGACAGGTTGAAAAGCCAGAGAAGTTTGGAGGAAGTTACTTCAAACGCTGGCAACAGAAGATGTTGTTCTTCTTGACCACGTTGGGTTTGGCTAAGATGCTGACTGAGGATCCTCCGGAGGTGGTGCCGGTGGAAGACCAGAATGTGAACATGCAAAACAATCTGATTGCTGAAGCGTGGAGTTACAGCAATTATGTTTGTTTAAGTCACATTTTAAGTTGTTTGGATAATTCATTGTATGGATTGTATTCTACTTATAAAACTGCGAAATCCTTATGGCAGGCGTTAGACAAAAAGTACCGGACTGAGGATGCTGGTACTAAGAAATTTATTATTGGAAAATTTCTTGATTTTCAGATGACAGATTCCAGGACTGTTGTTTCTCAGATTGAGGAACTTCAGATGCTTGTTGCTGAAATGGAAGAAGAGGGTATGTCCCTTAGTGAATCTTTCCTTGTTGCTGCCGTGATTGAGAAGCTTCCTCTTTCATGGAGGGAATTCCGAAGCTATCTCAAACATAAGCGAAAAGAAATGTCTTTGGAAGACTTGATTGTCCGACTCCGTATAGAGGAAGACAATCGAAAGGCAGAGAAGAAGCCGTCTTCCAGTTCTGGCCATGCAAAAGCTCACGTTGCAGAGGCGTCGAAAAAGAAGAGAGGAAATTCTGTCGGAGTGAACGCGAAGGGCAAGAAGGTTGCCAAAAAGTTCACTGGAAAATGTTACAATTGTGGAATTCAAGGGCATCGTAGTGTTGACTCCAGAAAGCCCAAGAAAAGGCAAGAGAAAGCCAAAGCCAACCTTGTAAGTGCAATGGATGATTTGGACTTGTGTGCTGTTGTTTCGGAATGTAATGCTGTAGGTAATCCGAGCCAGTGGTGGGTGGACACTGGCGCCACTAGACACGTTTGTGCAAACAGGGGAATGTTCAAGAAATATTCTCCTGCGAAAGACAATGAAAGGCTGTACATGGGAAACAAAGATAGCTCGAAAATTGAAGGTTCGGGCAAAGTGATTCTGAAGATGACCTCCGGGAAAGAATTGACGTTGCAGGATGTGCTGCATGTTCCCGACATTCGCAAGAACTTAGTCTCTGGTGCTTTACTAGTCAGGCATGTGTTTAGGCTAGTATTTGATTGTAACAAATGTATTCTGACTAAGAATGGTGTATTTCTAGGGAAGGGGTACCTGATGGACAATATGTTTAAACTTAGTGTTATAACTATTGTACCTACGAAGACTACGCCCGATGAGGCTAATAAGACTGCTTCTACTTCCGCTTACATGCTTGAGTCTTCATGTTTATGGCATTTACGTTTGGGTCATGTTAATTATAAGTCATTACAAAGAATGATTAATCTCGACTTATTACCCAAACTAAGTTTCAATAATGAAAAGTGCCAAGTTTGTGTTGAAGCAAAAATGGCTAAGTTACCATTTCCTTCAATCAAAAGAAACACTGAAGTGTTAGATTTAATTCACACAGATATTTGTGATTTAAAGTTTGTGCAAACAAGAAGCGGTAAAAAGTACTTTGTGACTTTTATTGACGATTGCACTCGATACTGTTACGTTTATTTGCTAAGTAGCAAAGATGAGGCCTTGGATGCTTTTAAAGATTATAAAAATGAAGTTGAGAATCAACTTAGCAAACGAATTAAGTCAATTCGTAGTGATAGAGGTGGCGAATATGATGCACCATTCAATGAATTCTGTTCAAAACATGGCATTATTCATCAAATGACTGCACCGTATTCACCTCAATCGAATGGTATTGCTGAACGCAAAAACCGTACTCTGAAAGAGATGATGAATGCTATGTTGATAAGTTCGGGCTTACCACAGAACTTGTGGGGGGAAGCAATTCTCTCCGCCAACGTCATTTTAAATAGAATACCACCTAAGAAGATGGATGAGACCCCATACGAGCTTTGGAAAGGCCATAAGCCTAGTTACAAATACTTGAAAGTGTGGGGGTGTCTGGCGAAGGTTGCAGTACCCAAACCAAGACAAGTTAGAATTGGGCCTAAAACAATTGATTGCATATTCATAGGATATGCAACTAACAGTAGTGCATATCGATTCTTGGTGCACAAGTCCGACATTCCTGACATACATGAGAATGTTGTCATGGAATCAAGAAATGCAGTGTTCTTTGAAAATGTCTTTCCAAAGAAAGACGGAAACAGCGAAAAAGCAAGCACTAGTAAGCGAGTGCGTGAGACGACTCCTCAAGAAAGTGAGGAACTGCGTCAAAGCAAACGAACTAGAATACCTACATCCTATTGACCAGATTTTCTAACATACTTGGTAGAAAACAATCCAAGAACGTTTTCAGAGGCGATGTCAACTCCAGAAGCTCCCTTCTGGAAGGAGGCAATAAACAGTGAGATAGAATCAATTCTTCAAAATCACACGTTGGAGCTGGTAGATCTTCCTCAAGGGAGTAAACCGCTTGGATGCAAGTGGATTTTTAAGAAAAAACTCAAAGAGGATGGATCCATTGATAAATACAAGGCCCGGTTGGTAGCTAAGGGCTATCGACAAAAGGAAGGTTTTGACTTCTTTGACACTTATTCACCAGTAACTAGGATTACTTCCATAAGAATGCTAGTTGCTATTGCTGCAGTCTACGACCTAGAGATCCATCAAATGGATGTAAAGACTGCCTTCTTGAATGGCGAGCTGGAAGAAGAGATTTATATGGAACAACCTGAAGGGTTTACTGTTCCAGGACAAGAAAAGAAAGTTTGTAGACTTGTTAAGTCTTTGTACGGACTTAAACAAGCACCAAAACAGTGGCATTTGAAGTTTGATCAAGCCATGATGTCAAACGGTTTCAGGATCAATGAATGTGACAAGTGTGTTTACATCAAAAACACACCAAACGCCTATGTGATAGTATGTCTTTATGTAGATGATATGCTGATCATGGGTAATACACACGACATCATCTTGAATACCAAGAAGATGTTAACAAGAAATTTTGACATGAAAGACATGGGGGTTGCCAATGTTATTCTAGGAATTAAAATTTCTAGGATAGCTGAAGGATTGGTCATGTCTCAAAGTCACTACATTGAGTCTGTTCTTAAACGATTCAATATGCTTGATGTAAAACCTGTAAAGACCCCACTGGACTTAAGTATACACTTGAGGAAGAACCGAGGTGAACCTGTAGCTCAATTAAAATATTCACAAGTCATTGGGAGTCTGATGTACATAACAAACTGTACAAGACCTGACTTGGCTTGTTCAGTAAACAAATTGAGTAGGTTCACCAGTAATCCAAGTGACGAACATTGGAAAGCTCTAAATAGAGTGATGAGATATCTGAAATACACAATGAACCTTGGATTACAGTACACAAGATATCCAGCAGTATTGGAAGGATATTGCGACGCAAACTGGATATCAGATTGTAAGGATTCTAAATCCACCAGTGGATACTTATTCACTGTAGGTGGTGGTGCTGTTTCATGGAAGTCTACAAAGCAGACATGCATAGCTCGGTCAACTATGGAAGCTGAGTTTATAGCACTCGATAAAGCTGGGGAAGAAGCTGAATGGCTTCGAAATTTCCTAGAAGACATTCCATGCTGGCCTAAGCCAATCGCTCCTATTAGCATACATTGTGACAGTCAGTCAGCTATAGGACGAGCTCAAAGCAGCATCTATAATGGTAAGTCACGACACATACGTCGGAGACATAATACCATTAAGCAGTTGATCTCTAATGGCGTGATTTCCATTGATTACATAAAATCAAAGGAGAATCTTGCGGATCCGCTTACAAAAGCTTTGCCTAGAGATCAAATGTCAAAGTTGACAAACGGAATGGGACTTAAGCCTACAAAGCATGAATCTTTGTAACGGTAACCCAACCTTGTTGACTGGAGATCCCAGAATCTTGGTTCAATGGGAAAACTAAGTTATAAGGGTTCAGTTAGCACTTACTCATTCTGTTAAACAAAAGTGCTACCTGCAAAGAACTATTAGGTTAAGCTAATGCTTTTAATGATGTCCTATATCTTGATAAATCAAGTAGGGTATGGCAGAATACTCTTGATAGGAATCACCTATGTAAGTGTGAAGTGTGGCCGCTTCTATGAGAATTTTGATAGGCAAGAATTCTCTAAAAACACTTTCTGAAACCAGGGTTGTTCATGGCCATAATGAACACAACCATGAGAACCCAAAGGGGTGTTAAAAGAAATGTTGTGTGAGTATCATTGTCTAGGTTCATAGTAAAAGCTGATAGTTCAAGACATCAGGTCACTACCCAGCTGAATGGATCCGATGGTACATCACTAAGAAAGGTTCAAGGCCAGAAGCTACCTCTTCTGATGCAACATTTCTTTGTCTGATTTCTCGATAGAGTCTGCATTCACATTTGCATTAATTTTCATTCATGTGGGGGATTGTTGGAGAAATTGAGGTTTGGCAGGACGCAGCTCAGGCAAGGTTCACCACACACGCGCGCGCGCGCGCCGCCGCCGCCCGCCCGTCCGGCCGGCCGGCTCGGCTCGGCTCGGGCTCGGGCTCGGGCTCGTGGCTCGTGGCTCGCCCGCCCGGTTCTTATCTTTTTGGATAATTTTTCTTTTAAATTTTTCCAGAAAAATAATTACTTGATCCTACGGTCTACGATTATCTGCGGTGATCCAACGGTGCAGATCAAGTCTGATCCTACGGTTTATCTGCAGTTCATCGCGGTTGGTGATCCAACGCTCCAGATTTGATCCTATCTTCGGTTTACTGATCCAATGGCTTACCTTTGTTCAGACAAAGGTTATGATCTAACGGTGGAGATCTTTAACTGATTTAATCCAACGGTCCAGATTCGTTCTGACCATAAACTGCCTCAACCTCCTTCAACCACCCTCCATCTATATATTGTCACCATGCATGTCGACGAAAATTACACTGTTCTTACAGTACTGCTATTTTTCCATCAAAAATCATTCTGCATTGCATTCCATCACGATAATCGAGATATCAGAACACCTGTAACAGGTTCGTCGATGTTCCTACGCTGTAGTGCCACTCGTATGAACGAAAACCGTTGTATCCTGGGAGACGTTTGTTCCATCCGGTTGGGCACAGTATACCGGAGCAATTCGTCTTAAGGACAGAGTCCTTGCGCTCGCCTCGGTTTTGTTTGCGTTTTTGTTTTCAGTTTATTCACATGCACACAGTGCACTTTTCTGATTACAGTGCTAACAGTTGTATACATTCGAATTTTCATACTTCTGCATAGGCGGAAGCTAATGGAGTAATGTTGTTGTTATTATTAGTTAAGTTTACACGAATCGTGACGAAAGAGGTCGCATAGAAACACTGCAGTAAGAATCCAATGAGAACAGGAAATGTCAATGGAGTAAGTCAAATTGTGAATGTGTATCTTCGGTGGATACAATAATATCGTATGGTTTCTTCTTCAAAATTAACAATTCAAGCATTATTTATAAGTCCTGAATATTAATATATCGTTCAATGTGATTGATATATTCAAAGAGATTCAATCTAGAAAACTAACAGCCTAGTTGTCAACAACGACATTACCCATTGATTTAAAGACTCCTGCTTATGACGGGTATATTGGACGAATTGGAAGTTTGGGCTTTGGCCCATTAAGAAAAGTTGCAAAACTTGGTTTAGCAACATATTTTGAGCTTAATTATGATTAGTTTCCGATAATGAAAATCGAAAACTAATGGGTCCTTAATTATCTACTTAACGAGTAGTTAATTTTAGGCTTTGGAATCACTCAATTACGATACCGGGTGAATGAGAAATTAATACTCAAAGTAGATTGAAAACATGATTTAATGGGTGGTGTGTCCTATTCTTAGGAGGCCACATCACCCTTATGGAGGAATACCACATTGGACATTTGAACTTATTTAGCTACCTTATAAATGGCTAGAATGGACACTTTAGATGTGCCCTTGGGGCATGAGAAGTTTTTGACATGAGGGAAGACCTAGAAAGTGTCACAGACGCGCGCGCCGCCGCTCGCCTGCCCGCCCAATCGAATGTGGTTTTTCATCTAACGGTTGTAATTTAAATCTTCCAAAACCGCCGGAAGGTTTTCATCTGACGGCTCTCATCGATCTATGGTTATGATCCGACGGTCACAATTCCTCCTGTGAAAACCGATTTCCAACCTATCCCTCTATATAAACAGAGGATGAGTGTGCAATCAAATCACATACTCAGCTTCTGATTTCGCATTCATCCTCGTACTTTCTGCATCACGTCCAATAGAAGTCAGGACACTCGAAGGTTCGCTGTAGTTCAAGTTCAGCAGTGTCGCTCAACTGAACAGGTACCCGTTGTATCCTGAGAGATGGTTGCTAACGCTGGTTAGGCACAGTATACCGGAGCAAGACGTCTTAAGGACAGAGTCCTCGACTCGCCTTGGATTTGGTTTACTGTTTACTGTTTTCATACGCAGACACTGAACGATTGCGTCTTGTACATGATTGATTGTTTCCAACAGAGTATTGGAGGGTCGGATATACGAAATCATGCTCATGTGTTAGAAACACACAGAGGTTGTCTCCCAATGTCTTATAATGAAAATTGCGTAAATAACAGCCTAGTTTTCAATGATTGATTATTGGCCAAAAAAAGGGTTTTGTTTTGTATAGTAGTATACACAGAAAACAAACATTCTACTCAAAAGAGAAAAAAAAAGTAGCATATGGTATTAACTAAAACAAATAAAGATTTTTTTTCTTTTTTAGTGTCCGAGATCACAAATTTTAGGATATTTAAAGAATAACTATGTGACATTCACTCAGGTCATGACTAATGAGATATAGACATTTAGAGTGACGTCTTTCTTACATTCTATACAATTATCTAAGTGACACGATGTTTTTTTTTTTTCTTCATGTAATTACTTCATTGTATATGAAGTAAACTACTCCCAAGCAACGTAATTATTATAGAATCATCATAACATAAATTACATATGCAAATGGCACATTTTATCAAAAGAAAACATAGTCATGTACATAACTTCGTAACTAATTTGGTAAAGAATAACGCATGCAGGTCTCTTGTAAACAAGTGTGCAGATATTGGTCCATAATTATACTGCACTGACGACTAGATTTTTGTGCATTAACATGTTCAAAAGGACATATTCTCTATTCTTGATACCATATTTGAAATTAAGGTGTAAAGCTCGCTAACAACATTAAATATCAACTTTCGAGTTTTGTTTCTATTGACTTAAAAATAGCTACTCCTGTTTGAAATTTAATACTCAGACTTGTGATTATATATCGAGAGTGGGCCTTGAAGCAACTGATAAGGTTGTTGTATCGGGTTTGAGCCACAGAAACAGGCTCTTGCACTAAGTATAAGGTAAGATTGCGTACCATTAGATTCCGAAACGCTCCGACCCTTTTAAGACCCTGCACAAATGCAGAACTTAGTACACCAAAAATGCATTTACTTGTGATTATATCTGCCTAGCTTTACTTTTGTTGGTGTTACATAAGATATAGAAAATTATATAATGGATTACTAGCACTTCAATCCATTTTCCTTTACCTTTTTCCACGTAAACAGACTACAATCTTTTCTTTTCCATTCGTCTCTAACTAATCAATTCTGTCGTGTAAGATATTAGGAGGATGAGTGGGAGGGAGTGGCGGGGGATCATGATGACGGTATCTTTACTTTGGAGTTATTCTTCATCATCAGTCATACCCATTATATGTCAACAACATCAAAAGCTATTGTTAAAGTCTGGGCAGGGTAAACGGCAGACAAATAATACATCTATACCAAAAGATAGAGAGTTTGATTTCAGTGAAACCTCCGACTCTATATGTACCTACATAAATGACACAATAATAGGGGTATGATGTGCTAGTGTGTTAGTGAGAGAATTCAGAAAATGCAAATAGGAGGATGCCGATATTAAAATAATCATAAACATGTATATATACATATAATGCAAAACAGCGACAAAAGCATAAACCAACAAGTGTAAAGTCAACATAAAGTGTAGATAATACATATACACCTGAATGTACTCTAAGGTGTTTTACATCTGGTCTATACCTCGTTAATCTTGATCCTCTCTTTCCATGAACTCTTATTCTGAACCATGTGTTCATAGATGTGCAAATCTAGTAGTTCGAAATCATACATAGTTTCGCCAAAACGAAAGGACGTTCGGCACATCATTTCCAAAGAATTCCCTCGACGCTTGCCCTAGGCTTATTGTGGAAATAGATTTTGGCATCACCTTCACTCTTTTAACCTTGCTTTTAACTGCAGAAAACGATTGAATGTTGTGTATATATCACCTTGAAATAACCTATTTTTTATTAAGTTTTTTGAGACCGACACTATGGTACATTTGCTAAATTATGGTATTTCTCTAGTAAAACTTATTTTATGTGTCAGTAAAGTATAAAGATTTCAAGTTTCAAGTGTTTTCAGACATAGTTGGCTAAGAAGTTTTAAATCTCCAAACGTTTCTGGTGAACTCTTTATCTCTTGGGATATCTATAGAACCTAGGGTCTTACTAGAAGCAAACTCTCTATTTTTTTGGATAGAGGTATTGTTTGTCTGTCGTTCACCCTTTCAGACCTTCACGGTAGCTTCTGTTGTTGTTGTTGAGACGTAATGAGTATGATTGATTGATTGATTTACGTTGTAGTAAAAATCCACATTGGAGGAGAAAAGAACAAAATATTATATTATATGATCACAATGATACTTTTTAATGGTAAGTAAGAATGAAATTATATCGCATTGTTGTCATATCAGTATATGACATGATATTCAGCCAGTTTGAGAACAAGGAAAATGTTATTAAGGTGGAATTTAAGCTGTAGTTTTAGCCAAATTCGAAGCAATATGAATCCAATTGACACCTCCTTATGTTATGATGACTAACTAGGAATGCCATGATTTAACTTAATTGTTTGAATCAGTTGTAAATTTTATGATGATAAAAGAATGACATTTAACATCTTAAAAAGTTATTAATTCATTAATAAGATACATTTAAATAAGCACGGATTGACGCGTCAACGAGAGTTAGCTTCTATGGTTCTATTTTTATTGGTTAATGATTAACTTTAAATATTTCTAGAAGTTTTTTTATTGGTTATATTAAAATGTCTAAGATTGGTAGGTTTTAAAAAATTCTGGTAGTCTTTTCAAGTTTGTGAAAAATTATATTATTTTTTATATGTAAAATCGTGCAACATGGGTCCATAGCTCAGTGGTAGAGCAATTGACTGCAGATCAATAGGTCACCGGTTCGAACCCGGTTGGGCCCTTTATTTATGTAATTCTCAATTATTTTTACATTTTTTTTCTAATTAGAATATAACATCCCTAACTCTTTAAAAAAGGGAGATGAATTAGACTGAACCATTATACCCTTTGACAGAATAATTTCTGTGAAAATTACCATGCAGAACAATATCTGAAAAAATTATTTTAAATGACATTTACACCCGTGACGTAATTTGCCTAGTTATTTTTCATCGCCAGGACCCAGTATATCCAACGATACCCTTGACAGAATAATTTCTGTGAAAATTACCATGCAGAACAATATCTGAAAAAATTATTTTAAATGACATTTACACCCGTGACGTAATTTGCCTAGTTATTTTTCATCGCCAGGACCCAGTATATCCAACGACATCAAAAACTATTGTTAAGGTCTGGGGAGGGTAAGTGGTAGGCAAACAATACCTTTATCCCAAGAGATAGAGAGTCTGCTTCCAGTGAGACCCCCGGCTCTATATGTAGCTGAATAAATGACATGATAATAGAGATATGTTGTGCTAGTGTGTTAGTGAGGAAATTCAAGAAATACAAAGAAAGGACTTTCTATGTTAAAATACACATCACGTGTATATATACATGTAATGTAAAACAACGGTATAACATACCAACGGTATAACATACGCAACCAAGTGGAAAGTCAACCTAAAGCATAGATAGTGTCTACGCATATCTATGTCTCTAAATATACTCTAAAGTGTCCCTACATATGACCTATACCTCGTTAACTTTAATCTTCTGTCTCCATGACCTCCTATCCTGGACCATATCCTCAGAGAGGTGCAAATCTAGTAGGTCGTGCCTTATCTGCTCATCCCACATCAGTTTGGGTCTGTCTAGTTATTCATCATTTTCATCAAAACTCCCGGAGAGAAAACACCAACCCCGCCCCCGGCCCCCGCCTCTCTCCCTCTCTCTCGCACTACTGAAAATCCGCCAACACCTCCCCTTTGCCTCCATCCAGAGTAATCCCTTTCCCTCCCACTACCACACACATTGCTTCGCTCTACAACGTTGCCACCGCCACCCGCCCTTTAACCACTGTCACCGTCCCACGCCTTCTTCCATCCGCGCTGGAGCGATATGTCCCGAGTCCTAACACTCTGAGCGACTCACTGCTGTATTTCGCTAAAGAAATACAAAGCGTCGAAGTCGATACAAAAACACGTCAACAACGTAACGCAAATCTATGTCAGCGGAAGTCAAAATGAAACTTTAGAATAATCATAAATGATAAATAAAGTACAAATGTATAGACAATGGTGAATAATACGATGTGATAACTAAAGATAAATGACTAAGCCTCCAATAAATACATAAGCTGAAAACCAAATCTGTAATCCAACACTAGTATATCATCGATCTAGTAAAAAACATTCAATATCTTCACTCTGCGTCCTCCTCGACATAAACTAGGTTGTGCTCCTGATCATCTAAAAAATATAGAAAAGTATAGTATGAGCGGCACTTCGCTCAGCAAGTAAACTTACCATATTTAACATGAGATCATGCACGGAGAAGAAAATGTAATAAAAATAAACAACAATACGGAAAATTGTATGCTTCTTAGTCACAAAAAATTTACTATTCCCATTAACAAGCAAAATCAAGGCGACAAATAGACCCAACAGGACATACAACGTAATCTAAGCAAAGGTTAGTCCAAGTCGAAACGTGATGCAATTTTCCATCTTTAAATTTACATTGTCGTATCAACTGAATATGACATAAAACTTTGTTATTAACTAGAATTTTTTTAGAAAAATAGACAATATTTAATTGAATTTGACAATCTATTGTAGATCCTCAGGCATTTTTAAAATTTTTTTATCCTTCTTCTATTTTTTATAAAATTATTGAACTATGAAACCGTGTATTCATCTAAACTTTCCCTTGCTGACGACATCACGACTGAATTATAAAAAAGAGGTCTAGAACACATGGTTGAACCTCCAACAAAGTGACAAATGGAAATTTATCAATCAAAGGAGGGACGGCTGCAATGTACAATACTACATTAACGAAAGTACAGCATATGCAATAAATAACAGCTCATAAATTAATTAGACATGAAGCAGCCATATGGACACATACATACACGAAAACGCACTTATACCTGCATATAAATACATACTTTTTTTATTTCACAGGTAGAGCCTTCTTTATTTTATTTATGATCCCTACTTATAGTGGACGAAAAACTGCTTTTATTATACGATATAAAAAGAAAAACTAACCTAGCATTACAATAGAAGAATGGAGTACCAATCTAAGGAAACCGAGTTCGGGGTATTAGTTTTCCTTTAACCGCTTTTATTACATGCATATATATATATATATATGTGTGTGTGTGTGTGTATGTATATCAATATACACACACATATATACATATATATCTAGTTACGCTCCAGCTCAAATATCCAGTTAGGTTTGCGCTTCTCAAGAGACACAAGACGTGTTCTCAACACTGGCACCACAGCAAGGTCGGCCTGAACCACTACCTCACGAACTTACAAAAAAGCCCATCTCCTTGCTCGCAGCCACCACCTCATTTTCTATAATCACCTCGGCCATTATTATTGGTTCAGCCGGGAGCACGGTGTAGGATGCCTTTTAGGTCAGCTCGACCAAGGTAACATGTGTCATGCCAACAGCTTTGCTATGCAAGTTGGCAGGCGGTGCCACTTAGCCACCATGCATAATTAACATGGAAAATATGATAGCACCCTACGTCATCAAGCATGCATTGGTCCATCAAAGCATACAAAAGGAATGAATACACACTAACGGATTGCATGTTCAGATGAATTCACGGACATTTTTCTCGAACCACACAAATTCTCACAAAGAGACATGTTTTTCTAAAGTTCCACATGCATTAAATGTTAAACATGTTAAACTCACAATTGACTTGAGAGCCAGAGGGTTTTTCCAAGAGTAACAACTATGGGATATTTAACATTGTTGATTTATGCATGATTTTTGACAACATCTTCATAAATTCGGTATTCATATCATCTTTTAATCCAGGAGTGAGTCCGACATCGCTATTTAGCGCTAGAAGAAGGGTCAACCAGACCTTATTTTTATGCTTTTCTTCTAAATCCAAATAAAATTACCTAAGGATGGGTAAAACCACTCAATATGATGGTTAAGAATCTTTCCACCAGCGAAAAATCTTTAGGTCTAGCGGTTGAGTAGCATTTATCCTATTCATGGGTCTCGAATTCGATTCTCCTCCCTAATTTTTTTTTCAAAAAAAGAATCTTTTCACCATCGTAAGAATAAATGGTGTAATCATCCATTGGAACACGGCTTCAATGAACTGGTTAGCGCCATGACAAACATCAAGGAGTCGCTCATGAAGAGCATATGGAGGCTATGCAGTATGTTGCACAAACCATGGGTATATTCTAGACTTTGGTCGAACAAATCAAAAGAAATGCCCCGTAGGCCATGTGTGCAGTTGAAGACCTTCCTCACGACCATCAAGGAAGACAGAAATCTCAAGAATGTTCCTCTACACCAATGGATGAATTTATGGGAGATCAACATGCAAAAGCAAGAAGCCTCAAACTAAGCCTTTGCAGCTCAAGAAGAAACCCTTGGAATTAAGATGCGTCACTCTAAATACGGGCACCGGACATCACTACCTCATTACAGCCGAGGTGGTTGTGAGGAAGACTTATGTTCAGCCTGCCAAGAGTATACACGGACGATGTAAAAAAGTCCATTCTCTGAGGACATTGCAGAGTATGTAGTCGTAGATAATTTCAATATGCCCAAGATGGAAACTTAACATGCACCTCAAAATCGATGGATCACCTCTTTTAGTTACAAACATCGAGAAATCTGAAAAATATACCTAATCAACTGAGGTACTGGACATTTTATGTACATCTAAGGGAAAACACTCGTAGTTGGTTCCCAGAGTTGCCATCTCAGACTATTAATTCTTTAAGACCATTAGCCCAGAGGTTTAAGGCGCAATTCGTATCCTACAAACCCTTTATCAAAAACTCTGCATATTCGATGTCTTTAAGGTAGAAACCAGGGGAGTGAGTCCTCTAATACATGCAAAGCTTCAGCAACAGGTCTCTTAAGGTCGGGGACCACAAAGATTGAGTAATGGTTGCAGCATTCGCCAATGAGTTGAGGCTATGTGGTCTATTCTCCTAGCTGGCTGCAGATAATTCTTAACCTCTGAGGGCATGTATGGAGAAAGCCCACCGATTTTCCTATGGAGAAAAGGTAAACAAATTGAAGAGAAAAGTTGAACAAGCTTAACACAAGCAGGATCGATGTGATTCTAAAAAATTAGCCCATGAGGAATACAAGGACAAGCGCACTGCATTTGACCACCTTGAAATCGAGGTAAAGAAGTTTGCCACTGCTAGCTTCCAGAAGACCGAGGTCCTAGAGAAATCCAAAATTGTATTGCAAGTACAAAAAACTATTGGTCATGGTACGTAGAACTGCTTGTAGTTGGTGCGTGCAACTTATTGAAAGGGGTTAGCTTCAGCAATTTTATGACCAAAAATCATGATTTCATGGTTGGCTCAACTTTGGCTGATCCCCTCCTGAGGAAAGTCACGAAGGACAAGCTATGCTGGCTTGAAGATGACGATGAAAATGATGATGAATGAGATGATCATGGTGTTGTAAGTCAGCATCAGGTTAATTCGGCGGTCTATATGATTTCTAGCAGACTTGGTATACCGAGGTCAAGGCCAAAGCCATGGCTGCTGACAGCTCTAATAAACCTTCTCAAAAAAAGGCCAAGTTATCGCACGAGATAGCACACGGGCTTGAGGATCCAATCCCTTCGAATTTTTGCTATGAAGGTTTCTTGATTGACATCCTTGTCAATCTTGCTTTTGAATAACATCGTGATGGTACGTTTAGTCTATGTGGATATGGGCAGTGCTGCCAACATTGTACTATAATGTCTATCAAGCACCTTGGCTGCAGGACAACTCACTATGCACTGTATCGATTCTATTATTTAGGTTTTTAGAGCGAAAGTGCAGCCAAGGTCTGTTTATAATATCGATTAACTTTGGCAAACACCTGAGGTGTCGTACTTTGTGAGTGGATTTCGTCTTTGTCATGGAGAGCTGACCTACAATATTATCCTCGGTAGGTTGGCCCTAATTGAATTGGAGGTAGTCGTCTCCCCACTGCATTTCAGCTTGAAATTTCCATCCGGGTCCGAGGTAGCAATCATGCATAGGGACTTGCACGTGGAAGAAACCTGTTAGGCAGATACAATAAAA
Organism: Eustoma russellianum; assembly: GCA_036186865.1. Lineage (NCBI taxonomy): Eukaryota > Viridiplantae > Streptophyta > Magnoliopsida > Gentianales > Gentianaceae > Eustoma > Eustoma russellianum. The sequence continues at coordinate 37,842,085 of AP025049.1, read as the reverse complement.
GGCAAATTATATATACATTAAGTCAGCCCTAATGACATTGTGCCTCCAACCAAGGAGAAACTAGACTTAGACAATGCAATCTGAGATTTAATCTTAAATCATGAAAGGCCAAAAAATGTGATCAAGATTGTGACCTGGATGCTATCTGAGCTGTTGAGTCATCTCCAAAATCTAGCTAGAGAATTTGCAATTATCTTTGCATGAATAGTTGAGGATATGATAGTAATTCCAAAAACTCTGTCAAAGCACAAGTTTAATGTGCCAAGTATTAATCATGTTAAAAAAAAAAGGAATTTTGCTTCAAGGATGATTAAGGTAATCGCTAAAGAGGTCAGCAAGCTGCTTGCTGTCAAATTAATAAGGGAAGTTTTGTACCCTGTCTGGTTTAGCCAATCCTGTGGTTGTGCAAACTTGATAAAATTTGGAGGATGTATATTAATAACACATACTTAAACAAAGCATGCACAAAAGATTGCTATCTATTGTCCAAAATCAATTGGCTAGGCTAGTGAATTTTCTAGGTGCTTTTAAAGGTTATCATCTGATAGCCATGGCTGAAGAGGACAAAGATAAAACCTCCTTCATCATAGAGGTCGACACATATCGCTACATCGGCATGCCATTTGGTTTTAAAAATATGAGAGCCACCTATCAAATACTAGTAAGTTCACTCTTCAAAGATCAGATCTGTCAGATCATAGAGGTCTATATCAATGATATGCTTACCAAAAGCAGGATTTTTTGATGCGCATATTAAAATCCTAAGGGAAGTTTTTGTCTTGCTCAGAGACTCCAAGATGAGATTAAACCCCAAAAAGTGTAGTTTCGGGGTCTAAAGCAGAAAATTCTTGGGATACATGGTCTTCAAGAATGGGACTCAGGATAACCCATGTAAAATTGAAGCCTTGAAGGCTATGCACCTACCTCGAAATATAAAGGAGATGCAAAGGCTAACTAGAAAGGTCGCAGCCCTTAATAGCTTTCTGTTTATCTTGCCAAAGAGGTTGCTCCCTTTCTTTTAGGTTCTAAAGAAGAAATCTATGTTTTGGAGGGATGATAAGTATCGGCAAACCTTTGAACGCTAGAAAGCCTACTTGGCTGAGGCGTCAACCTTAATCTCACTTATTCCTAACAAGGTACTGTACATGTATCTGGTCGTTTGCCATGAAGCAGTTAGCTTCATTCTACTCAGAGAGCAGGACAACGTGCATAGGCCAATATACTTTGTGCGTTAAGCATTGCATATACCTAAAATCAGATAAACTAATGCTGAAGATACAATTATCACGTTGGTCATAGCTGCAAGAAAACTCAAGACTTGCCTTCAATTTCATCCTATTATGGTTGTGACTTATCAAACCCTAAAACAAATTTTGTCAAAGACTAAGACCTCAGGTGGGAGGCCATATGGGTCACGGAACTGGACAAGTATGACATCGATTATCGAACTCTGACTTTGACCAAAGCCCAGGCGCTGACTGACTTTATTGCTTAAGGGATTTCTATGGAGGATAAGTAGCCCAAGATGGCCAGTGGACCATCTACGATGATGGATCTTCTTCCCGGGATGTAGTGGAGCTGTCCTTCTAGTCAGAAGTTTAAAGGGAAAAGTATTTGAGCATACATTAGAGTTCAACTTTGACATGACTAATAATGAAGCCGAGTATGAAGCATTGATTTCCAGCCTGAGCCTTCTGGGAAAATTAGGGGAATAAAAAGTTAAAGCTCATGGTGATTCTCAACTCATTATGGCTCAAGTCAATTGCGATTATGAACAAAGAGGATAAAATAAAGTGATTTATTTAACTTTGAATGGCTCAAGGCTATGTTCGACATGTTCAATGTTAAATATATTTCCAGATCGGCCAATAAAAGATCTGACGTATTATCTTGGCTAGCATCAACTCCAATAGTGTTGGTTAAACAGATCGTGTTGGAGCTTATCAAGCATCGAGCCTACGATTAGGTCATGGTGCTCCAAGTTTACTATCAGCACTTGGATAGGAATCTATGGCAACCATTCTGGATCAAGATAGTTAGCTCGTAAGTGTTGCTGGATACTATTTGCAAACCTCCAGGATGCTCTTGAATTGATGAAAAAGTGTCAAGCATACTAGATGTATTTCCCATTGTCTCATGTTCCTAACAAGGAGACGATTCTCATCATCAGCCCGTGGCCTTTCGTCTAGGGGGGATTGATCTCGTCGATCCTCTTCCTCGTGTTTTAAGATTCGTTCAGTATCTTTTTGTCGTCGTTGACTATTTCACAAAGTGGATCAAGGTGGAGCCTCGGGCGGCAATCATAGGAAACAACATGAAGAAATTGTTTTAGAATCGCATCATTTGCTGTTTTAGACTGTCATGAGTCTTGGTTTCTGACAAGGGAAAACAATTTCTTGAGGATCCAGTCTAAGGATGGTGTGCCTAAATGCATATCAAGCAATATTTTACCTTAAACGTGCACCATCAAGCCGACTGTCAATAAGAGCTTATCAACTGAAATGTAAAGAAAGGACGGAAGAAGCATTTGAAACAAGCCGATGTAGGATGGATCGATGAATTTCTCAGAATCCTATGGGCTTATCGCATTTCTTCCACCTTAACAAAGTAAACTCTATTTGCCTTGGTGTACAGATCTATGGCTGTGATACCAGCTGAAATTGGCTTTACGTCAGGCAGAGTAGAGAATTGTTCTGACTAAGAGGACAATCAAAATCTTATCCTCAATCTAGAAAGCTTGGTAGGAAAAAGAGAACAAGCTCATATTCGAATAGCCCAGTACAAAAAATTGATCTCTCAATATTATAATGCGAGAGTGCGGCATAAATTCTTCAAGGTTAGAGACCTAGTCCTTCGAAAGAGCGCTGCAAATCAGGTAAACTATTCAGAAAGCTTGACCCGAAATAGGACAGGTCATACTATGTCATGAATTTTTTTTCCTCCGGAGCATATATGTTTAAAAAATGAGTTAGTAGAACTTTGCCAAATACTTGGCATGTATCATACTTGAAAACTTTTCATATATAATAATTGAAAATTTTCTTTCAAGACATTCAAGTACAGTTTGTTCGTTCATTATAGTTTACGTTATTTCAAAGTAGATTTAGCTTAGTTACAAAGTAATATACTCGAGGCAGGTCCTCAACTTGATGATCTCGATAGGTCTGAGACATTATTATAAGTACTCGGCAACATCGAGTTGTCATAGCATCTCAACAGTGGAGTAGAATAGGTTTTCTATTTGACCTCAGTAGGTTTTTGTGTTTTATTATCTAAGTTCAGATGTTTAGCTCAGTTCAAAGAGTCCAATGCGGTTATACTAGTGAAAGTTGGAAGACTTCTATACTTTTTCAGGTTAACGGTTAGTAGATCAGAAACAACCTAATGAAAGAAAAACTGAACAGGAGAAAGCTAAACTCGGAATACTTGAAGTTTTATTTCATTAATGATTGACAACAGCTACAAGGCTTATACATGGAAATGACAAGCAGAAGTTGAGAAAAAAAAGACAGACAGAGACAAATGTGTCTATCTATTTGGCACTCTGTAAATATGCTCCCTCGCTAAAGAGCTTGTACTGCTCAATGTCAGTCTTTGCAGTTGAGATGTACAGCTCCGCTAGTCAAGGATCCTCCTTGTTTGACAAAGACTCCATCTCAGCATGGGCACAATTGCCTCTATGTTGCCTATTTCTACTGTGTATTCCTACAGAATAACCAGATTCCCGGTAAGGAAATCTAATTTCTTGAACGCGGCACCTGCAACTTCTTGGCATTGGTAAGCTACAATTGAAAGGTGTCGGCTTCTAGCTTCAGCTGCTAGTTTCCTACTAACAGCTTTCTTAGTTGGCGCTCCACGTCATCTTTACTTGCTTTAGCCTTGGCTTTACCCGCCTCAGCTTCAGTCTAGATTTTCCTTGCTTCGCCTAATTCCTCCTTTAAGGAATCAATGAAAGAATGATCTTGGTTGCAGGATTGCTCCAACTTAACTATTATGTTCTTGAGGCTATCCGCTTGGAGGAAGCTAGGGCTAACCTAACTCTCCCTTCTCTTGTCGAAGTTTATCAAGTTCAGTTTCAAGCTTGGCTATCCTCTTTCCTGTCTCCTTGGAAATTTAGTGTGGGTGATCCGCTTATTCGCCTCAGCCTCCAGGAGCTCACTCATCTCCTCAGCTCTTCCTATAAAGTCCATCTGTTTGGCCCTGAATTGCAAGAGATAACCAAATAGGTCTGACACCAAAAAACAATGTGAAAAAACACTATGTAAAGTCAATGCAGGCTTACCAAACTATATCTCGACATAACGCATCTACCAACAGGTGAAAGGCCAAAGCTTAAGCCCTCCTTAAATCGGCGGGCAGTACCAAGTTCTTTTTGAGCTATTGTATGTCTCGAGATCTTTGACATTGTACTCCTCGTTGAAAGACTCTGCTTGCTCTTAGGCGGCTAGCTCATTAGTAGAAGGGGCCACCTTAGATGTTTGAGGATTTATTGGTAAAAGCCACTCTTTTGTAGTGAAGTATGGCTGAGCCGAGTCCCCAAGACCTTCGCATCTCCTCTTTGTTCCCTATTCTGCAAAGGTCCCTCATCACCCTCCTCATCTTCTTCGAACAAGGAGTTTTCTACAACCCCTCTTGAGGTGACAAGATTAGCTCAGATGGCCAGTTCCTGACTGGAACTCACTGGGATGACTTAGCGTCCTTGAACAAGTTTGTAAAAAGCATAGGAAGTTAATTCAGACCGGCACAAAAAAGAGCAAAAGAAAGAGCTAGGATGACCTGGTGCAAAGTGCACCCTCTCCTCACGCAGCTCATGAAGTTGGGAGGCTTGCTGTAGTGTCTCTGTGGGCTGACTTGGCTCTCTGATAGTCACCCTGTTGGCCTCTTGTCACTTGAGCAACTACCTCTACCACCGTAGTCTGCTGAGCAGCTGTCGTGTCGGTCTGCGTTCCTTTCTTCATCGCCTTCATCGTGATGAGGAGATCAGCAGACATACTAGCCATGTCACATTCAACATGAATACAACGCATCAGTACAACAATGGCATGAAAATACTAGTGAATGAACAAGTTATAGCAAGCTCATCCACCCTACCTTTGACAGTATCTAGGTCCTTCTTACCCAATATTCTGTAGCCGCTTCCTTTGAGCCACTCAATAGTGGTCTCAAAGCCTTGAAGACTTTGGGCTACTGTAGTACTGTCTACTCGGCTTCTATTAGCCCTTAACGTACGTTAAACATCTTGGATCATCATGTCAATCTTTTTTTACATAAAAGAACCTGCCTTTCTAGTTATTAGTTGAGGTCAGCTAGTTTTCAGCAAAGTGGAATGCCTTATTCAGGGTCTAATCGCTGAAATTGAACCAACTTTCAGAGCACTTACACGTGAAGAAGTCCCTGAAAGTCTCAATGTCAAAGCTGAACTGTTGGCTATGTTGTTAGGTCTAGCAGTGTTACTGTGCCCACCCAATGCAACTGCCGTTGTTCTCAGCCTTTTGACAGGGCAGAGGTGGACATAGAATGCTGTTCTCTCTGAAGAAGAGGGGGTGTTCAGACCTTCCTCCTACACCACTGACGTGGGAGACCCCTTTGCAGATGTTTTGAGAATGGGAAGAGGAAGACATAGTTGAACACAAAGGAAAAAGAAGGAGAATTGCTTATGAGAGGAAATGAAAGATTAGAGGATGGAGGACTAAGAATAGGATCCGAGAGGCACTGCAAAGACGAAAACGGTGGCGGAAGATGAACAGACACAGAAAGTAGACTCCTATTGGAGAATTTAAAGGGTTGTAGGAGATAAAAAATTTAAAGTAGAAAAGAAAGAGGAGGAGAGGTTTTGATTTAAATTTTGGGGAAGTAAAAAAATATTCTCAATGGGATTCCTGCCAAAAATAAAGGCGCATTACGGTTGCAACCGCTTCATTCGACAAAAAATCTCATCATTGCCAAAACTGACATTTCAGAGCGTAGGGTATAGACTCCCTTCGCATTTTTGACCTACACAAAAGGCTAACACCCTACATCAGGGCACACATACACTGAGGAGGTATGAGAGAAACTCTCGTCTATTTGGATGACTATAGACGTCAAATACCCTAATCCAATGAAAGACCTGGAAGACATTTGGATTTACAATTAGAAAATACAGGAACAATGACTGTTCCAGTTTTTGACAGCAGTAATGAAAATTTTGAGCCAAAAAAGAGGGAAATTTTAAGAAAATAGCCACTTCCTTTGGTGGAAGTGGTGTAGGGACTAATCCGACGAGAAGAGGCAAGGATTCAAATTTTACAGACTGACCCCTCAGTGGATGTTGACACATCATTAGGGGTAGGGTATAGATTGACAATAAGAAATATAGCGCCAATCGAGGTAGGGGAAGGACATCACGATGCTCAGACAACACTTCATCGCGAAGCTCTAAAACTACCTCACTGAACCCTGAAAAGGGAGAGGACAATACGAATCTCCGATGTTCTCACTGTGGAAGGAAGAAGCACACAAAAGGAACTTGCTTTCTTCTGGTAGGATACCCAAACTGGTAGAACATGCGGAGTCTACCCAGTTGAGACACCATCGGACGAGGAGCAGCATCCGCGGGGTACCCCACGGGATACCAGCAGCAGCGCATGCCAGGAGAAGGAAGAAGAATCAAGAAAACTCTCCAGCCAGCAGAGGAAAAAGAGCGGAGAGAAGCATCAAGAAGAAGGGAGAAGGAGAAGGAGAAGAAAGGCTCCAGAATTCTAGCGAAAGAAAAAGAGGCAGCTGAAGAATCAGCTAGGTCTAGGGGTTGTCCCAACCCTCGGTATTTATATCATCAGGGGTTCAAAATAACCCATGAACCCCCACTATTCTTGAAACTAAAAACAGGTCCTCCAACTTGTCAAAACTCCAGACCAGGCCCTCCAACTTATAAATAATACAAAGTACCCCTCCAATTCTATCAATTCAACCCAAACGTCCAATGATCTAAATACCTTATTCCCAAATAACTCTTTTAATTCTGGCAATTCAAACCAAACTCCATTATATGGATATTCAATTGTGGTGACACTGATGGTATGACAAATGATCTCAATAATTTGTGCGTTTTTCCAAACCCTCAAAAACACATATTGAAACCGTAAATGGCGAATTGTTCCTGTCTGTGGTGGGGGATCCATCCAATTCTCTCCCGACATGAGCTTGACTGATTGTTTATATGTTCCTGCTTTATCTTCCAAATTGTTATCACTTAGCCATGATAGACATGCTAAGTTGGAATTACACGCATATAGTGATGCTGATTATGAAGGTTGCAAGTTAGATAGAAAATCCACTAGCGGCACATGTCAATTCATAGGAACCAATTTGATCTCTTGGTTTTTTTAAAAAGCAAGCTAGTGTAGCTCTTTCTACCACTGAAGCCGAGTATATTGCTTTGAGTTTATGTGCTACCCATCCAGATTGACCATCTTAATCTTTTTATTTGTTTGAAGGGTCAAACGATCTTATTTTTATCTGATTTTTGGACAGAGTCTTGCTAACTCATTAAAGTTCAATTCTGGAAAGTTTCATAATTTTTGGAGTTGTGTACAATTATTTGTGAATTTTTTAAAAACGGGTTCTGAATCTGAGGCGGTCTCAGATTCTGTTTTCAAGGGGATTTTAACAAAGAATTATAGTGTAATTTCCGCTAACCACTATTCACCCCCCCTCTAGTAACACACAAAGACGATGCTCCATTAGCAATCGAAACCCTTATCAAGCAACTTGAAAACATTTACGAAGAAAATGTCAAAAGAATTAGAATTGATAGAGGTGGAGAATATAAAAACAAAGATGTAATCAAATTTTGTGAATTATATGGAATTAAATATGAATTCTCACCACCTAGAACACCACAACTCAATGGAGTTGTTGAACTTAAAAATAGAACGATTCAAGAAGTTGCTAGGACAATGCTGTGTGAAAATAAATTACCTAAATATTTATGGGCTGAAGCTGTTAGTTGTGCATGTTATATTATAAATAGGCTTACTATTAGAAAGAAATTAAATAAAAAAAATTAATTAGAGGTATGCCTAAGTTAGACTTAGATAATTTTCAAATGTGTGAAACATGTATTAAGGAAAAACACATTAAAGAAACCTTAAAACCGATCGTTTGACCCTTCAAACAAATAAAAAGATTAAGATGGTCAATCTGGACAGAATTGGACAAAATGTTGCTGATTTTGCAAAACGTGTTTCTCTTTGAATACTCAACCAAATAGGTTGATCTTTATATCAAAACACTCCTTAGGATGTGTAGATGAAGTTTGCAAAAGGCCCTGACCTTAAACAATTTTTGAAAAATACAGAATTTAAGTTTTCTCAAAACTGGTCAGATTGCAGTCAGAATGGAGCAGTTATCTTGCAAATACTGAAAGACTAACTTTCCCTTGCTCAAATCAAGTGATTCTTGTTGCAAATAAAATCTAGCAGTCTGAAGTATAACTCCACCAAAAATCACGAATTTTGAAAATGTTTAGCTATTTTTTCAAATTGTGTGAAGTTGGGTGAAAACTGCAGTCAAAAACAGGCAGAAAACAGAAATAAAGAAACAAGAGAAGAACACCGAGGATTTATTTGCATGCCAAGTTAGGTATGATGACTTACGATACCATTGTATAGTTTTGCATGATTTGCAAAATAAAGGGGGAGATAGAATAAGCACATGATTTTAGATGGTTTTAGATTTTAGTTGGTAAGTCATCATTTGGTATGAAATGATAAGTTTCAATTGGTTATGAGTTGAGTATAGGTTAAGAGGGAGAGTATGAGTTGAAGGGGAGCAGCATACTATTTAAAAGTTGAAAACATTTGGTTAAATCAATAGGTGTTAGAGGAGTTGCAACTAAGTGTTGCTTAGAAGGTGATTATCCAAGTCTTGAGTAGGGTTGGTGTATATCCCAAGGATCAAGCTTGGCTCTTGTTGTAAGGTGCTCATTTCATAGTGAAATCCAAGGAAAGGTGTTCCTTGGGACTGGAGTAGGTCACATTGAAAGTTTCATAATTTTTGAAAAACGGGTTCTGAATCTGTGGTGGTCTCAGATTCTGTTTTCAAGGGGATTTTAACAAAGGGTTGTATTGTAATTTCTGCTAACCACTATTCACCCCTCCTCTAGTGGTGTTCATTGCAGGTGCACGGACCAACAAGCCATGTTACTAAAGAGCGTAATTATGTCGCACTTATGCATCCGCATTTTTACCTTTTGCAGGATATACATACGAAGGAGATTATTGAGCGTCGAATTGAACGAGGAGGCCTTTACTTCATTGACAAAGTTGCTCAACATGGTTAGTCTATGCTCGTTCACAGGACAGTCAACCGACAGTTGTGGCTGTGACATCACCGTTTAGGTAATTTCTCTTTTAGTTATTTAAAACTTTTGTTTCTAATTAATTTACCAAAAAAGGGATTCCATACAGTGTGAGACATGTATTTTTCCGAAAGTCACCAGAATACGTTTCGTCCGAATAATATTCGAGTTACAAAAATGTTTTCTTTGGTACACTGATGCAGGGGGTCCAGCAAATGTGTCCAATCACCATCGGTTTCAGTACTTTGATTTGTTCATTAATGAATTTTCCAGAATGACGTGAGTGTATTTCTTCAAACATTAGTTAGAAGTTTCTGAAAAATTCATTCATCTTTTTTCTTCTGGTAAAATCCCAATATAATACTACTATTCAGAGTCTTCGATCTGATAATGGCACAAAGTACCTTACGCTCAAAACCATCTTCTAAACTCATGGACTTATTCACCAAATGTATTGTACACATACCCCAAAACAAAATAAAGTTGCAGAAAGAAAGAACATGGTTATCCATGAAATCACACGTGCTATGCTCCTTGAATCATGTGCATCTAGATATTTTTGGCCATGGACTGTGTCCTTCTTGAGTCTGAGTATTACTTCGCTCATTCAGTCGGGTTTTAGGGGATGATATAAGTGAGCCACCCTCCTTTGAGTTGTTACATAGTTTTAACTACCCGGAGTCCAAGACAAGCAAGCAGATGGCACCACCGAGCTAACTACACTTAACAGAGTCGGGGCTAAAGAGCCATTCCTGAAATATATGCTTCGAAAAATGTCCCACAAGAGATAAGTCTCTCATCTGGTGAATTAAATACTGAAAATCATATGCATGACTTTGTTAAAAGCTAGGGACGAGTTCTTCCTCTGAGGAGTACGAGGGGGGGTTCCACCAGAGCGATATTCGCCTAAGCGGGTATCCTGATCATCGAGGTATCCTATCGTCTAAGGAAGAGCCTTGCTGATTCATTGTACTCAGAATATATTCCTCGGACAGTTCAAGAGGCTAGTAAAAAAGAAGAATGGCGAGCGACAATGGCAGTTGGAATGGAAGCATTAATAAAAAATAGGACGTGAGAGAAGTGTGTACTTCTAGATGGAGAGAAGCCGGTAGATTGTCAACCGATGTTCACAATCAAGTACGAAGCTAATGGAGCAATTGAATGGTATAAAGCAAGACTTGTGGCAAAAAAGTATAGTCGGAGTTGACTACCCATTAACTTTTTCACCAGTTGGAAAGATTGACACGATTGAGGTATTGTTTTCTATAGCTGCAAACAAATACTGGCCCCTCTATCAGTTTGATGTCAAAAACACGTCCTTACACAGAGAGCTAAAAGAGGAAGTATATACAAAATCTCCACAGGTTTCTCAGAAGAGTTCTGGAAGGCCGAGGTGTGCAAACTAAAGATGAATTCATATGGGCTGAAGCAGATCCGTGGGCATGGTTTGGAAGGTTCATAGTAACAATGAAACGAAATGGGTATCAACAAAGTAATGCTGATCATACATTCTCTTTTAGAAGGAAATGAGAAATGGAAATATGTCTAATTATATATGTAGACGACATGATCATCCATGGTAGTGATATTGAAGAGATTACACGACTTCATCAAAGGTTGTTTGTAGAGTTCGAGATGGAAGACTTGAGGACTTTACAGTACTTTCGGGAATAGAAGTTTCTCGTTCCAGCTGTGGTATTCTAATTTTCCAACAAAAGTATACACTTGATCTGTTAGCTGAGGTGGGAATGGTGGATTGTAAGCCTGCCAAAACTCCAATAACGGTAAACCATAAGCTACATGTAATAGAAGGAGATCCAGTGGTGAACTGGGAACAGTATCAGAGGCTAGTTGGAAAGCTGATCTACCTCTCTCACATAAAGCCAGATATAGCATGCGTAGTTGGAGGCGTAAGTTAGTTTATGCATCATCCACAAGAAGAACATATGGTACTGACCAAAAGGATAGTTAGATGCTTAAAAGGAACACACGGACGAGGTATTCTTGTTTAGAAAGCACAGACACATGAACATAGAATTATTTATAGATGCTAATTGGGCAGGAAATCCACTACCTTAAGATATTTTCTCTTTGTTAGAGGAATTCGGGCTACGTGGAAGAGTAAAAAGAAAAAGGTGGTGTCACTATCGAGTGCAGAAGCAGAGTTTGGAGGAATCTCAAAAGGGATCGTGGAAATATAATGGTTGAAAAAGTTGATGAATGAAGTTGGGATTTCAGTACAACTTCCAGTATGATTGATGTGTGATAATAAGACAACGATAAGTATCTCTGAGAAGTCAGTACAGCATGATAGGACCAAGCATATTGAAGTAGATTGCCACTTCATCAAAGAAAAACTTGAGGAAGGAAGTGTCGAACTACCTTTTGTCAAATTTGAAGATCATCTCACGGATATTCTAACAAAAGCATTTGCCGGAATGATCATTGAGTAAGTTTTGAGCAAGTTGGGTATTGAAAGCCCCAATACACAACTTGAGGAGGAGTGTTAAGAAGACCGAGATATGTTACGATCCTAATCTTGTAAATTACGTAAAGGTTGATTCTGATCCTAATTTAACCTGATCAAAATCCCCAATCAAATTCAGGAATATTATCTTGTTATTATATATAAGTTTAATGCTGCATTGTATATAGGTGATGTATATAATATTGAAACTTAAACGAAAACAAATATTTCATTCACAAGTTATTATTTTGACATATATAATCGCAGCAAGATAGGCTATGTTACAGATAAGAAGCTTTCAAACTATTGTTCGGAGATTTTTATGAAGTTCTGTTTTATAATTGGATATTTGAGTGACACTTTTTTGTTTACATAGAAAACAAATTCCATTATTCCTTTCACATAGACGAAGAATCTTCCATAATAGCTAAGACAATTTCATCAGGAGGAAACAACAAATGTTGACCTAGCTAGTACAACTGTATTACATATTATTGTTTGTCTTTCTCTTATCTTCTCCAGACTCTAGCGATAGCTTTTGTTGTCGTTAGAATATACTGGATATAGTTATTGTTGTTGTAGTATTTATTGTTTATATAAATATGCATATATATATGTGTGTATGGTGCTTAAACAATTTAACTTGAATTGCAACTTTATCAATACCCAGACCAACCTGTATAGGTGGATCACTTGACCTCTAGCTATATGGTTCTATTTAACACTCAACTGAATGCGGGAATCAAATTTTACACTTTTTATTCAATAAAAAAAATGTCACTTCATTTTCATTTGAAGTTATATGTCATGACGGTTTTAAATTTCCAGACGTACCAAAAAAAAAAAGTTCAAAAATATTGGTCCTTTTTGCAATATTAGGGTACGAATATGTGTGTATTGACTATACGCTACAGTTAAAATATCATGATATCCAGAACACATTTTGTCTTTGTGAGTACATCTGGATATTCGTCAACAGGTAATACCTGCTCGGTTTCTTATATCGGAATAAATTTGGTCTTGACATCTTATAGGCACCAAATAAATACCTGCCGTCTAAAACATCATTAAACAAACTTGACTAAAATTTTTCATAAAACTTTTTAAGACTGAAGTGATAAAACAGAATGGTTAATGACTTTTTGCCGAACTAGAATTTTAAAAAGATTCTTCGTTCCCCCTGCCCATTCAAAACGTTGTCAATGGGCCAAAAGATAACTTAGGCTATCTTACAGGTAAGGAGGTTTCAAACTATTGTTCGAGGTTTTTCTAAGTTACTGTTTTATAATCGGATATTTGGATGCTTCCATTTTGTTTATACGTACAGAAAACTAGTCCCAATACTCATTCAAATAGATGAGGAATCTGTGGGGAGGAACAAGTCTTGAGCTAGTAAAATTGTAGTAGTTCCTCTCACCCAAACGCGTATATATGTATTTTAAACACACACATATATATACACACAATATATATATATATACACACACACACATACATGTGAATATGTATGTACACCACAGATATAGTGTATGTTTGAAACTTAGGCTAAGATATAATAACCAAACAAAAATAAATAGAATAAAAGAAAAAATAGTCAAGACGTAACAAATGTTGATGTTTTTAAAGTAAATTTTGCCTCCATCAATTGAGCAAGATAGGCTAGCGACAAATGTCTCACATGATATAACGGCTTCTTCTTGTCGTTTGTTCTACGAGAAGGAGATTGAACTTGTTTATTGAAGTGTTTAATACAAAGGAAAAAGAAGAAAGAAATGAAAGAAATTCAGCAAGTTTTCACAAAAGTATATCCAAAAGTCTACCTTCAGATCTCAAGATTCTTGCATTTATAGCCTTTAAATTTAACAACGAAGAAGTTAATTTAACACGTCTATGTAGAATTTAACTTTCAAAAGTAGTTTATGAGCGTTATGGTTCAAATAAGGTGTTCCAAGTTGCAAAAGTTGCATCACTTCATGAAAAAACAATTGAAAATTTTGCTGCCCAGAAGTCGACCAAACTAACAATTCAAATAATTCGAACATTGCAATTGAACACTTGAGACCGAACTCAGGACCGAACTTTTAGTGAACCACATTATCGAACGTTCGGTACTGCGTTCGGTATTAAAACAGAACTTCTGAATCAGACGGAACTCAGAATTCAGAGTATGGTCAGACCAAACGTTCTGTCTCTGACGATCCAAGTTTAACTTAGTTTTTTAATCAAACTTTTTAGATGTTTTTATATAAAGTTAGACCATTTTTCTAACGCAGCTTTATGTGCTTATTCCAACAATGTATGCATATGCGTATAGCCACATCGGCTATATATTTCTTTTTAGATTTTCATTTAGATGGAGAAATATATTATTTAGATTAAGATTAGGAGGATATTAACTGGATGTAGTTTTATTAATTAATAAATGTCTAGAAACTATCGAAGCATATGTTAAAAGTGAAAACAGAATGCCCCGTCGGTGTCATGAACCATATACTAATATTTGATCAGCCCTATAAATTGAGTCCCGATGTGAATTATTTTCTCAAACTCTCAAAATGGCAAAATTGTTTCTCTTCATGTCTTTGTTTGTTCTCCTGGTTGTGCCTGCACACTTTGACAACCCAAAGGACGTGGGAGCATCTCTGTATTCGGGAGGTACGTATATCATTATTCTGGTTTCCGTTTTCTTTTGGTTCGACTGTTTTTTTTTACGGTAAAAAGTAGTTAATATCACGTTTCTATTTCCAATGGAGTCAAGAATACACTCTTTTTTTATTTTAGAATATGATAGAATAAAGCAAAATGACTCACTAAATTGGTTACGCTTCTTATGTTGTGAATTAGTAGTTGATCGATACAGTCTGACACATCATTATATGATAGAAAGTATAAGTCTGAGAATGAGAAAACTATTTTTCTTCATTGATCTGTACATACCTCACATAAATAGTACATCCGGACTAACTAACTATGGTAAATCGCATGACTTACGGGATTTGATTTTGATTTAATCCTAATCCTATCTAATTACAAATCAATCACAGCTAATCACATCTTAATCTACACAAATCAAATCAAGTCAAATTAAAACAAATCTTATCCTTTCCAACATTATAGGTCATCGGAAAACAACCTCTGTGGTTTTTAACACATGAGCATGGTTGCGTACATCTGACAACCTCATATCCCACCATAAACGGGACCCTCTAAGTCAATTGGGTAATGTTATTGTTGTTGCGGTATATCACGGTTTTCTGCATTTGAAGTTCATATTTAATCCCTCTTATGCCAGATAGTATTACTATGAAAGTTGAGGCCATCAATGATTTGCCCACGGCTAGCACCACAAAGGGTAAACTTCATCAAAGCCGCCCTTTTCCTTCGCTTGTAACTAGAAAATTGGCCGATTACTATGTCCCAGCATGCCATGACGACGACATTTGCGACGGCGTCACTTTGTTTTGCGATAAAGAATGTAAGTGCTACCGTGAGACGGGTATCTGCTATGCACCATCATGCCACATGAATCAAGAATGCAACGACGATACATTGTTTTGTGATACAGAATGTTCGTGTAGTACCATGATGAATATATGTGTCACTGCTCAGAGTGTGTAATCACACTTACGTTCCTAGACAGACAGGTCTTTATTGTATGGGAGAAATAAGAATACATTATGGTACGATTATGAGATATTACCTGCTGGAATCATTACTGAATTAAATTATGGACGAGTCTTATGTTATTCGTTTCCGTGTGTACTCTATGTTACATTCATGCGTTTGAGCAAGCCAGCATATGTTTTCATGTTATTTTGAAGTTGAAACTATTGAAACTTGGTATCGAGGAATGTTGGCAACCAACCCAGACAATCACGCTAACTTTTTCTAGCCATGAACTCTCACATCTTTTCCGAAAAGCTGTTTGATTACTTAGATGGAAACTTCAGGAATCAAACATCATTGTGTGGTTGGGTGTTTGAGTTGCGATTGGACACAGTATATGACACTAGGTCAGTTTCTAGAAGTAACACGTTTTCAAGAAGTCTCCTCTAGACAGATTATAGTTTCGATAATACCAGTGGCAGAGCCAGAAGTCCCTTCTTGGAGGGGCGGCACTGATAGGTTTCGCCACAGGAATACTACATGCCACCTTTTCGGGCTGGAAAAATCGACAAAATCTTCTAGACATATTTTTGTATTATAACATAAAATATGTCAAAAAACACTACCAACCAATGTACAAAAAAAATACACAACAAACAATATACGGATCATAATTGTTAAATGAATATAGTAATATACATCAATGTATACCTTTTATTTGCCTATTGTAAGACGAGAAGGAGTTGTCAAGGGACGGAAAAAGGTTCTTCGGGATGACATTGATTGAAATCGTTGCATAATATCTTCATCTTCAACTGTGCTAAAAATTTCATGCTCAAAGTAACACAATTAACAATGCGATAGTATGTCATCCCTCAACCGGTTGCGTAGATCAGTCTTGACGATATTCATTGCAGAAAAAGTTCTTTCAACACTAGCCGTTCCAACGGGTAAGATCAATGCTAACTCGATAAGTCGATATACTAAAGAAAAATAATTGTGATAATTGTCCTCCACTATCTTTTTTTGCAAAATATCCAAGATTATTTATATTAGAGAATACTTCATTTGATTTCATATCGAAAATGTAATTATCAAGTTGATGGTCAAGCTCCATTCGTTCCAAGGTAGTGAAGTCATCTTGATATAACTCAGCAAGATGCAACAATTGACCATGATCAAAGCTCGCAAAAGAATTTGAAGGATCAATACACATTACACATCTAAGTAAATCTGTGTTTGCCTCTGTGAAGTGTTCATCTATTTCCATATCAATAATGTCAATCACCTAAGAATTTATATTAATAAAAATTAATTGCGATATAGACAAATTAATCATCAATGTCATATGTATCAACACAATAACGATAAATGAAGTATCTTTATGAAGATTTCTGCACGAAAATAATGAATGTATATCATCAGTTCACCAACTTTACGCCTTTTTCTAGACCGACCAATAACAACATCTTCCATATTAGGCACATCAATTTCATGTACTTCACAAAACTCAAAGACTTCTTTCAACAACTTATCCCAACCAACCTCTCTATATTCTTGTAAGCTCTTTTTTGCCTCATTGATCATATTAAGAGCACACCCTATGTTTTGATCTCTCACTTGTAGAATCTTAGAAAGTGCACTTATCATTTCTAAAATTTTCAATATAAACTTTCCAACAAATACAAACTCAAAAGGGTCCATTTTATCAATCAAACCCGATGCAGTATTTTGGACTCGCCATCCTCGTATTTTGATAAGTTTTAGACACATTTTAGTCACTTAGCAGAAAATTACCGAACGCTAAACACTATGTGACCATGTAACAGATAATTAGTGTTCCGTCAAACATGGGTACACTTTGAACTAAATGGCCAAAAATACAACTACACCTATCTATCTATATAATTGTTTTTGTCAACATTGGGGGGGCACGTGCCCCCAAGCCCCCTTCCCTCTGCCCCTGTATAATACTGAAGATCACATGATGATGTGAACTTATAACCGGCATAAACCCAATCAGTATCATAAAAATCATGCACTAATATATATATATATATATATATATATATATATATATATATATATATATATATATATATATATATAGACATAAACCTAATCAATATATGTGTATGTATGTATGTGTGTGCATACATGTATATATATGTAGACATATGCATATAACATGTGTACATATATACATATACATATATAGGGGAGTCTGTCTATATATATATAGCGAAAAACCTTTAGGTCTAGCGGTTGAGTAGCATTTATCCATTCTCAGGTCTCGAGTTTGATTCCCCTCCTCAATTTAGTGTATATATATATATATATATATATATATATATATATATATATATATATATATATATTGTTATGAATATATTGGAATCTCAAGGATAAACATGTTGTTGATATACATTGTAGAGATAGACATTATAGTAGATGTGGGTATCCAAAGTATTTGAATCTCTTTTGTATATCAGATTAGATGTAGATATTCAAAAGGGTTTGTCCATGTTTATCTTCACTCCATTGAGTCCTATAAATAGGACCACATATCATATATAAAAGACACGCATTTGAGATACAAATTTCTTTTGTTTCTCTTTTCTTTTTACTATACTCACCTGAGATTATAACACGTTATGAGCACGAATTGCTTTGTCCTTCTTTCGGTGTGCGGATCAGTTTATCGTCGAGCTCAGTTCAGTTTTGAAACTAAAAACTTCAACTTGGAGAATCCCAACCAGGATTCGAAAATTCTCCCTTTCTCTGCCATGCCGGAGTCAGCGCTGAACGGCGGCTACTATGTCCCCTCAATTCCCCCCTGCACAATCGCCATTCTTTTATGCATGCGACTCTGAAATTTGCCGCGCCGTTTCATTTTCTGTGCTTCAACGCCTCTCATTCAATCCCCGCCAAAAACCACCTCCAAAATCCACCCCAAACCTCTCTGCTTCCGAACCGAAAATGAATCAAAATCTATTAGCTATTATCTCCGGCCGTTTCCTGTTGTTATTGTTCGCGCCGTCGTATTCTTATTCGAACCGGCTTCTGGTGAAGACGACGCTTGTTCAGAATGCTTCCAAATCCGGAGGTTATTGCTTGGACGGGAGTTTACCGGCGTATCATCTTGACAGAGGATTCGGAGATGGAGTGCACAATTGGCTTTTGCAATTTGAGACCTAGCGACATCCGGAATTTGTTCCCCGCTTATCCTCCTCGCCCTGTAAATCAAATTGTCAAAAGAAGATGCAACCATAGAAAGGACAAAATAAGACGTGGGGTCAAAAATATCAACACACTGTAGATCACCTCGCTTCGCCCTCAGGTTATTGCTTTTATTTCATGTTCTAGATTTATGGTCTTTTTGAACATCTTCAGTTTTTTTATTGTTTCTTTTGATGGATGTATTCTTTATTCGGTTGTATATTTGGTTGAGGCATCTATTTTCTAGATTTTGAATGTACGGTTGTTCTCTCAATCTGTTAGAGAACTCGAGAATTATATATATACCTGGAGTATATATTGTCGTTATTTACGTACAAATATTTGATATACCTGAAGTATATCAATGTCACTATTTATATCAATGTCACTATTTATATCAATGTCACTATTTATATTTCACATACCCGAAGTATGACTAATTATCATGTCTAAAGCATGACATGACTAAATAATGATCATGCCTGAAGCACGACGTGACTAAATAATTAACGTGCCTGAAGCAATAATCGTTATCATGCCTTAAGCATGAATCACTTTATCATGCCTGAAGCATGAATTGTTATCATGTCTAAACTATTAATTTTTATCATGCCTGAATCATGAATCGTTTTATCATGCCCGAAGCATGAATCGCTAACATGCCTAAATCATTGATCTTTATTATGCCTGAAGCATGAATTGGTAACATGTCTAAACCATTAATTGTTATCGTGCCTGAAGCATGAATCATTTTTTTCATGCTCAAAGCATGAATTGTTAGCATGATCAAAGCATATATCATTGTTATCTCCGAAACATAAATAATTGTCATGATCAAAACATGAATAGATATACCTGAAGTGTATCAATGCCACTATTTATATTTGGTATACCTGAAATATGAATAATTGTCATGTCTGAAGCATGACACGCCTGATGCAAAATAGTTTATTCTACATGGAGAACTTCACGTAAGATACTACATTCTCAAGTTTGCAAACTTTTCTGGGTATATTCACTCAGATTCAATCATATTTCATACAATTTATTATACAAATGTTGCAACAATAAATCATGTCTTGTTTCTCCATACGTTGTGCGTTTATTGAAAATATATGGATACCCGTTGTTAATAAAAAAAAAAGGATATGAATAAAATAGAAGCTTTGCAGTAATAGTTTTTTCCTTTCATGATAGAGCCATGTTTTTTTCCTTTCGTGAAAGCAATTAAAGGTCTTTCAAATTTGTGTGGCTCAATTCAATTTCAAAATTATTTTATTTTTTACATTGGAGAACCTTTTTGTCATTGTAATGTATATCTCGGTAGATGTGGTATGCTTTCTTTATCCTTGCAATGTATAGGTTTTGATAGATATATATCCTATGCGTTTGTCAAGCAATTCATTGTATATTGTTTTGTTCATTTTTTTTTAAGTTGAGACTTGCTATATTTTACATGAAAAAGGTTTGAAATCTGATTGCCAATTGACATGGGTTGTTGCATATGTTCATTCCTCATTTGACCAATCGTTTGTGCATATGGATTGATTGTTGTTTGATACCAGCAGCAGGCATAACCCTTTTGCTTATAAGCTTAATTTGATGATGTTAAGTAGACTTTTATTATGGAAACATACAAATTTAAAAGGTCAAAGCTCAAATCAGGGGCCTTTCTAGCTTGATTTACATGTGTGGTTTATTTCCACGCATGAAATTTCACCTTTTTGAGATGTTATTGTGTTAGTGGAATGGGGCTTGAGACGGAAGGATTCTTGACTATCGGCCAAATCATGGTGATTGGGGCCCCTAGAATTATAAGATGAAACATAAGCATGATGGCCCATGTTCTGAATCATTTTCTTCTTTAGTAAATTCCGAAGATTTTACTGCTGCTATGATTTTTTTTCATTTAATATAAGAAGGAAGCATCTTATGCCAAATTGCTCTATGATATACAATGAATTTGTACTTGATCCTGCCAAATGAAAAATCATACTAGTCTGATGATGAAAATGGAAACAATGTCTTAAGGGGTCTGAGACCCCACCGTCTGCCTGGGATTTTACGTGGAATGGTAATACTGTATAGGAAAATACTTGTGATCTTTCCTAGGTATTACCAAATCAGTTCACTTCACATTATGATTTCATCTTTTGTTGATGTCATATAAAGGGTTTTATCATATTATATAATTTTTTTAGTCATTCAATGATTATACAGTCGCCATGCCGGAAGCATGGGCAGTCGACATGCCGGAAGCATGGGCAGTCGACATGCCGGAAGCATGGGTAGTCGACATGCCGGAAGCATAAGTAGTCGACATGCCAGAAGCATGAGCAGCAGATATGTCTGAAGCACAAATAGTTGTTATACTTGAAGCATGAGTAGTGAACATGCCCGAAGCATGAATGATTGCCATACATAAACCATGTGTATCCTTAACTCGACTATCCTTAACTCGACTACGGATTGTTCTATTGAGAATTCTGATTCGATAGCATTGTCTATGTCCTTCTTTTTTAATATTACCCCGTCTATCTTTTGGCTTAATCTTTTCCAGAGCACGAATTAATGTGAAATCATTATATTATTTATTGTATCCAGAATTCCCATTTAGATAATGCATTATTTGAAGTATTTTGAATATTATACTAATCTGTTTTGGATGTCAATTTATTATTCATGATATTGATTGAACTCAAATCTTAAAGTGGCAACATTACATTGATTAATATATAAATAGTGTTTCCTAAAGAAACGCCATTGACTATTTCTGAGTTGATGTTCCAAGATTAATTTTGATATTAAAATATCATCCAAACTGAATGATATGGGCATACGTCTAGTTGACAGTCGAATGACACACACAACATTGATTGAGGTCTGCAGAAGAGTTCTAATTGGCAAAAGCAAATGTTAGTACCAATTCGAGTACTAAAACATTGATCGAAGGCTCCATAAGAGCAACCATTTTATTAGCGGGTGATACTTGTATTGGTTAATATGACATCATTTTCCACCAAGTCGAAAGGAAACTATTGAGTTTAAAAGATATACATCTTAATGGCGCTCATACTGAACCATGAATGAGGGGAATATGAAATTTTTATAAACAATGATTCAAGCCAGAAGCTTGTTAAAGAAAAACTCCCAATTTTCTCTGTGGATTGTATTATGCGACTATACATCCAGTCGAATATAATCTTGTGATGAACCAGAAGTTCGATATTCTAAAGTTATTTATGACATAATCGACTTGGTCACCCAGATAGAATAATGCTACGTACAATTGTATAACACTCACATGTGTACTCTTTAAAGAGCCAGAAGATTCTAGAATTTCGTGATTTTGTGTGTGTTGCCTGTTTATGTGAGTTTGCTTTCGAAAAGACTATTAGCTTTTGCCAAGCTTCTTGCTTAGATTATATGATCATCCGATTAAATTTATTAAGTATTGATAATACATGCGAATTTATATCCCAAGCTTTCAATGGTTATTGTATGTCTTGAGATTGGCGTTGAACATTCAGTTTCAAGTGTGCACACTTAAAATGGCCCAGCAGTATCATTTATTAAACGTTTACAACTGATTGCTAGACGTTTGATTTTAAGGACCAAATTACACACATGAGCTTGGGAACATGCAATTATACATGCATCAGCATTGATTTGGTGAGCTAGTTTTCCCGCCGTTGGGGGAGAGAAAGTGCCGGTTCCTGAAGAACGGCGTGAAATTTAATGGAACGTTCCTTTACTATCTCACCTTAACAAACGAACAAATCAATGCGAGCAAGAAGTAAAATGATAACAAAATCCCACGTTTTGGCGATAAACACGCCGATTCGACTTGATGTCTCTGAAGGACATGATAATGGTATACCAAAAGCAAGTCTAAAACGTGGACGCCCAGTTGGTGTAAAAGATAAAAGCCCTCGAAAGAGAGCGGTACAAATAATACTCCAGAAGAGAATACTCAACAAGAGATTAGATGTTCACAACTTGAAAGCGCTATATAAATAAGAACTGATCAGTCTAAAAGTCAATAAACAAGTTGCTCCTGAAGAAGCAAGTGAACACAATTTTGAAAAGATCTCTTTAAATTGTAAGAGAAAATTGGGATAGACAAATGTGTTGAAATAATATAAGGAAAAAGAAAAAGGCTACGGATAAATAGAAGAATGATGTAGCTTGAGTTAATGGAATGCTGATGTGGCACTTTCTCCATCACTCCATCAGCCTGACCTTGAAAAGACTGCAATCAATGCTGAAGCCTCAAAAATCAACAGTAGAAAGAAGACTCCCAACGGTTACAAGGAAATTTGTAGTATAGATGACTTTTCAACTTTTGTACAATGTGTATAAATGTGTACCCACTTGGTTAATAATAAAATAGAGAAAACTATTTCCTTTCTCTCTCCTGCTTTATGGTATCAGAGCCAGAAAAGTCTCTGCAGCCTAAAAAATCGTTTCATCTTCTTCGCACAATTGTCTTCTTCCCACTACTGAAGCTACCGAATTTAACGCTCTCAAAACAGAGCCTGCAACCTAAAATATTCAATTCCTTTTAATCTCTTCAACATCTCTATTTTCTCCAAAACCTTCAATTTACAAAATTATAATGGCTGAATCGGAAGTTACTTCCCAGTCTGAGACATCCAGAACAGAAACCAATCAGTCAACTCATCTTGAACACAACACGGTTGTTATCACAAACTAGAAATTAAACAGCAACAACTATCTCTCATGGAGCAGGTCAGTGGAACTTTTTGTCACAGGAAGAGGAAAAGAAGATTACCTCTATGGCCGGGTTTCTATTCCTGATTCCAGTAATCCGAGTTATAGGGTCTGGAAGAGCGAAAATTCAATGATAATGTCATGGCTACTTGGTTCCATGATCCCGGAGATAAGTGATGATTTCATACTATACGACACAGCTGCCGAAATTTGGAGTGCAGCAGCTGAGATGTACTCCAAGCGAGACAACACAGCTGAGTTGTATGAACTTGAAGCCCAACTCCAAGACATCAGACAAGGAGAAAATCCTGTTAACAGGTACTACAGTCAGCTTTCAAGAATCTGGAAACAAGTTGATGCCTTTGAATCATTAAAACTGAGCAATGTTGCTGATGAACAAATATTCAAGGCATTTGTCGAACAAAAACGGCTGTTTAAGTTTCTCACGGGTCTTCACAAGAACTTCGATGCAGTACGCAGTCGAATACTCGGCACAAAGCCACTTCCTAGTCTAAAAGCTACGTTCTCTGAAGTCAGGCAGGAGGAGAGTCGAATGAAGGTAATGCTTGGGTCTTCTCCATCTCAAATCACTGAAGATACTGCATTCCTGTCTAAGTCCAAAGAAGATGCAATATCACACCTGCAGAACCCAGAACCGAGAGCTGGGTTATTCAGCAAAAAGGACTACTCCCAATCCTCACAATCCTCTGTTTCACTTAATAACACAAATCTCTACTATAAGCATTGTCACAAGACAGGTCACACCATTGCTAATTGCTACCACAAACATGGATTTCCAAACAAGGGAAAAATTCAAACTGCAGGGAGACAGGGACAATCTTCCCACCAGTGGAAAGGCGGACGACAGAGTGTCCAGAGAGACCGTGGGTCTTCTGTTGTTGTTCCCGCCAATAGTGCCGGAATAGAGGCTGCAGAAAAAACCAATTCAGGAGCAGTTGGACCAAATTCTACAACTTCTAAATCACAAACAACAGCAAGGTACTCCTATCCAAGCTACTATGGCTTGCTCATGTAAATCTTCTAATGATTCCCCTTCCATTTGGATAGTTGATTCCGGAGCTACAAATCATATGACTTTTAACAAGTGTTTATTGCAGGACTACAAAAATATAACTGAGACTAAATCAGTTCAAATTGCTAATGGGTTGAGTCTTAAAGTTCATGGAAAAGGGACTGTCTTATTGCATGGACATTTAAAATTACTTGATGTTTTATTTGTGCCCGAACTAACCTTTAATTTATTATCAGTTCACAAGGCGGTAAAAGATAATAATTGTCTTGCTACTTTTTCACCCAACACGTGTTGGTTTTACCACTCTAAGTATGTGTTTCAGGAAGCACCTATGAAGGAGAAGATTGGCAGTGCTGAAGGAGAAAAGGGGCTTTACTTATTGAAGGAACAATCACAAAATCAATCGACTAGGAATCTGGGTAAAAATCAAACTTTTGCTGCATGTATGCGTGAAAATGAATCTCAAATAGAAAGAATTTTGAATGAACATAGAATCAGAGGACATCCTAGTTTTGTTTATATGAAGAAATTGTTGCCAGACTTATTTGTCAGTATCGATGATAAAAATGTCTTCTGTGATACATGTCAATTGACTAAGCAAACTAAAGCAAGTTATCATGCTAAGAAATATTGCCCTTCACACCCGTTTTCACTAATACACTCGGATATTTGGGGACCCTCAAGGGTCACCAACATAAATGGGTCTAGATGGTTTATCATTTTTGTTGACGATCACACACGACTCACGTGGATATATCTTATGAAAAATAAAACAGAAGTAGGTCCTATTTTTAGAAATTTTGTCAACTTTGTAAGAAATCAGTTCGGAATAACCATAAAAATACTTAGATCTGATAATGGAAGTGAGTATTTTGACTCCACCATTAGGTATTTTATGAAAGAAAATGGCATCCAACACCAGACCTCGTGTACTTACACACCTCAGCAGAATGGGGTAGCAGAAAGGAAGAATAGGCATATTCTCGAAGTAACCCGATCACTCATGTTTACTACTCATGTTCCAAAATTCTATTAGGGAGAGGCGGTTCTTACAGCCACATATCTCATTGATAGAATGCCATCTCGGGTTCTTAACTTTAAAACACCAAAAGATGTGTTATCGGATTATTTTCCTTGTACAAATTTATTATCCACTTTACCATTTAAATTGTTTGGTTGCACTTCGTTTGTACATATTCAGTCTCACCTTCGTAGTAAACTTGATGCGCGATCTGTAAAATGCATTTTTCTTGGTTATTCATGTACTCAGAAAGGCTACAAGTGCTATTGCCCTACCACCAAGAAATTGTATGTAAGTATGGATGTTACCTTCAATGAAAACCAATCATACTATTCAAATCAATTTTCACCTGATACTGGCAAACAAAGTAAGGATGAATTCTGGAACATAGTTGATACAATTACCTCACAACCATCAATTCAAAATGAGACTGGTCCCGAGGAACGACAGTCTAATCCCACCAGAAATAATAGTTCTGACAGCATGATTGAGATGATTGAGAGACAATCCTCACCGATTACTCATGATTCTTCTAGGAGTACCCAAACCATTCCTAAGTCATCTGTAAATACTACTGAACCTGAATCTCTAGTGGGTCCCCAGGAAATTGATGAAAGACCCATAGCCTTAAGGAAAGGAACTAGAGAGTGCACTTCAAAACCATGGCCCATATATGATTACTTAGCCTATGATAAACTCTGTTCTCCATTTAAAGCCTTCACAGTCGCCCTTGACACTCATTGTCTACCAAGAACCTTTAAAGAAGCAATCATAACTCCTCACTGGAAAGAAGCCATCTCAGCCGAAATCGATGCACTTATAAAAAATAAAACATGGGAACTTGTACCAAAACAAGCTTACATGAAACCTATCGGATGTAAATGGGTGTTTACCATTAAACATAATGCTGATGGTTCAATTAATCGATATAAATCTCGATTAGTAGCTAAAGGTTTCACCCAAACCTATGGAATTGATTACCTTGAAACATTTGCGCCTGTTGCAAAGCTGAATACTGTGAGAGTACTATTTTCTATCGCTGTGAATTTGGATTGGGAATTACATCAACTTGACATAAAAAATGCGTTTCTAAACGGGGACTTACGTGAGGAAGTATTTATGGACATTCCCCCTGGCCTAAATCAATCAAATAAAGTACAACAAGTTTGCAGATTGCGAAAATCTATCTATGGTTTAAAACAATCACCCAGAGCTTGGTTTGGAAAGTTCACCAAAGTTGTTTACTGGTTATGGTTTCAGACAAGCACACAGTGATCATACATTGTTCATTCAACAACTCAATGCCAACAGAATTGTCATCCTTATTGTCTATGTCGATGACATCATACTTACAGGAAATGACACCGAAGAAATATCACAACCAAAAAGGTGTCTATCTCAGGAATTTGAGCTAAAAGACTTAGAAAAATTAAGATATTTTCTAGGAATGGAGGTCGCAAGAACTCCAAATGGCATGAGCATTGCACAACGAAAGTATACTCTTGATTTATTACAGGAAATAGGTATGCTTGATTGCAAACCAGCCTCTACTCCTGTGGAACCAGGTCACAAAGCTCAAGATCATCTGGATACCTCTCCCACTGACAGGATAAGTTATCAGAGACTTGTTGGTAAGCTTATTTACTTATCTCATACTCGACCTGAAATCTGCTATGCTGTTAGTTATGTAAGTCAATTTATGCATTCTCCCACTAATGAACACTTACAAGCTGCAATGAGAATTCTCAGGTATCTTAAAGGCACTCCTGGACAGGGACTCTACTTTAAGAAATGCAATAACAAAGATCTCATCATTTATACTGATGCCGATTGGGGAAGTTCAAAACTTGACATGAGATCTACCACAGGATACAGAACTTTCTTATGGGGCAATCTTGTAACATGGAGGAGCAAAAAACAACCTGTGGTCTCCAGAAGTAGTGCTGAAGCTGAGCTCCGAGAACTTGCTCTAGGGCTGTGTGAGGGGATATGGATCACTCGTATCCTCAAGGACATTGGAATAGACCATACTCTACCCATTCAGATCCGTTGTGACAATATATCCGCAATCAATATGGCCGAAAATCCGGTACAACATGACAAGTCAAAACATGTTTAAATCGACCGACACTTTATTCGAGAAAAGATCGAGGATGGCAGCGTAAAAATCACTCATGTACCTTCTAAAGATCAAATTGCAGATATTCTCACAAAACCCGTCACTACTCAAGTATTCAAGGATCTAGTTTTCAAGCTAGGTTGTATCAACATATACACCTAGCTTGAGGGGGAGTGTTGAAATAATATAAGGAAAAAGAAAAAGGCTACGGATAAATAGAAGAATGATGTAGCTTGAGTTAATGGAATGCTGATGTGGCACTTTCTCCATCACTCCATCAGCCTGACCTTGAAAAGACTTCAATCAATGCTGAAGCCTCAAAAATCAACGGTAGAAAGAAGACTCCCAACGGTTACAAGGAAATTTGTAGTATAGATGACTTTTCAACTTTTGTACAATGTGTATAAATGTGTACCCACTTGGTTAATAATAAAATAGAGAAAACTATTTCTTCTCTCTCCTGCTTTAAAATGATCATTATTGGTCATTATTGATTGAGGGATTGCATGTGAAGTTAAGAATCAGGATCCTGAACCAATGTTAACTGAAAAGTGTCGACACATAAACCATTGGCCAAAATTATGCAATCCAAACCCCTGAAGGGAAAGTCGTAAAGCATTTGGACCCGTAGTCCAAAACCCTTGAATGGAAAATCGCATTCGCAAATTATTTGACCTGTAGTCAAACCCCTGAAGGGACCAAACATATTGGATATAAATGGGTTTTTCACAAAGAACTAGGCTTGACTATGATGAAACATATTCCCCGATAATTGATGCCATAACATTACGATGTCTAATCAGCCTAGCAGTAACTAAAAACCTTGATATGCAGTTAATGGACATGTGCATACTTATATGGATCATTAGATAATAATATTTATATGAAAATCCCAGAAGGATTTAAATGCCTGCAGAATGTAATCAAAGGATGAATGAACTATACTCAATCAAATTATAGAAATCATCGTATGGATTAAAACAATTTGGCAGGATGTATATGTCGATGATCTAAATCTGGTTGGAACTCCTGAAGAGCTTACTAAAACCTCTAGTTGTATCATAAAAGAGTTTGAGATGAAAAACTTTGAGAAGATCAAATGTTCTCTCGACCTGCAGATCGAGCCTTGAGTAGTCATAGCATGGTACGATCGAAAGACTCATTTCGACCACCAGAAGATAACGAAGAATTATTAGGTCCTGAAGTACCATATCTTAGTATTATTGGTGTTTTAAAGTATCTTGCGAATTTCGATACTATATATAACATTTTCAGTGAATTTATTGAGAATGTATAGTTCAACACCTATACGAAGACATTGAAATAATGTTAAACACATTTTTATCTTCTTGGAACACCATAGGGGTGTTTATACTACTCAAGGAAGGTATCACCACAATTAGTGTATTATGCTGATGCTGGCTATCTGACTCGCATAAGGGAATACCACAGAATGGATATGTTTTGGTGCGGTCATATTATAGAGATGAGTGAAACAGACATTTACAGCCATGTATTCATCATTATAAGATTTTCGCATTGCATGAAGCAAGCTATGAATGCATTTGCTTGAAGTCGACGATTCAGCATATTGAAGACACCGACAACACTGTTTGAGGATCATGGAAGATGTATTGTTCATATTGAAAATGGCTACATCCAAGAAAAATGAAGCATATATCACCAGAGTTCTTCTACACTTATGACCTCGAGAAGAATGATGATATTAATATCCAGCAGATACAATTAAGCCAGATTTTTGATGACTTGTTCACAAAAGCGCTACATTTAAAGAGATGATCTACAACATTGGATGGCGTCGGCTCAAAGATCTCTTGCCAGCATCAGGGGGAGTGTGATTAGACATGCACACTGTACTCTTTTTCCTTCGTCCAAGTTTTTTATCCCACAGGGTTTTTCTTGGCAAGGTTTTAACGAAGCAGTGGATCGCACTTACCGATTTTTACGAATGTGTACTCTTTTCCTTCGACCAAGTTTTTATCCCACTGGGTTTTTCTTGGCAAGGTTTTAATGAGGCATATTCTATAAAGTTTGGATATCCAAGGGGGAGTGTTATGGATATATTGGAATCTCAAGGATAAACATGTTGTTGATATACATTGTAGAGATAGACATTATAGTAGATGTGGATATCCAAAGTATTTGAATCTCTTTTGTATATCAGATTAGATGTAGATATTCAAAAGGGTTTGTCCATGTTTATCTTCACTCCATTGAGTCCTATAAATAGGACCATATATCATATATGAAAGACACACATTTGAGATACAAATTTCTCTTGTTTCTCTTTTCTCTTTACTATATTCACTTGAGTTTATAACATATATATATATATATTGTATGTATATATTTAGACACAGATATATATACATATGTGTATGTATAGACATATACACATACATATTTATATATGTTTACTTATTTATATAAGCATACACATATTTCTGGGTTGCCTATGCCGCAATAGTGCATGGGCAACGTCGGTATGTTTCCATCATCTATTTATTCATCTAGATTCACTATTATTTTTCCTATGGAATCACTTCTTCGTCACTTGTTTACATGCTGTCAACTATCCACGTTACATTGTTGCTGGAGCATGGAGCTCTCAACCTGCACAACACAAGTTGCTGCGTCCTCGTTCAATCCGATGAGGGCAGTTCATGGATATCTTGCTGGAATAATATTCTGTTGCCTGTGTTCTACATGAGCGCAAGCAACATGGGTATGTTTACTAAGATATACATACATTATACTTCATATTCTGTCCAACTAATCATGTGGGTATTTCTTTGCGGGTAATATGGATATGTTTGCGCTATGCTACGGGAGCTACACTTCGCTGCACTTTCAGGATGTCGCTGCATTGCTATCATCACTGCATTGTAAGACTCAACAAATCTGGGAGAACATGTTTTTATTGATTTATTCTTTCTCCTTTGTAGTTCGCATGCTAATGGATTTCAACCATATAAATATGTACGCTTTTTCCTTCGCCAGGGTTTTATCCACAAGGGTGGTTTTACCTGACAAGGTTTTAATGCGGCATATCATATATGATTGGAGGTTAGCGATTTTAAATTTTCCTCATTATCTTTTTACATATGATACATTTGATGTAATATGGTTCCCCTCCACCATAACGAAGGCTTTTCAATAATATAAGCTTGACTTTATTTAAAAAAAATATAAGCATACACATATATAAATATGTATGTGTTGTGTATATATGTGCATATCTATGTATACATATTATAACAAAGGACCTCATGGATTCATCTGTGAAATGCCTTATATAATCTTTTCGCCAATTTATGGAAATTTGTCGAATCCAATTCAACTTCTTATAATCAAATATCACTCAACAAAATTTTGCTTCTTCTGCGAATATCTAGTTCACGGTGGTTGCAGGCGGACAAGAGATTTGAGGAGGATGGTGGTGGTTGTAGGCGGCGATTTGTTACTCCGCAGATGCCCTTACGTTGTTGGTGGGTAGGATATGGTGCAGAATGGTAGTGCTACCGCACGTTTTGGTGAGTTTCCAGTCGCAGCTGCTGGAGAGTGACAGATGGCTGTCTGCCGGCAGAGGTTAGGGAGATGGAACGGTGCTAGTGGATGATGGAGATGGGGTGGCGGGTTTGCTCGTAATCTACCAGATTTGTTGATTTTAAATGAAAAGTGTTAACGATAGGTATCATAAGGAGGGGAAATAGCTGCTCCAAGCTGTTTGATAAAGAGAACAATTTTGGTAAAACTTGTTTTCATTGATTTGTTTTCCTTGATTGGTATACATCTTATAGTGGTTACAGCTATCATAAAAAAAGAAATAATTAATCACTTTGTTTGATTGATTGTATTACAATGATTATGATTTCCTTTTTTACTATGATTATTATTTCCTTCCTTCCTATTGTTTAGGACACGTTTCTCACACTCTCCCTCTAGCTGAGTCGTCGGATCTTCGATGCTCATCTTGTGTAACACTTCGTGGTATACTCTATTTGGTACAGCTTTAGTGAGTATGTCTGCTAGCTGATCCTCAGTCTGAGTGTAAGGCAAAAAAATAATTTCTTATTCCAATTTTTCTTTGATGAAGTGTCGATCAACCTCGACATGCTTGGTTCTGTCGTGCTGGAACGGGTTCTCTGAGATGCTGATTGCTGCTTTGTTGTCACACATTAGCCTACAAACATTCTTTAGAGGAAATCCCATCTCTGTTAAGAGTTTCCTTAACCACAATACCTCTGCTACTCCTTTGACAATACCCCTGAATTCAGCTTCAGCACTTGAGAGTGAGACCACTTTCTGTTTCTTGCTCTTCCAGGTGACCAAATTCCCTCCGACTAGAGCAAGTACCTTAAAGTCGATCGTCGATCGTTAGGATTACCTACCCAGTCTGCATCTGTGTGGGCTTGAATCTCCAAGTGACCATTTCTTCGGAACACTACTCCTCTCTCTGCCGACCCCTTCAAGTACCCAACAACTCGTAGCGCGGCCTCCAAATGGTCCTCTTGAGATTTACGCATTAACTGGCTTACAACCCCGACAGCATAATCGATATCCGGCCGGGTGTGTGACAGATAAATGAGTTTTCCTACAAGCATCCGATACTGTCTTCTGTATACCAGCTTTTCTCCTTCAGTGATTCGTAGGCCATGGTTTACCATCGTTGGTGTTTCCGCTGGTTTACAGTCCATTAAGTCGGTTTCTGCCAATAGGTCTATGATATATTTTTATACGAGATAAATATGCTCATACTTGACCTTAGTACTTTAATGCCTAGGAAGGTCTTTTGTCTTCCCAGATCTTTCATCTCAAACTCCTGAAATAGTCTCTGCTTCAGTTCGTCTATCTTTTCTCTAGTGATGATCATATCATCCACGTAGATAATCAAGCAAGTTACCAGATTCCCTCGCCGTTTTAGGAATAAGGTGTGATCAGAATTACTTTGGCAATAACCATACCTTCTCATTGCCACAAAGAATCTTCCGAACCAGGCTCTAGGAGACTGTTTTAGGCCATACAACGCTTTGCGAAGCCTACACCCTTCACCGGGACCAAATCCATCAGAAAACCCTAAAGGAACCTCCATATACACTTCTTCCTTTATATCACCATGTAGGAATGTATTTTTAACATCAAACTGGAATAAGGGCCGGTCACAGTTGGCTGCCACAGAAAATAACACTCTTATTGTGTCAATCTTGGCCACCAGAGAGAAGGTCTCTAAGTAGCCGATGCCGTATGTTTGAGTATATCCTTTAGCTACCAGACGGGCTTTGTATCTTTCAATAGTGCCATCTTCCAGGTATTTGATGATGTATACCCATTTGCACCCGACTGGTCTCTTTCCTGGGAGCAGCTTATAATTTCCCATGTCCTGTTCTTTTCAAGTGCCTTCATCTCTTCTTCCATGGCGTGTCTCCGCTTGGGGCTTTTTATTGCTTCCTCTACAGTTTTTGGGACCTCTGGCTCATATAATGACGTTTAGAATGATGTCGCAATTCTCAATAGTTTCCTCTTCACCAGGTCAGCCACTGGATACTTTGAGTTTCTGGGAATATATTCCAGTTCATACCGGACCGGTGGTATTCCTCTATTCCTGCGAGGGGAAACTTGATATCTCTCCACTGCGCTTTCCCTGTTAGACACATCAGGGGAAGTACATAGGGGTGAAAGAGCTGGGAGAAGGAGGTTAGGAGAAAGACTTACCTCAGCATGTTCGTTTGGAAGAGGAATCCCTGGTGTGTGCTTAGATAACTCGGATGTTACTATGTTTTCAGAGGTATCTCCACCAGGTGTCGTGGTTGCGAGAGAGTCGATTGGTAGAGTTGTACTAAGTAGTCAATCGAGCAAGTCGGTTCGAGAGTTCACCCCCTGGCTCAGAAATTGGGTGTAGTAATATTCGGTTTCAAGAAAATTGCAGGTCCACGGTGGTGTATATACGATTTTTGACTGCATCATAATGCCGATATCCTTTTTGATTGACCTCGTACACAACAAAGACACATTTGGTAGCATAGGCGTCAAGCTTTAAACATCGTGTCTTCGGAATATGTACATATACAGTACACCCAAACACTCGAGGAGTGAGTGTGAGGTCAATTGGAATGGATGTGTGTTGGGCTAGGGTGTCGATCGGAGTTTGGAGGTTGTGGATTTTGGTGGAGAGTCGGTTATGAGGTAAGCCGCGGTGGCAACCGCCTCGAGCCAAAAATATTTGGGAACTTTAGATTCAATCATGAGGACATGAGTAACTTTTAGTAGGATTCTGTTCTTGCATTCGGCCATGCCGTCTTGTTGTGGTATGCTAGGACAAGAGGTTTGGTTGATTAGGCCTTTTTCAAGAAAGAATTGTTGCATAGGGTAGTTGACATATTCACGTCCATTGTCTGTACAGAGTATCTGGATTGAGGTTTGGTACTGAGTTTGTACATGTGCAAAAACAAGACAAAACGTTCAAAGACTTCAGATTTTCATTTAAGGAGAAATACCCATGTCATTCGTGTGCAGTGATCAATCAGGACAAGAATATAAGTGACTAACATCGCTACCTCAAGCAATACATCGGAAGAAATCTCCGGAGGCATTGTTGGATTCACAGGAGGGAATGAGCCAGTAGAAGACAGCGGCTCAGAAGGAGTTTTTCGGCCACCAGGTAAAAGGGAGAAACGGAAAGGGGAAAATGAAACCCTTTCTCCCTTCTCCAACCCTAAATCCCATTACAAAGAGTGCTTGGACAGTTTTACCCCTGAAATAAATTTCCATTCAGATCCGTGCACTTCCACTGAATTACAACCTGGTCCTCAGCCTAACTTTGGCTCTGATACCTTGTTTGATAAACATAACAATTTTTGTACAACTTGTTTTCATTGATTAGTTTGCTTTAATTGATATACATCTTATGGTGGTTACATTTATCATAAAAAAGAAAATAATCAATCACTTTGGTTGATTGATTGTATTACAACGATTATGATTCGTTTCTTACTATGATTATGATTTCCTTCCTTCCTATTGTTTAGGACACGTTTCTCACACAAGGATTAGAGAAGTTTAACATTTGAAGAATTCAGTACCAAAGAAAAACATTGAAGAAAACATGTGAAAATCATAAGTTTGGTGCATGTCTTAAATTACGTAGAGCAGGTGAGGTGCTCTAACTTAACTGTAACCGCTCTAGTGAAAATGCCAAATTCACAGTTAGTTTTTATTTTCAATGGAGTTAAGAACACAATTTTTTTTGCTTCTAGAATCTGATGGAATAAAGTAAAATGTCACACTAAATTGGTTGTGTCTCTTATATTGTGAAGTGGCAGTTGATCTATACAGTTTCACGCAATTTTCATTATAGTCATCGGAAAACAACTTCTATGTGTTTCTAACACATGAGTATGGTTATGCAAACGTGAGAACCTAGTGTACCGGAAACGCCCTTTATCTATTGTAGAAACTTGATATGATGATGCTCTAACCCCTCACCTGAAACCTGAATTCTTTTTCATACATGAAGAGGAGAGTTCTTCCCTTAGTACGATTTTTCTCCCTTGTAGGAAATGACAAGTTTGTTTTTTCGGATTTTCACTCCTATAAATGCGATGGAATCCGGATGTAGGAGTCATATGCCAGGTTCTTCACCATTATGCAGGAGACGTTATGAATTCAGTAAAGTGTTTTCATTTCTAATGAAGTGAATGACACACTTTTCTTTAATTTTGGGATATGATGAAATAAGCAAAATGACTCACTAAATTAGATGCATTTCTTATACTATGAAGTAGTTATTCGACACAGTTTGACGCAATTTTTATTATGGATCATCGGAAAACAACGTCTGTGTGTTTCTAAAACGTGGGTATTGTTGAAGGAGTCCACAAAAATAAACAAAGTGACCAACCGAGGTGTCGTACTGAGCTGAAGTGTCACACCAAAGTTAGAATCAAAGATGAAAGGAGGGTTGAGCAAAGGTGTCTTACCGAAGTGAGGATCAGAGATAGAAGGAGTGCCCAGCTGAGGTGATAAGCTGAAGTAAGACAGAAATGAAGAAATACCAAACCGAGATGCCAAGCCGAGGTGAGGACAGAAGTAAAAGGACTTAGGCTAAGGAGATGAAGTGCTGAGCTAAAATAGGCACTGCTGAGGTAGAAGGATACAATGTCAAATTGATGTGATAAAGTGAAGCGGTAAATGCCGAGGTGAGCTAAAATGAGAAGTGCGGAGGTGATAAAGGAGCTGAGCTGAAAGAACCCAAGCCGAGATGACGAAGTAAAGGCACACATCAATGATAGGATGCCGAGCTAATGGGACGAGGTGAAGGCAAATGAACTAAGTAGATGCGCCAAGCTGTACTCATCACATCATAACAGAAAAGGATAGACAGCAACAAGAGACTGCATTGTCGAGGAAAAACACTTAGAAAAATACGAGTCTCAAAGGCATCACTGAAGAGATGAACAGAGCAACGACACAACCCAGAAAATACAGGAAAAGGAGAGCTCATACGAATATACTGTACATACATCTACTAACTCAGTGGACCCAATAAACAATTGTAAATAGAATATAACCGTTAGAGATAGCCGTTGTGGCTTGAGATTTCTTACCTCTTCCAAGCCTTATAAAAGATAAACTCATGTACATTCAAAATGATAGAAGAAATATTGAAGAACTATAGAAGTTCCAAGAAGCCTGAATAAAATTTTTACAATTCAACCTCCAATTTATGCTCTTCTATTTTACAATTTGTTCTTCCATTTTTATAATGTGTGCTTTCAAAATGCTTCCTAAATGTTTTGATTCACTTGCTTCCGCTTCATACTATGTGCCTCTGAAAATCCAACAAATAGGGTTGTGTATATCCGACCTTCCATATTTCGCTACAGGCAAGAGCTAGCGTTTAAGATAATGGGATGACATTGTAGTCGTATTATGAATTCAGTAAAGAAAAGAAAAATTAAACTGGATTGGCAGATTTAGTATCATTTTTGGAATGCACATCATATAATTTTTATTTTTAACTCCGTATTCTTTTTCCTGCTTATTTCACAATTCATCCGTACATGACATGGATTACATGTTAGTTTCCACGTAGTGTCACTAACTATCCATCAAAAAAATAATTTACATGTTTGTCTGCTCGCCTGTGCTTTCATTTTGACTGTGTCTTCCTTTTGTTTCCGTATGAGTGTGTCTTTTTCTTCTATGTCATATTTGTCCAACATTCATTAGTTTGTTTTTCTGTTTATTTAGATCTATTTTTTTTTTGTGTATCTTTTCCTGCTTTAGTATGAATTTGTCAATATAGTTACTAATTATAACAAGAATAATTAAGTCTTATAGAGTAGGTGGTCTCATTAGAAATAAACTCTCTATCCCTTCAGATAGATGTATTGTTTGACTGACGTTCACTTTCTCTATACCTTAACCATAACTTTTGATACCATTAAGACATATTGAGTATGATTGATTGATGTGTATACTAAGAGTAACTAAGTAACTGCTGAGAGTATTCCTGTACGTAAATTTATCTAATAAAGAAATCAAATTAAGAGATGCTTCGATGTCCATTGGGGTTTCAAATACCGCAAGCACAACCACGAATCGGTTGGGATAATGGAGGTAATTTAGATTTAACCATGATTGGGAAAAGTTTGGCGTCAAGTGAGGGAACAATGAAAAATAAAAGGAATTTTGATAAAAACCGCCTACACTAGGTCAATTCCCGGTTGCCGGATGTCAGATATTCATTTAACCAATAAGTATGACTGCTAGACGAATTAGATAAAAGTATGCATGCTACTTAAAACTTTGTAGAAAAGTATGGATACCAGGTACAATTAACCCAACCAGAAACACAAAGAAAGTTATGAAGAGATGCAAATTCGCCATTCTGAGACCTTTTTTCCTTTGTTTGTTTCACAGGAAGATATACGACAACAACATTATTTTATTGCCCTTCAGTCTCTGACGGAGTATGAATATTCAGATACATACAATTATGTATATGTATTAGAAACACACAGATATTGTTTCAGGAAGATATAAGAGTATATAATATTTGAAACTTAAAATTAATTCTCATGGGGACTCGATTTATATTGTTGATCTAATATTAGTATGTTCCTTTCATGATACAGACGGGCATTTTCCTTTTAACTTTGAATATCTGCTTCATTATTTTTAGTCTGATTTGAACCGGTTTCTTGCATGTTTTCCCCGAAAATTCTGCAACTTTATTCCAAATCCTTTTTCTTTTCCGTTTAGCAAACTACGCCCATTCCAAAGTGTGATTTGCGTAACATTTGAATAGTTCAAACGTTTATCACATGGTCAAAAATTTTTTATACTTGTCATTATTGTATCCTGATTTATATGTTAAGACAAATGATATTAACTACGATTATTACATACAATATCTTCATGAAAAGAACTCAATTGTTCATCTGCCATTATGATCTTCCACTTATGTAGGCCACAAATTTCTTCAACAAGATGTAGAATCAACCAGTCTTATTAATTAGCAAAATTTCAATTATGTGTGATTGTAACTTACACAAATAGGTGTCGATCACACATAATACAAAATGCTTATTTGCTATGAATAACTTCACTGTTTAATCTTCACATGGTAAATCATATTTTCAAATTAAGCTCAAGGTAATCAATTGATTTTCTTTAACAACAAAATCAATCATCGCCAATTAAGAAAATCTAATAAATATGGTATGATTAAGATAATGGACATTAAATAAAAAACAAAATCAGACAAGACAAATTTTCAGATACCGTGAATAAAAATGTTAACGGCCATTTGTACTATACTTTACGGTGTTAATACAAGATTCTTTTTCTCGAAAAAATGTCAACGCGTAACGACCCTTCACCTTGTCGACATTACCACTGGATTGGAGTGCACTGGAGGTTGAGAGCACCAGCTTGAACCTCCAGCTAGTGGCAAATGTCAATTTATCAATCGAAGAAGGGATGCCTGCTAGCTATTAGAAAACTGCATTAATAGAATTACAGAGTCGTCCGAAAACAAAATTTAAATTGCAGGTTATAAATACAGTCTGTACACACACAGATATAATATATATATATATATATATATATATATAAAATTATATGTAAAGAGACACACAGATCATAATTTACTTAGATACGAAGCTGCCGTATGCGTGCATTCTGCATAAATAATCCCATTCAAAATAATTCAATTTTGAACAAGCCTTTAGAGTTCAATCAGATTCGCCAGCTTCTGATGAATAAGCATTGACTATATGCTACAGCTAAAATACAATGATATGCAGAACACATTTTGTTTTGGTTAGTACAACAATATTACTCCATTGTCTTAGAGGCTCCCGCCTATAACGGAGTATGTGAAGATCGGATGTACGCAACCATACTCATGTGTTAGAAACACATAGAGGTTGTTTCCCGATGACCCATAATGAAAATTGCATGCTGATCAACTGCTATTTCACAATATAAGAAGCGCGGCCAACTTAGAGAGCCATTTTGTTTTATTTCATCATATTCCAAAGTCAATGAAAAGTGTGTCCTTTAACTTTATTGGAAATAAAAAGATTTTTCTTGGTTAGTACAAATAAGGAAATAACAAGAGTCTTGAGCTAGTACATTTGTATTAGTTCCTCTCACCCAAATGCGTATATATGTATTTTAAACACACACACATATAGACACATACACATGTAAATATTTATGTATGCCACATAATAGTGTATGTTCGAAATTTAGTCTAAGATATAGCAACCAAACAGAAAGAAATAGAAAAAAAACCAGAAATAGCCAAGTACCAAATGTTGATGTACTTAAAGCATTTTTGCCTCTATCAATTGAGTAAGATAGACTCGCGACAAATGCCTTCCATGATATAACATCTTGGTCTTGTCTTTTGTTCTACGAGAAGGAGATTGGACTTATGTATTGAAGTGTTTAATATCAGAGGAAGAAGAAGAAAGAAACCGAAGAAATTCTGCAAGTTTTCACAAAAGTATATCCAAAAGTCTATCTTCAAATCTTAAGATTCTTGCATTTATAGCATTTAAATTTAACAAGAAAAAAGTTAAGTTAACACCACTCTACATAATTTAACTTTTAAAAGTAGTTTCTGATCGTTGATGGTTAAAAGGAAGTGTTTCAAGTTACAAAAGTTGCATCATTTTATGAAAATACAGTTGAAAATTCTGCTGCCCAGAAGTCGATCGAACTCATAATTTAAATAATTTGAACGTTGCAAATGAACATTTGAGAACAAACTCATGATCGAATTTTGGTGAATCACATTGTCAAAGGTTCGGTATTGTGTAACAGAAACTTCATAATCAGACCGAACTCAGAATTCAGGATATGGTCCGACCAAAGGTGTTTGGTATGAAAACAGAAACTTCAGAATCAGACCGTACTTAGAATCCATAGTATGGTCAGACCGAACGTTCGGTCTCTGATGTTAAACTCAGAATTCATAGTATGAGAGTTTGGTTTCCTTGACTCAAACCAAGTCTAACTTATTTTTCTAATCAACTTTTTTATATGTTTTATATAAATTTAAACCATCTTTCTAAAACATTGTTATGTGCTTTTTCCAACAATGTATACATACGCGTATACCCACAAGGTTTATATATTTATTTTTACAGTTTCATTTAGATGGAGAAATATATTATGTAGATTAAAATTAGGAGGATATTAAGTGAAGTAGTTTTTTTTTTTAATTAATAAATGTCTATAAACTATCGAAGCATATGTTAAAAGTGAAAACAGAATGCCCCTCGGTGTCATGAACCATATAATAATATTTGATCAGCACTATAAATTGAGTCCCGATGTGAATTATTTTCTCAAACCTCTCAAAATGGCAAAATTGTTTCTCTTCATGTCTTTGTTTGTTCTCCTGGTTGTGCCTGCACACTTTGACAACCCAATGGACGTGGGAGCACCTCTGCATTCGGGAGGTACGTATATCATTGTCCTGGTTTCCGTTTTCTTTTGGTTCGACTGCTTTTTTGGGTAACAACAACAACATTACCCCATTGCATTAGAAGTTCCTCTCTATAACGGAGTATAAAGGGTCGGATGTACTCATGTGTTTGAAACACATAGAGGCTGTTTTCCGATGGCCCATAATGATGCGTCAAGTTATGCCGATCAACTGGTACTTCACAATATAAGAA
This sequence comes from Eustoma russellianum, assembly GCA_036186865.1. Taxonomy (NCBI): domain Eukaryota; kingdom Viridiplantae; phylum Streptophyta; class Magnoliopsida; order Gentianales; family Gentianaceae; genus Eustoma; species Eustoma russellianum. The sequence goes on along the minus strand of AP025049.1, from coordinate 37,801,329 downwards.
GCGCATCCAATTTAGTGAGTCATTTTGCTTTATCCATCATATTCCAAAGTCAAAGAAGATTGTGTCATTGACTCCATTGGAAATGGAAAACGCTTTTTTAGGGTAAATAGTAGTTAATCTCACCTCATTTCTATTTTCCACAATTGAAGTTTATATTAAGTCTTTTATTTGCACCTCCATGAGTACATGGTCCAGGATATGAGCTCATAGAGATGGATGATTAAGGTTAGCGAGGTTTAGGTAGGATATAGAGTCACCTTAGAGTATATAAAGGGGTTTAGATACTCCCTCAACGTTAGGTTGACTTTGCACCTCTTGTGTTTTTCTTTGTCTCTTACAATCGCCAGACCCTAGCGACAACTTTTGTTGTTGTTGGGATATGCTTGTTATGTGTTGTGATTGTTGTATTAAGTCTTTTATTTGTGAAAGTATATCACGGTTTTCTGCATTTGAAGTTCATATTTCATCCCTCTTATGTCAGATAGTATTACTATGAAAGTTGAGGGCAGCAATGCTTTGCCCACGGCTAGCACCACAAAGGGGAAACTTCGTCAAATCCGTCCTTTCCCTTCGCTTGTAGCTAGAAAATTGGCCGATGATTATGTCCCAGCATGCCATGAGAGCGAGATTTGCGACGACGACGTTTTGTTTTGCGATAAAGAATGTAAGTGCAACCATGCTACGGGTATCTGCTATGCACCACCATGCCACATGAATGAACAATGCGACAATGTTACATTGTTTTGTGATACAGAATGTGTGTGTAGTACAATGATGGGTATATGTGTCATTGCTCATCGTGCGTAAAGAAAACGTACGTCTATAACAACATTGTCCAATTGCGTTACAGGAATACAATGTGGTACAATTATGAGATATTACCTGCTGGAATCACTACTAAATTAAATTATGGACGAGAAAAGAAAACGTACGTTTTCTTATGTTATTTGTTTCCGTGTGTACTCCCTGTTACACTCATATGCGTTTGAGCAAGTCAGCATATGTTTTCATGTTATGTTGAAGTTAAAATTACTAAAATTAACTCTCGAGATTGAGGAATTTCAAGAATTCATTCAAGTTGATCGTAATTTTACAAGGTTGTTTTCCTTTTGTAGAGAGAATTCTACTGCTAACGGCTGTAATTTACCACTTGGTTAATAATCGCTGTTCATCTACAGTAATTTCTAACGTCTAATGGCTACTTACCTGTTCTGTTCAGCTATATACAGTAAAAATTCTAAATTATAATACTGTTCTGCTCAGCTACGTACAGTAAAAATTCTAAGTTATAATATTTCTAAAGAATTGCAGATCAATCTTAGTGTTGCTCAGTCGATTTGTACTTCATTGCGTCACATCGGCTAGCACCTTTTTATTTTAGCTTTGTTGTCTTCAGTCTTCGTTCCGTGCTCCTATTCTCCTCAGCTTGTCTTCAGCTCAGCACGACTATCCTTTATCCTTTTCACATCAGCTCAGTCTTCCTTCGTTCGTTCTTCTTCTTAGTTCAGCTCAGTTCAGTTGACAGTTTTATTTTCCAGCACGGTGGTTACTTAGATCAATTTAGTATGCCTGGTTTCAGCTCGGCACACCTCGGTTGGACTTGTTTCCACAATAATAATACTTGGTATCAAGGAATGTTAGCAACCAACCCCCAACCCTCCATCCTGAGAAATGCCTCCTCCAGATCCACTAGAGGTGGATCTTAAATGCCTTTCAAGATCCTGGACAATCACGCTCACTTTTTCTCGCCATGAACTCTTACATCTTTTCCGAAAAGATGATTGATTAGTTAGACACAAACTTCAAGAATGAAACATCATTGGATCGGTTCATCCCGCATCACCAATCTGCTTACCAAAAATGGCTTACTTGGAGCTTTTGATTCAGTGGTGTAGCTCAACGAAGCAGCCGCGTCACCTACGGCTAGCACCACAAACTTCATCAAAGCCGCCCTTTCCCTTCGCTTGTAACTAGAAAATTGGCCGATGACTATGTCCCAGCATGCCATGACAGCGATATTTGCGACGACGTCACTTTGTTTTGCGATAAAGAATGTAAGTGCTACCATGAGGCGGGTATCTGCTATGCACCATCATGCCACATGAATCAAGAATGCAGCAACGATACATCGTTTTGTGATACAGAATGTGCGTGTAGTACAATGACGAATATATGTGTCACTGCTCAGAGTGTGTAATCACACTTAAGTTACTAGACAGAAAGGTCTTTATTGTATCGGAGAAATAAGAATACATTGTAGTACAATTATGAGATATTATCTGCTGGAGTCACTACTAAACTAAATTATAGACGAGTCTTATGTTATTCGTTTCCGTGTGTACTCTGTGTTACACTCATGCGTTTGAGCAAGCCAGCATATGTTTTCATGTTATTTTGAAGTTAAAACTATTGAAAGTAACAATACTTGGTATCGAGGAATGTTAGCAACCAACCCCCAACCCTCCTTCTTGAGAAATGCCTCCTCCAAATCCATTAGAGTTGGACCTTAAACTCCTTTCAAGATACTGGACAATTAAGCTCACTTTTTCTCGCGATGAACTCTTACATCTTTTCCGAAAAGCTGATTGATTAATGTAAAAAAAATACACAATTTACAACCGAAAACTTACTTTTTCTAATTTGATCGATCAAAATTTATAGGTGTTTATACATTGATTGATATCTATCACTTTCCAAATTATAGCTAAAAAAGATAAGCTCAAATCCTATCATTAGTGTACAATCAAATTCAAATATTTGATTAGATAATGCTAATCTCCTAATTAATGTACATATCCAATCACACCCCCAAATATCCGTAATGACAGTCTTTATCTACCGAGTAGGATCAAGTCAGGAATCTAATGTCCAGCTCAGCACAGCAGCTCGGTTAATTCAGGAAGGACTCCAGCTCGCCAAATCAAGCTCGGTTAATTCAAGAAGGGCTTTAGCTCGGCAGATCAAGTCAGCTCTGCTCTAACACCCCTACCCCCTCAAGTTGGCGCGTGTAGATGGGAGACGCCCAACTTGGACATTAGGGAATGAAAGTCTCGAGAACCAAGAGACTTGGTAAGCAAGTCGGTCAGTTGCTGAGTGGTAGAAACATGTGTAGGACAAATTTCACCAGCAAGTACAGCATCGCAAAAGAAATGACAATCAACTTCAATATGTTTTGTCCGTTCATGATACACTGGGTTATGGGCAAGATGTAAGATAGACTGACTGTCAGTGAAGATAAGAACAGGAGTATCATGTGGGACATCACAGAATTGAAGCAGACCCAGAAGCCACTTGATCTCGCAGGTTGCATAAGCCATGGCCAGATATTTTGCTTCAGCCGAAGAGCGAGAGACAATGTGCTGTTTCTTGGTTTTCCAAGAGATGGGGGCATCACCGAGCTTAATGTAGTAGGCCGAAATCGAGCGTCGAGTAAGCGGGAAACTAGCCCAGTCATAGTCACAATATGTTGTGAGGTGCAAGGAACCCGCCCGAAGGAAAGAAAATTCCTTGACCCAAATGCCCTTTGAGATAACAAACTACTGCATGCAGCCCGCCAATACTCAAGCCTTGGAGATTGCATGAATTGCACCAAAGTGTGAACATTCATGCGTTTGAGCAAGCCAGCATATGTTTTCATGTTATTTTGAAGTTGAAACTATTGAAAGTAACAATGGTATCGAGGAATGTTAGCAACCAACCCCCAACCCTCCATCTTGAGAAATGCCTCCTCCAGATCCATTAGAGTTGGATCTTAAACTCCTATCAAGATCCTGGACAATCAAGCTCACTTTTTCTCTCCATGAACTCTTACATCCTTTCGGAAAAGCTGATTGATTAGTTAAACAGAAACTTTAAGAGTGAAACATCATTAGTCCGGTTCATCTGCGTCGCAAGTTGTGCTTACGAAAAACGGCTCACTTGGAACTCTTGATTCTATGGCGTGTCTCAATGAAGCAACTGCGCTGTACTACCAAAGTTTGAGAATAGGTCGAAGGCGTTGCATCTCCCCATTGAAACAATTTCCACACCTAGGAAATTTGCTTTGGTGAGTTGGTTCTATAACTCAGTGAAACTTTCTAGCTCAATAGCATCTCCTTGCTAGCAGGACTATAACTGCCGAATTACATCCAAAGACAAGTATAGAATCACCAAGTTCACAAATCAAGCAGAACGCTGATCTTTCTACCTATTTGTAGTTCTCAAAGATGTCTTTACTTCAAGAATGATCTTATATAATAGTACAAGAATGATCTTATATAATAGTACGATTATGAAGCAAGATGCACGACGTTTCTGCCTTAACCATTCTCTTAAACTTGCTTTATTGTTATGTAACAATTTTCACACCTATGTATATGCAGAAATTTTATGCTCAATGGTAACCCTCAGCCAACACCCAAAGCCCCAACACCATCTGTGCGAAGAAGAGCCACAACACCTCTGATGAAGTCGGATCTTCACCAGATGAATCGAAGACGATCCTTGTGGTATGGCGTCAACTCTCCGTTAGGGTTCGTCTCTGGAACCTGAGAAAGATATGTAACGTTAGAGGCCCAGTGTCCTCTCCGACGCTCAAGTCGGTTGTGGACATTTTTGTATATAGTTTATGCTGGAAGCAAAGGCTATGAGTAACCTGTTTAAGGCTCCCTTACTGAGAGGGTGGCTGTTTATATGGATGAGCTCTACTGTAGCTTTGGCCGAGCCGAGATGGTTGAGTCTTAGATGCCACTTAGACTTAAAGAGACTTGAAAAGGACTTGGAAAAAGATCCCCTGCTTCTACGAAGGAAGATTTATTTATAGCTGTTGAAGCTGAAGGCTACGTGGCCTAGAGATAAGGTGGTGATGACACCTGGTTGTCTGGGTGGCAGTTCAAGCTTGCATGACTGCCACGCGGCAGCTAATGGTTGCGGTGCTGGCAATTCTTCTTCGTACAACTGACATGTGGAGATAAATGTCTGAGCTATTGATAGTCTCAGTTTGCGTAAATGCCAAGTGGCACCATGTGTTGGGCTGAGAGGCCAAGTTTGTCAAGTGGCAGGAGTCTGCTTAAGCATGCTATGGTCGATCCGAAATGCTTTGTGTGTGGTGCGGCCAAGGAGGCAAGAGCAGTTTTGCCGAGCTGAGCTGAGCAAATTGACCAGTGTAGTCTAACCTCGTAAGCTGATCAGATAAAGTGGTTGCCGAGCTGACCTACCTTCGGCCCCTGGCCGAGCTGACCCAAGGCCGATATGGTACTTGGGCCTTGGGATGTTATCTAACGACATTTGGGTGGAATTAGGGCAGGCCGAGGCCGACCAGTCAACTAGCTGAGCTTGACTTATGTTGATTGTTATTGACTAACTTGGGATTCTTGTCTCATCTAGCAGATGAACTTTGGTCTCATCACTTTGCCCCCATATTAGTTTGGCCGGGCCGGCCAAGGAGGGCAGGCTAATCGATTCAGAGCTTTTAATGCGCCATTTTGACAAATAGTGGCGTGTCTGCTTCTGGCTGGCAGTAACGCGCTTTGAAGGTTTCGCAGACTGCGAAACATCAGTCATCTTTTTCTTTCGGCGGTTGAAGGCCTAGAGGACGGGACTCACGAGGAGTCACTTGGGATTGAATTCTGGGGCTTAAATAGTGGTCGTCTGGCGGGCTGCTGGAATTTCATTTCCTTTATGCGTCGTCGGCTTTCTTCGCTGCCTGGTTTCCTCTTTTACTCTGGCAATCTTCTTGCGTTTTTCACCAGTTATCCTCCTTTTTCTCTAGCAGTCTTCCTGACTTTTTGTTCCAGCCATCCCTATCTTTTTTGTTATCTGTAAGTTTCTCTTCTTGCTCTTACCATGGCTTTTTCATCTGATTTCCAGAATGTGTCTGAAGCCGCGTCTTACGCCAGCGGTGATCGAGAAGACTACAGTTCTTCATTCTCGTCGGAGAGGATGGTCTCCAGTGATGCTCGTCTGTTGGCAAGGCTACGCAAGGCTGCTGGCGGTTTTGCTAGGCACAGCAAAAGTGCTCAGCCTAGCAGGGCCATCACTGTGATTGATTCCTTGTCGGAGCAAGCCGAGGTTGTTCCTGCTCCGGCGGCTGTGAACCCTTCTGCTTTGCCGGGGGCTCCATCTTTGCAGACGGGGGTAATTCATAGAGGCCCACCGTCTGCTCAGGTTCAAGCTCTCCTTCTAGCACCAGATGGTGAAGTCGGATCTTCACCAGGTGGATCAGAGACGATCCTTGTGATATGGCGTCAACTCTCCGTTAGGGTTCGTCTCTGGAACCTGAGAAAGATATGTAACGTTAGAGGATCAGGATCAATGCCTTGGGGAAAACCCTCCGACGCTCAAGTCAGTTATGGACATTTTTGTATATAGTTTATGCTGGAAGAAAAGGTTATGAGTAACCTGTTTAAAGCTTTCTTACTAAGAGGGTGGTTGTTTATATGGATGAGCTCTGGCATAGCTTTGGCCGAGCCGAGATGGTTGAGTCTTAGATATGAAAAGGACTTGGAAAAGGATCCCCTGCTTCTACGGAGGAAGCTTTTTTTATAGCTGTTGAAGCTGAAGGCTGCGTGGCCTAGAGCGAAGTTGGTGATGACATCTGATTGTCTGGGTGGCAGTTCTAGCTTTCATGGCTGTCACGCGGCAGCTAATGGTTGTGGTACTAGCAATTCTTCTTCGTACAGCTGACATGTGGAGATAAATGACTGAGCTATTGACAGTCCCAGTTTGCGTGAATGCCAAGTGACAGCATGTGTTGGGCTGAGAGGCCAAGTTTGCATCTATCAGGTGAACTTTGGTTTCATCAACCTCTCCCTCTCGCCGAGTCTCAAGAACCACCGCCCCCACCCACCGATTTCCTCCACCAAAACTACTTTGTGCCGCCACCCTCTCTCCCCTATTCTCTTCTCTGCTTGTCCTTATTCTTTCCCTTTCCTGCAGTTCATCTGCCCCTGCCTCCTACCTATCCAAACCAATATTCATCTCGACCACCTGTCTACCTATTTCGCCACTAAATCTGCCACCATAACCTCCTTCAGTCCACCCAGATTCCCCACCTGTCTCAGCATCAAGTCCATCACCATATTCTCCTCTCATTCTAATTTGATACAATGAAATATTTCTGTAAAAAGTAGATCGGGAGGGAGGCCTGGGCGGCTTCAGGAGCGGTGGTGGTTGGGGGAGGCGTCCTTCGCCGCTGGAAATGGGTTTCTAGACATGAGACGGCTGGCGTCGTGGTCGCAGTTAGAAAAAGAGAAGGGGTATAACGGAGACTGTAAGATTGTTAACGGAATATTTTTCTTTGATAGGGTAAATGTGAGCAAATATTCATTGTCAAAGTTTATAAAATATGTAAACATTTTGTACAGGTTTAAAAAAGAGAAAAGATAAAAGCGTTTTTAACTCTTTTTGACTTTATAGGTAAAAATCTACCAAGTTCTCATACATTCGTCACACATATACATGTACATAAATGTATACATATACATACTGATGAAGTCGGATCCTCACCAGGTGGATTGGAGGTGATCCTTATGGTATGACTTCAACTCTTCGTTAGGGTCCATCTACAGAACCTGAGAAGGAAAGGTAACGTTAGAGGCCCATGGTCAATGCCCTGGGAAAAACCCTCCGACGCTCAAGTCAGTTGTGGGCATTTTTGTATATGGTTTATGCTGGAAGCAAAGGTTGTAAAGAACCTGTTTAGGACTCTCTTCCAAAGAGGGTGACTGTTTATATAGGTCGGCTGAGGCGTAATATTGAACGAGACGGGAACTGTTAAGTGTGGGATGTCCCTTCGACTTGGAAAGACTTGGAAAAGACCTCCACTTGTACGGAAGAAGCTTTATTTATAGCTGACGAAGCTGAAGACTGCGTGGCCTAGAGCAAAGGTAGTGATGACATCTGTCTGCCTTGGGGCAATTCTAGCTTGCATGATTACCACGCGACAGCTGATGGTTGCTGTGCTGGCTATTCCTCTTCGCATGGTTGACATATGGAGATAAAGAGTTGCGCTGTTGGCAGTCTCAGGCTGCATGAAGACCACGTGGCGTCACGTGTTGGGCTGGAAGGCCAAACTTTCTAAGTGGCAGGAGTTTGCCTAAGCACACAGTGGCCGAGCAGAGTCACTTGCTGCGTGGTTCGGCCGGGGAGGCAAGAACAGTTTGGCCGAGCTGAACTGGGCAGATTGGCTAGAGCAGTCTAACCTTGTATACCAATCAGATAAAATGGTGGCCCAGCTGACTTGCCTTCGGTACCTGGCCGAGCTAACCCGGGTCCGAGATGGGACTTTAACTTTGGGATGTCATCTCGCCTTGCAACTTTAGGTGTAATTAAAGTAGGCCGAGGCCGACAAGTCAACTGGATGATCTTGACTTACGTGGACCGTTATTGACTAACTCGAGAGTCTCGTCTTATCTAGTAGGTGAATTTTGGTCTCATCACATACATATATGTATTTTTTTTATCGTAGCAAAATTTTTATTGATTTCGAATAAAAGGGATTGTTACATTAATAAGTACATACCCTCGAATCAGTTTAGGAATATCATATAGAGAGTTGAAGAAATTGAAAGTGTTACATTGCATTTCATATCAGACTAAATAATGTGCTACATAATTGGTTTACAGGAGAGAGTTGTCCATAGTCGCTCCACTTGCATTTATTAGTAGCTTAAGCTTCTCAAATCTGACCCGACCCTTTTTGTCTGAAGCATTCTCTCCACCTTCGCTTTTGAGAGACCAAACCATTCTGTAGCAATCGGTTTCCATGGTGATGTTAGTCTATCTGAGGGAGAAAAGGGCCAATCCATTGATGGCTGCATGTATTTCTACAGACAGTGGATTAGAAATCGGAAAGTGGAAGGATATTGCACCAAGAAAAGATCCTTGAGAGTTGCGTAGGATCGCCCCACCTGCACCGCTTTTATTTGAAAATAAAACACATTTCATTGGTAGTATATCGGTCATGAAAGAGGCTAGTACATCTGGCGGGAAATTATCACTCCACTCAACAAAAAATCCTACCTTCTGATCAGGACGCGCCAGAACATGTGCAGGCACGTTCCTTTCTCTAAAAACATGAGAAAATTTAACTTTAGAAAAATATAAAGCAAGATTCTTGATATTGTTCGCTAGAGATCCATGTGGAGAGAGATCCTCTTCATTCGTCGTGATTCTCTGTTGGGCAGCCAAACAATTACCCTCCATTCCAATTTTTGTATATCCATAATTGAATGTATCTAACCGTCCCTCCCATATAACATCAAGTTCCGCAAATTCGAAGTCATTCTTTGTCGCCACAGTTTTAACGAAAGCTTTTTTGATGTTTCCGGTACAGTCTCGGTAAACCGCCCCCACTGTTGCCTTTGTTTTGCATATTGAGGCGTCAATACTCACTTTTACAAAGCCAAGATCCGGAGGTTGCCATTTGAAATTGTTAGACTGTTTTGTTTGGGCGGTTTTGCAAAGTGTATGAACTGCCAGATACTCGTCAGCCTGAAATCCCAATTGCACCAAAAAGATACATAAATTATATAAGAATGAGGTACGACTATACATGGTTTTAATTAAGATTTTGGTTGAATATGAATCTCTACTTATGTTAATCAAATTTCAAAATGGTATCAAAACTAGTTATATTCAATATGGGTTCGCACTTTGCGTAGCCTATGATGGTCATTTATTGTATGTCTCCTTCACCCGAGTACAAATATTTATGATATGCTTGTTGGTTGTCATGAAAGACGGGTCCTAAGTACATGCACATCTTAAGTTACTTTGTCATATAAGGGTTTTTTTTTAAAGATTTGTCATATATTGGTTGAATTTAAAAAAACTTGTAAGTCATATGAAAATAGATATCACCGTTGTTTTAAGGTCATAGATAGACGTAGACACTATCTACGCTTTAGGTTGACTATGTATTTGTTTGTTTATGTTTTACCGTTGTTTTGCATTACATGTACATATACACGTTATGTTTATTTTAATATCGAAAGCCTATTCTTTGTATTTCCTAAATTCCTTCACGAACACACTAGCACATTATATCTCTATTATTATGTCATTTATGCAGGTACATATAGAGCCGGGGGTATCACTGGAAGCGGATTCTCTATCCCTTGGGATAGAGGTATTGTTTGCCTACTAATTAACCTCCCCAGACCCTAGCGAGAGCGTTTGCTGTCGTTGGGATATACTGGGTACGCATGATGACGACGACGAAATTGTTTTAAAATTTTATATAAATATGAGTCCCTGCTCATACAATCTCATTTTAACAAACAGACAATGCGTGATTTTTAGAAGATATTCAAATAGAAGCATATGTGTTATGTTCGCAACCCATTATTTATAATAGTCAACATGAGTCAAATAAATGAACAATAACAAATGATTTTTTTCCCCCTTTGAATAACTTATTTAGGCATAAATTAGTCAAAGAACCTACGGAAAGACAATTATAGATCCCGCGACCTATTATTACAGGACATAGGTCCTTGTGATAAATAGCCAATTAGTAAGCTAACTACGTCCTTTCTTGTGAAAATTATATACTTCCATCGGAGCATATCTGCTATAAAAAGCATTTTCGGTGCATTAGGTTTTTCACATTTATACTGGGTTTGAAGAGGGGTCGGATCGTTTCGCAATATGAGGTATGCAGACTCATCCTACACTTTGTACAAGGAATTGTTTTTACAACTCAAACCCGTAACATGATTGTAAAATGAAACGTTAATTTCCATTGTAGCATATCTACTCTGGCAATCTGATTGGCTTCAATAGGAGCGGTATAAAAGCACGGTCAAAATCTCCGAATTAGCAGATCCCTTCTACTGAGGCAACCCTCTCTTGTAACTACTTGAGCGAGCTGCTGAAAACTATGTAATTCGTTCCTGTCTCGGTTAATTTTGTAACACAATATACCTACAGTGTGTAACTTGAAAATTATATATCCTCATTCTCTTAAAAATATTATTCTAATAAATTTTTCAACATAGTGTAACTATGATAGATTTGTGCTTGTGAGGCTAACAGATAGCTGCAGGAACAGGATCTGTTCATGATGAGACTAGAAACGTTCACCGGGCGGATCAGAGATGACCCGAGTTGAATGCCGTCTATCTTCCGTCTAAATTTGTCTATGGAACCTGAGAAGGAAGAGAAAAGTTGGAGGTCCCAGGGCGCTGTCCCGGGAAACCCTCCGACGCTTAAGTCAGTTATGGGTATTTTGGAAGGCAATTTATGCTAGAATAAAGGTTTAGATGAAATCTGTGTGACAATATCTCAAGGAGTGTTAGGCCTTTTAGGTATTGGCCGAGATGGAGTTCTTAAGAAGAAGGCTCCAGAAGTTGTTCTCCCAGTTGGATCCCCTTCCTCGTCTGGAAAGAGGAATATTTATACTCAAGATTGAGGAGGTTTGACCTCCTGCCCGATGATGGGATTGCGATGTGTCTGAGATGGCTGTCTTATCTGCTGCATAGCCGCAGTATGATGGGACAAAGGCCTGTGATTGCAGCTGTGTGAGTGGCTGGCTCTATACAATGTAGGTCGGCGTATTATGATGACCTTGTACTAATCCAGTTGATATTTGACACCTGGAAAGCATTCTGTAGAACTGCCTTGGTGGGTCCCAGATGCAAGTAGATAATATCTTCCTCTGATCTTATCCGAGATACTATGAATAACGGTGTTTATGGGAGCAGAACCGAGACTGTAACTTGATGCTAAGATGAAGCCGAGGCCGAAGTTAGTCAGAGGCCAAGCTGAATATACCTTTAAAAGTGCACTGTTAACTCCTTTATTTGCCGAGGTTGACCATAAGAGGCTGCTTTGACTGAGGTATTGCCAAGCCGAGGTGCAATATGTAAAACTGTCCTTACGAAATGACTTCATTCCTAACCAGTCTTGATCATGTTAAGCAGGTGCCGACCTGACTCAGGCATGCGGCCGAGCTGACCAAGGATTATAGTTGAATTTGCCTTAGCCGTATTAATAAACTTGCCTTAGCTAAAGGCATAAATGACCGAGCAGAAGTGCACTCCTGCCAAGCTGCAGGAGTTATCTCACACCTTAATTTGTCGTTGACCGTTTGTTGACTAACTGACGACTTTGTCTTTTCTGAGCAGGTCAGCTTTTGGTTCATCAATTCATATTCCCAAACGTCAACCAAGTGCTCAATGCTCAAAGCTGCCACTTTAGTTTCTTCACCTTCCTCCTGGAACGAATTCCCTGTTAAGGAATAGAATATTTGCCTCCTTATTTTTAATAGAAATCAAAGATTGAGATATTGTAGGCGTAATCATAGGGATTGATTGTATTGATTATATTGATTATTTACCTTGTATGTAGTAGAGGGAGTTGTATAAGAAGAAGCATACTGTACAGAGAAAATTATCAATGAAACATACGGTTTCACAAAATTCTTCTTATTACTTGCTTATCATGGTATCAGAGCGGGTTCGATCCTAACCCAATATACCAGAATTAAAGCACTGTTTTTTGAGTATAGGCTCAGAAACTCAGTCATCATTGCCTTAACTTACCTGATTCCGGCCAATACCTTTCCCGACCGACCTTTCTCAGCCATTACTTTGGCTTTGACCAGTGCAGTTTCAGCTCTTTCCTCTACCTGTTCACCAACAAAAGATAAAATCATGTTAGACCCAGGAACAACACAGGGAAGAGGAGCTACGCAGGGAAGTGGCTAGAGAAACTCCATATTTGCCCGTCCTGAGCAGGCGAAAGGAAAGGCTCAAGCTTGGCAAGCTAAAGCGAGGATGCAAGAGAGTTACGTGGCGGCGCTGCAGTTGCAATTGCAGCAGGCAATCATGACGTCCGGCGAAGGAGAGGCTGTGGGGCCCAGGTTCAGAATGGAGAGGAGTCCGGCGGAGGAAAAAGCACTGGGGTGGTGATTGGGGAAGCAGAAGACGCTGAGTCGGCTTATGTGGACCCGAACATAATTGTTGTTTCGAGTGGACCGAGTTGCAAGGCTTACCGAGAAAGAGTTGGTTCTTTAGGTGGTGCTGCCATACACTCTGGTCCGCTGAACAAACATGGAGAAGCTGTGAAGCCGTCTTCTGGGGCTGCCGCTGTGTTTGGTAGGGTTGGGGTTTTTAACCCCAATCCATTTTTGTCTGAAGTTCCCCAAAGTACCCCTGCAGGAATTGTTTCTTTCATCCCTGAAGTTTCACATATTTCAGATCCGGTCCCTAACCTTTCCACAAAGCTGACCGAAGTCCCTCCATTTTCTGGAAACGGTCAGTTTAATCCCTCCACTTATAAAATATCTACATCCGCCCTTGATTCCAACCAAAATTCCATAAATACCCCAAACCACCTAAAATCATCTAAATCATCCACGACCTATATTTGTGCCACTGCTTCATTAGACTCCACTGGGATCCTTGACAGTGGTGCAACTGACACAATGACTAATGACCCCAATGACTTTACTCATTGGACACACCTGAGCAAAACACATATTGAAACTGCTAACGGAACACTTATTCCTGTCTCCGGAGGTGGTACCATATCTATTACTTCTGATTTACGGCTGAATAATTGCCTTTATGTACCAGGACTGTCTTCAAAATTACTATCTGTCAGTCAAATTACCCGTGAATTACATTGTGTTGTACTTATGTATCCCTCTTTCTGCCTGTCAGGATATTCGCTCGAGGGTAATCATTGGACGTGACATTGAGAAGGAAGGACTGTACTACATCACAGATGTGGTACAACAGGGCCGGTCTAACCTTGCCACTGGAACTGCTCAGCACAGACTATGGTTATGGCACCGTCGGCTTGGTCACCCCTCCTTAGGTTACATGAAACTGTTATTTCCTTCATTATCTCATTCTGGACTTACTTTAAACTGTGACACGTGTTTGCGCGCTAAACATCATCGTTCTACTTATAAACCTAATAATACTCGAGTCAACACCTTGTTTAGTCTGGTACACTCTGATGTGTGGAGGCCATCCCCACATCCTACTACTCTTGGTTATCAGTACTTTATTACATTTGTTGATGATTTTTCTCGGATGACATGGATCTACTTCCTAAGAAATAAGTCTGATGTTTACCCTACAGTTGTTCAGTTTTATAACATGCTTGTTACTCAGTTTCACGCGAATATTAAAGTTTTTCGCTCAAAGGCGAATACGTCAACAGTAGCCTAAAGACTTTCTTTCAGGACCATGGGATTATTCATCAGACTACTTGCTCACATACTCCAGAACAAAATGGCGTTGCCGAACGCAATAATCGAATCCTGCTCAAAATGACCCGAGCTATGATGCTAGAGTCATCTGTCCCAAAATCTTTCTGGCTAGAAGCTATTGCTACATCTGCATACCTTCTCAATCTCTTACCTACTAAAATCCTGGATCATCGTACTCCTATGTCTGTTCTTGCCACCCACACTAAGCTACCTTCTGTCTTAACACTACCACCAAAAATTTTTGGTTGTTCTATTTTTGTTCATATCCCCTCCTCTCAGCGCTCTAAATTAGAAGCGTGCGCCGATAAATGTGTTTTTGTTGGGTATGCTATGTCTTAAAAAGGGTACTGGTGTTATAATCCTTGTACTCGTCGTATCCATATTACCATGGATTGTACTTTCCTCGAACATGAATATTTCTATGCCACCCAGTCTTGGTCTCAGGAGGAGATATATGGTGAGACCTACGATTGGCTCCATAACCATAGTGGTGCCGCGGTACCAACACGGTACGTAGGTGGTGCCGACTGTACTTTTCCTGACGATGGAGATACACGAGATACTTCTGAGCCACCAACCAATGATCCTCCTCAAGCGGATACTCTGCACGACCAGGTATCACCAATATCACCATTTCTTGATTTACCAGCCTCATCTTCTAATTTGAATAATGATAACGGTTCTTCCAGTCCCCCTGTCGTATGTGAAGTTGCTCAGGATGATAGGGACATTCCTGTAGACCAGGGCAGAATATTACCACCATGGCACAACCGAGGAAAGCCTCCAGTAAGTTATTCTCCAAGTAAGGTGTCAAAAGGAGGAGTGTATCCAGTAGCTGGAGCTAAAGGGTTGAGACCACAATCCATAGAACAGTCGAGGAAGCATTGAGTCAACCTGAGTGGTACAAGGCGATGGAAGAAGAGATGCAGGCACTATATAAGAATTGTACCTGTGATAAGGTTCTGCTACCGACAGGGAAAAGCCCAGTGGGATGCAGATGGTATACACGATTAAGCATAAGGCGGATGGGAGTATCGAGAGATACAAAGTGATACTAGTGACTATGGGATATACTCAGACACATGGAATTGACTACACAAAGACATTCTCACCAGTAGCTAAGCTTGACACATTCAGGGTCCTGTTTTCAATAGCAGCTACAAAGGATTGGCCACTTCATCAGTACGATGTAAAGAATGCGTTCCTCCATGGGGAACTGAAAGAAGAGGTGTACATGAGTGCGCCTCCCGGGTTCACTGATAGGTTTGCAGAAAATGAAGTGTGTCAGTTAAAGAAATCATTGTATAGGCTCAAACAGTCTCCCAGGGCATGGTTCGGAAGATTCACCACCTTCATGAAGAAACAAGGATACAAACAAAGTAATGCTGACCATACACTGTTCGTCAAGAAGAATGGAGCTCGGGTAACTTGCCTTATAATCTACATTGATGATATGATCATTACAGGGGATGATATGCAGGAGATGGCACTATTGAAACAACAATTGTTTATGGAATTTGAAATGAAGGACATGGGAGACCTAAGGTGTTTCTTGGGAATTGAGGTTTCACGCTCGAAACACGGGATATTCATCTCCCAACGAAGTATATTCTGGATCTTCTTGCAGAAGTTGGTATGTTGGATTGCAAACCTGCTAGTGTGCTCAATCAGAAATTATCATTTGAAGAGGGAAAGACTGATGCCGATCGTGGGAGATACCAACGACTTATGCAAAAACTAATATACTTGCACATACGCGACCAGATATAGCCTTTGCAGTTGGACTGGTAAGTCAGTTTATGCACAGACCTCAGAGCCATCATATGGAAGCTATAATGAGGATCGTTCGATATTTGAAGGGAACAACTGGACGGGGTATATGGTTCAGAAGTAATGGACATCTAGACATCCAGGTATACACAGATGCAAATTGGGCAGGTAATCTGATAGATCGGCGTTCTACTTATGGATACTTTGCTTTAGTAGGAGGAAATCTGGTCACATGGAGGAGTAAAAAACAGAAGGTGGTGGCGTTATCGAGTGCAGAAGCAGAATTCTGAGGAATTGCCAAAGGAATAATGGAAATATTATGGCTGCGCAAGCTGTTGGTTGACCTAGGTGTTGGAGTCTTGACTCCAGCAAAGCTGTTTTGTGATAATAAGGCATCAACAAGTATTTCAGAGAACCCGGTACAACATGATCAAACAAAGCATATTGAGATTGATCGACACTTCATCAAGGAAAAAATCGAGGATAGGGTGGTAGAATTGCCGTTTGTACCAAGTGAAGATCAGATGGCAGATATCCTAACAAAGACAGTAGAGGGGAAGGGCGTTTGATGAGACATTGGTCAAGTTGGGCATCGAAGATCCTCATGCTCAACTTGAGGGGGAGTGTTAAAGAATATAATATTTACCTTCCTTATTTGTAATAGAAGTCAAAGATTGAGATATTGTAGGCGTAATCATAGGGATTGATTGTATTGATTATATTGATTATTTACCTTGTATGTAGTAGAGGGAGTTGTATTAGAAGAAGCATACTGTACAGAGAAAATTATCAATGAAACATATAGTTTCACAAAATTCTTCTTATTACTTGCTTATCATTCCCATCTGGTGTGTATTGCTGAAAGAAACAGAAGAATTCATCCATGTCAGGTGTTATTGCTGAAAGCAAGAGATTTTCTAACTCTTCCGTTGTACAATCGTTTGACTTAATACATGGAATCATGTCATGTGTAATAGTTTCTTGAATAGATATTTTATCTTTTGGCTCATTAAGTAGAACAATATCGTATGTATTACTTTTTAGTTCTTAATACACGTGACATAATTGTGTAATAGTTTCTTGATTATATAGCTTTATCTTTTTGTTCAAATGGGAAAAAAGTGTTTTTCATTGATATGTATTCGATATACAACGCTGCTCTTCTTATAATCTACACTACAGGACGTACAAGGAAATAACCAATCAATCAAATTTTCTAACTATGGTGAGGATCTAATTATGCTACGTATGGTAAGAATTAATTATATACATATGGTAAGAATCCATTCTTTCCTTATCCTCAACACTCCCTCTCAAGTTGAACAGTGGGTCTTTGACGTTCAACTTGTCCAAAATAGTTTTAAAACTTCGACCGTTAACCGCTTTAGTGAGTACGTCCGCAAGTTGATCTTCTGACCGTACGAATGGCAAGGTAATGACTCTATGATCAAGTTTTTCTTTAATGAAGTGACGATCAATCTCAATATGCTTTATCATGTCATGTTGGACCGGGTTTTCTGATATACTGATGGATGCTTTGTTATCCCACTTTAGACTTGTTGGGCCGTTCGCTGGAAAACCAAGTTCTGCCATGAGCTTTCGTAACCACAAGACTTCAGTGACCTCTTTTGCAATGCCTCGAAATTCTGCCTCAGCACTCGACAAGGCAACCACACACTGTTTTTTTACTTCGCCAGGTCACGAGATTCCCTCCAACCAGGGTAAGATACCCAAAAGTAGATGGCATGTCTACTATATTTCTAGCCTAGTCCGCATCGGTATATGCCTCTATATCTAGGTTTCCATGGTTCTGAAAATAGAATCCCTCATCCAGGAGTGCCCTTGAGATACCTCAAAATCGGATAAACTGCTTCAAGATGATTTTTCTGTGGGTTGTGCATGAACTGGCTCACTACTCCCACAGCATACGCAATATCCGGTCGAGTATGAGACAAGTAGATTAGCTTTCCAACCAACCTTTGGTACTGGTCTCGCTCTACTGGTGGAGATGCATAAACAATCTCCAGTTTCTGATTTGGAACCATTGGTGTATCCACAGGCTTTCCATCCAGTAATCCCACTTCTGTCAGTAAGTCCAGGATATACTTGCGTTGAGATATATAGATGCCTGCCGACGACCTCAGCGCCTCGATTCCCAAGAAGTACTTCAAGCCTCCAAGATCCTTCATCTCGAACTGAGTAAACAAGTGATTCATGAGACGAGAGATTTCATTAGTATCATTTCCAGTGATAATCATATCATCAACATAAATAATAAGGCACGTAATACGACTTTCCTGTTTTTTGAAGAAAAGGGTGTGGTCAGCATTGCTTTGTTTGTATCCATCCTGTTTCATGACGGATGTGAAGCGACCAAACCAGGCTCGTGGTGATTGTTTCAGTCCATAAAGTGCTTTCTTCAGCCGACATACCTGTTCTGGTCCAAATTCATCAGTAAACCCTGGTGGAGGCTCCATACACACCTCCTCTTTCAGTTCCCTATGTAGAAAAGCATTACTTACATCAAATTATTGTAAGGGCCAATTTTTATTAGCAGCAATGGAAAAAAGTACCCGGATAGTGTCAATTCGTGATACAGGAGAGAAGGTCTCAGAATAATCGATGCCGTATGTCTGGGTATACCCTTTGGTGACTAGTCTGGCTTTGCGTCTCTCGATACTTCCATCTGCTCTGTATTTTATAGTAAATACCCACCTGTATCCAACAGTTTTCTTCCCTTTGGGCAGCGGACATTTTTCCTAGGTCTGATTTATTTTGAGTGCTTCCATTTCCACATCTATGGCCTTTTTCCATTGAGCCTGGCTGCATGCTTCAATCACCGTGTGTGGGATCCTCTCAGTACACAAAGGCGTAAAGAAGCTATCTGCTGGTTCTGATACACCATTCCATGGCTCTTTGACAGGATACTTTGAGGCTTGGGCAATCTTAGTAGGGGAATACCGTCCTGATGGTATTCCTCTATTCTTCCTCGGTGGTAGTACTCGTCCCTGATTCCCTGGAAAGAGGTTAATACAGTCCATAGAGGTGTCTTGATTAGTACAGTCCATAGAGGTGTCTTGGGCAATGGGAGAGATAGGAGAATCAGATAAGTCAGTGGGAGAGATAGCTGTATCAATAAATTCAGAGGAATTAGTATCAGGATTATCAACATATATACTCTCGTTTACCTAGTCCAAGTCATTCATCTGGGGAGCATCATTGGTTGGTATGAGATTGATATCTTCTTTATCATGGAGTGCTGCTGAGCAGTCGGCTTCATCTACTTGCCGTGTTGGTTCAGTCACTGACAAGTGTGGTGTGGCCAGCCAATCGAGAGTATCACCATTAGTCATCTCCACCTGAGGCTGAGATTGGGTGGAAAAAACGGTTCGGTTTCAAGGAAAACACAATTCATGGTTATGTGGATACGACGGGTTCGATTATAACACCGATATCCTTTTTGGGTAGAGGCATAGCCGACAAAGGCATATTTCTCAGCACAGGGGTCAAATTTGGTTCTTTGGGAGGTAGGGACGTGGATGAAGACAGTACAAGCAAAGACTTTAAGAGGTAGGGTCAAGACAGAGGGGATTGTGGTTTGGGTAGCCAACATCTGTAGTGGTGTTTGATGTTGAAGAATAGAAGTGGGAAGTCTATTGCTGAGGTATGTAACAGTAGACACTGCCTCCGACCAGAAACCTCAAGGAACATGGGCATCAAGCATCATAGCTCAGGTCATTTCTAGGAGGATGCGATCTTTTCGTTCAGCAACCCCGTTTTGTTCCGGAGTGCCAGGGCAAGAAATTTGATGAATCATACCATTATCAGAAAAGAATTGTTTGAGTGCCCCATCAAAGTATTCCCCACCATTGTCTGAGCGTAGGATTTTAATAGAAGTGTGGAATTGTGTTGTGATCATTTTATGAAATTCCACGAATTTTGTGATAACATCGGACTTGTTTTTCATGATGTACAACCATGTCATTCTAGAAAAATCATCAACAAAGATAACGAAATATCGAAAACCAAACGGGGTAGGATTTGGTGCAGGGCCCCACACATCTGAATGTACTAACAAAAACATTTTATTAACACGAGTATTATTAGCCCGATATGTGGCTCGAGGTTGTTTTGTCCTGAGGCAAGTGTTACAATGTAGGTCACGCAAATTATTTAACTCAGAAGAAAAAAGGTCTAGAAAAAGGAATTTGAGATAACTAAATGATGAATGTCCTAACCGGCGGTGCCAGAGCCATAGCTGTCTAGTAACCGATCCGGTGGCAAGATTAGACCGGCCCTGTTGCTCTACGGCTTCCACGTAATAGAGTCCACCATACTCAGTACCACATCCAATTATGCTCCCCATATGAATGTCCTGCAAGATGCAAAATGAAGGATATATGAGGACAACACAATCTAATTCCTTAGTAATTTGACTGACTGATAATAATTTTGTGGAGAGGGATGGCACAAATAAACAATTAAGTAAGGTGATGTCGGGAGTAATGGCAACAGTCCCTCCCTCTCGGACATGTATAGTTTCACCGCTTGCGGTCTCAACGTGGGACTTTGAAGGGGATGAGTGGCTAATAAAATCAGTGGGATCGAATGTCATATTATCAGTAGTTCTGCAGTCAATAATCCAATTGTATGTGGCATATTGTGAATTGTGGGTTAAGGCAGCATTAAGGGAAGTGGGAGGACTTATTTTTGGATTCTGAGACATGGAAGGACCAAAGTCAGTAGTTTGTGAAGTTGGGAGGTTTTCATGCGGACTTTTAGGGACTTGAGGGGCTGGACCGTTTCTTTCAATAATTTGAGGGTTTGAGGGAGCAATATAGGAATGGACTGAATTAACCTTTCCAGAAAACTCAGGGGCTTGAGCACTAATATGCGAGTATAAAAAACAGAGGGGGCTAGGGTTTTCCCTCAGCCCCCTTTTACCTGTCGCCAGCTTTGCTCCTCCAGAAGCTTCCTGCGAGCCTGTTTGTTGTCCGTCGCTGCTTGTGGCTGGATAGCTGCCTCATCCTGAGTTGCTGCCGTCCTCCACTTGAGGAGTGATGGTAGCTACTCCAGTGCCTCCAAATCCGGTGGTGGTTGGCTTCTTCCCCTCCCTCCAATTTGGGTACCCCAACAATTGAAAACACTGTTCTCTTGTGTGTCCTTGTTTGTTTTTGCAGTGATTACATAAGAGATGACTTTTATCCACCTTCCCTTCCCCCGATGATGAGTTTGAGCGGGTTGGGTTGGTTCCCTTCTCTGTTCGTGACTGCCTGCTTCGTCCTTTGCTTGCAGTCGGAGTCTTCCGAATTAGTCCCTGTCCAATTCCTACTGATGACTCCGTTTCTGAAGGATTTCATCCCTTAAGAACGTTGTTCCTGGCTTTTGCCTGTCGGATTTCTGAGAATGCAGCTTCTACGATGGTAGGGGGTCTCTTTTTACTAATTCCTTTTTTTCTTGTTCGAATTGATCACCAATAGCCATGAGAAATTGATAGAGGCAGAAAGTTTGAGTTTTTTGATTATACATCCCAATATCCTTTGGACAGCATATGGGGTTGGGATCTTTAGTGTCAATGGACACCCATACAACCTGGAGTCGATTCCAGCAATCTTCTACGGTTCCATCCTCTTGCCGAATGGTACTGGCCTGTTTGTACAGGTCAAAAATCTGGAGTCCATCTCCGCCCAATCCATCGGTAAGTGTCAGGCCATCGCACAAGGCCTTTGCTGTGGGATACCTGCTTATGTTGCTAATCATTGTTGGATATACGTTCTGCAGTATCCAGTAAATACCTTATTGTCTTCCTGCTCCCATCTGGGATAGTTCTGATCAGTGGTCGGTGGTGGTGGTGGATTTCCGATTAAATGGCCAATCTTTCCTTGGCCAAGGATAGCCCTGTATATAACTGTGGACCATAGAGAATAGTTGTTGCTATTTAGCTTGACTGAAATATGCAACGTTTCGGGTGCAGGTGCAAGCATATTTGGTGGAGATAGAGTCGGACGAAGGCTGTTCCAGAGAATTTGGGCTACTTGCAGTGCCAAATCTCCAGGAACAGAACTGAGAGTAGATGATGATTCCGGTGTGTTATGAAAGTCTTCAGTATTTCTTGTCTCTGTCATGTTTATGGTTGCGCAGGTATGTATTGATAGGAACAGAATAGATCAAGCAACACAGTATCCACTGTGAAGGCTGATTATAGGAGCCGTATGGCTGAGAAGGGTTCAAGGCAATGATGAAGTGTTTCTGAGCCTATTCCCAGAAAAACTCCAAAAAATTTTCTTACAGAGAGGAGATTTCCTGCTCTGATACCAGGTTCAAATGAGAAAAATGTGTTTTTCATTGATATGTATTCGATATACAATGTTGCTCTTCTTATAATCTACACTACATGACGCACAAGGAAATAATCAATCAATCAAATTTCCTAACTATGGTAATGATCTAATTATGCTACGTATGGTAAGAATTAATTATTTGCATATGGTAAGAATCCATTTTTTCCTTATCCTCAACACTTTTGACTCCGTAAGAGAAACTATATCGCATGTATTACTTTTTAGTTTTCAATAAATGTGACATGATTCAACTTTTTAGACCGGAAGAAAGTGGGCTAGAAAAACGCATAAAAAAATGAACTTACTAAGCACAGGGAGATATCAACTTTCCTATCAGTCTGATCGAAAACTTTCAGCGGCATTTCTTCAGCTCCAAAAAGATTGTTTCACTGAATATGTATATGTTTTTGGGATGAGGTGACAAATTCCTTACCTCCAGTGGTGGAGGTGAGGGATTTGTCAGTGATTTAGGATCGTTATACTCTCTAACTCTAAGTTTCATTTTGAATGAAATCAATGACACACTCTTCATTAATTTTGGAATATGATGTAATAAAGCAAAATGACTCACTGAATTGGATGCGCTTCTTATATTGTGAAGTAACGATTGATACAGCTTGACGTTATTTTCATTATGGGTCATCGGAAAACAACTTCTATGTGTTTCTAACACATGTGTATGTTTACGTACATCCGGCCTCCCCATACCCCGTCATAAGCGAGAGGCTCTGAGGCAATGAGGTAATGTTGTTGTTGTATACTCTCTAACTCTATTTATAGCCCAAGAATCATATGATTCAGCTGGACCCAATTTTAACAATACCCACTCTTCACTCTTTCGAAAGAATGAACCCTACTTATAGTCCATCCTATGTAGGAGGATATAAAATTTTGTAATTAAGAAGTGCACAAGGAAATTCTTTCATTTTAGATGGATTGACATCCTGGGCTTAATCTTTTGGTATATAGTCTCCTTACACTCAAATGGGATGTAGTCCATATGCATGATCCATGTGCAAGGTCAAGCTCTATGTAAGAGGGATAGAGAATTGATTAATGGATTTCTTCACGTTAAGATGGAATGGACCACACATGTAGTCATTTCATGGTGAAAAATCAGAAACCCAGCAGACTCTTAGGTTGACAAAGCTTTACTAGAGATCCACGGCAATGTGCCTACTTCAAACTGGACCAGCAAGTCTATAACCTAATTGGATCGGATACAATGGCTTTGCCATTACTGACTCAGACAGCAGTATTGTACCCACGCTGCGCGTGTCCTGGTTCGAATCTGTACACTTCTGGAGCAATGTCCTAACTCTAGTACCAACTGAGATATGTCCTAGAGGCACATGTAGTCATTTCCTTTTATGTAAGGGAGGTAGATAATTTGGTATCGAAAAGATAAGATAAAGGATTTATTCACGTGTGTATGGATTCACATTTTCTGTTGACTTTTCATACCCAATTTTCTACTCATTCCATATAGAGATGAACACACATGTAGATATGTATTCGTGGAGTCCACCCCCTGTATAGATAAATAGGGATGGAAAATAAGGAATTACGAGTTCTTCCCTATCAAATTGGATTCACATACTCTATCCATTTTCTTGATACCTATCGGTTTGAGCTGCGTAAACAACATACTATGCAAAAAAAAAGGTAAGACCGCGTACATCAAATCGTAAAATGGTTCGGTCTCTTTTCGGATCCTTCGCAAACGCGGCACATGAACTCTCTCTTTTCCATATGTTATAAAGGAAAACAGTAAGAATGTAACCGTGTCTTGTTGTCTGCACTGTAATGATTGGTTATTTTGGCTAAGAAAACTTGTTTGTGTGGAATGCTTGAACTAGGGTAACTAAAACAATGTTCATACTTTCCTTTTTAGATTGTATTAGTTCTTCTCTTGGATTTTATGAGTTGTATAGCTTATAACTAAAAAAATTGCATATATATTTTGTTGGGAATAACAACTCGGTTCTAAACGGAATAAAACTGTGAATAGTAACTTACTACTCACTAGAATCGTTGAATATGGCAGCGAGATAAATAACAGTAAAAGTGAAGTGAACCGATTCGGTAATACCCAAAAAAGATCACAATGACCTCCTAGACAGTATTATTATTCTACGTAAAATCCCAGGTTTAGCCGAAGGGGTCACACCTGGTCTCTCTTAAAATCTGACTTCCTTAGACATAAATAAGGTGCATGGTCTATTTATCACAATTTACCGTAAATGCCAGATAAAATAAGGACACCAAGATTTATGTGGAAACCCTCTCCCTATGGAGGAAAAAAACCACGGGCAGTGAGAACAACTTCCACTATTTGAAATAATGGGAATACAAGAGACAACTCAAGTTTAGACTTAAACTTGAGAAATACAAGAGAGTTGAAACAGTCAATATTTTCTGCTATCGGATTGGTATAATCTCACAACTCTTTTCCTCTCTCTATTTTCTTTCACTCACTTCTCTCTCAAGAAGCTCTTGAAGTGCTCCTTGCTTTGGTTTTTGGTTTATCTTCCATCTACTAAAACATGCCTATTTATAGGCAAGCAAAAATGAATAAATACATATGTTTTACTATTCATATAGTGGCTACTTTGCATTTGTCAAAGTTGGTATACCACCAGCTAAAAAAACACAATAAAGAAGTCTTCCGTTTCTTTTTCTTTTCTTATTTGTTTGGACACTTCATGTTTCCTTTTAGATCTTAGGTTTTTTTTTCTTGGACTAACTTGATTTCAAACTATTTCGTTCCAATCTGATGAAGAATTTGTCACTAAAACAGCTTTAGCTTCATCATCACCCATTCTTGGACCTTAAACTTCAGAGGCTAGCATCTGAAAGCACATACTCCAAGTGCGGTCAAAAATATTGTCTTAGTTTTTATTTTGTCTTGTTTTAAAAATATTGTCCATTTTATAAAATTAAAAATACATAAGTAGCTAAAGACTGCATGCGACTGTTTCAATTAGCATTTAAATATTCTCTAGCTTATATAATTAACCAATGGTAGAATAAGAATAGTGAATAAATATTTTGAATTCATTTGATTATATTTAAGTAAAACTAAAACAATATTTCTAGAGAGTATATGGCAAAACCAGGTCAGATCATTCCAAGGCTGGTTTGTGTGACAATTCGGTAATAATTGTCAGCTATTTTTTAGTTATAGGGGGACTGAAGGGCGACTTTGACCAGGTTTCCCCTTCGTGGTTCTTCCAATTGGAAAATCTTTGCTACCATCTTTAAAGTTACATTGTCGTATCAACTAAATATGACATAAAACTTTGTTATTAACTGAGACTTTTTTGGTTTTAGAAAAAATAGACATAATATTTAATTGAATTTGACAATCTATTGTAGATCTTGAGGCATTTTTAAAATTTTTTTTATCCTTCTTCTATTCTTTATAAAATTATTGAACTATGAAACCATGTATTCATCTCAACTTTTCCCTTGCTGACAACATCACGACTGAATTATTAAAAAAGAGGAGGTTTTATTTATTTATTTTGGTAGATCAAACAGAGTTGGTTTAAAACACAAGGTTGAACCTCCAGCAAAGTGGCAAATGGAAATTTATCAATCGAAGGAGGGACGGTTGCAATTTACAAAACTAACATTAATAAAAGTACAGCATTGACGAAGACGGATCCTCACCAGGTGGATCAGAGGTGATTCGGAGATAACACCGCTAGCGCCTTGTTAAGATATTTTCTGTAACGTGCGAGAAAAAGACAATGTCAGATGCTCAGGGCTAATGCCCAGGGGAAAACCCTCCGACGCTCAAGTCAGTTATGAGCATATTTGTATGAATTTATGCTTGAAGTAGAGGTTGAAGCAATCTGGGAAGTGCTCTCTTCTGAGAGAGGGGCTGTTTTAGTTGGGTAGAGTTGTATTCAGCGTCGATGAGCTCAAAACTGGGCTTAGTCCGGCTTCAGCTGAGGAAGCACTTATTTGTAAGCACTGAGGTAGAAGGTTGCATGACCAGAAGCAGTATGGTGGTTAAACTTGCTTACATGGCTGCCATGCAGTGATGGATGACCGCGCTACTGACAGTTCTCGCCTGCATGGTGGCCACGCGGAGACAAGTGAGTACGCTGCTGGCAGCCCTCACATGCATGGTTGCCACGTGGAGACAAGTGACTGCGCTGGCAGTCCTCGTATACATGGTGGCCACGTATTGCCACGCGTCGGGCTGTGTGGCCAAGGTTGATGGCTGGCAGGAGTCTGCCTACGCATGCTAAGGCCATGTTGAGGTGCAACTTGAGCAGTTCATCTAGGAAATCGAGGTGGGGTAGCCTATCTGTAGTCCAGGATGTTCTGCTGAGCTGACCTGGATGAGCTGATCTGAGAGGTGCTGCCCTAAGCTCTTGTCGGGATGCCATTAAGTAAACTCTGACTAGATATGGGCACATCCTTTGGCCGTACCGAACTGAAGAGTCTTGCCTTATTCCTTTAGCCGAGCTGAATCTGAGTTGAGACTTACTGGATGTTTGCCTTTGCCGAGCTGAACTGACCACGATCCAATGAGAAAGCTCATCTTTAGGCAGAGCTGGCCTCTAGTTTGGAGGGTGGAATTGAACTATCGGGGCTGACCTGAGCTGCGACTAGCAGTGGGGCCAGCAACGTTGACTGTTCGTGAAAATACTTGTCGTATTTGGTAGTTATTTTATGGGTTCTTCAAGCATTTACAATAAATAACAACTCATAAATTAATTAGACTTGAAGCACCCATATGGACACATGGATACACAAAAGGCACGAAAACATATATATACCTACATATAAATATAAATACACATAGTATATATGCATAGTATATATACATATACACACATACTTGTCTCTCTTTCTCTCTCTATATGTGTGTACGCTTTTTTGCACGCGCTTGATTTTCCTTTCACGTACTTTTGTGATGTGGTGTGTGTGCTTTTGTATACGGTTATCGCGTTCCATAACTTTTTGTTAGTACATTTATTGTCTTTGCCTATTACCTTTTGCCGGACTGTTTTAAATAGATTCTTCGTTCATGCCCATGCAAGCAATTGTTAATTGGAAATTTGGATGATTTTATTGTTTAAGAAACATGCATAGGTTCTGATAATGACAAAATCAACACGCTTCAAAGAGCTACAAATACAATCAACTTGATTCTTCATCATCAACAT
The DNA here is from genome assembly GCA_036186865.1 of Eustoma russellianum. Taxonomy (NCBI): domain Eukaryota; kingdom Viridiplantae; phylum Streptophyta; class Magnoliopsida; order Gentianales; family Gentianaceae; genus Eustoma; species Eustoma russellianum. The sequence goes on along the minus strand of AP025049.1, from coordinate 37,773,829 downwards.
CACTTGACTCTGTAAGGGTAGATTTCACATCAACTACTCAAGTCCAAATATCTAGTTACGTCGGTGCTGCTCATGAGACACAAGATGCGACCTCGACATTGGCACCACAGCCAGGTCGGATTGAAGCACTCATCCTCAGGAACCTACAACAAGGCCCATCTCCTTGGTCGTAGCCACCACCTCATCTTCTATAATCACCTTGGCTATCACTATTGGGTCAGTCGGTAACATGGTGTAGGATGCCTTTTAGGTCAACTCGGCCAAGGTAACATATGTCGTGCTAGCAGCTTTGCTATGCAAGTTGGCACGCGGCGCCACTTAACCGTGATGCATAATTAAGATGGAACACATGGCAACACCATACGTCATTGAACATGCATTGGTCCATCAAAGCATACAAAAGGAATGAATACACACCAACGGAAGACATGTTCAGATGAATTCACGTACACTCTTCTTGAACCACACAAATTTCCACAAAGAGACAGGTTTTTTAAAGATTCCAGCATGCATTAAATGTTAAAAATGGTTAAATCCAAAATTGATTTAAGCGTTGGAGGATTTTTCCTAGAGCAACAACTCTGGGACATCTTGCGTTGTTGATTTGTGCATGATTTTGACAACATCTTCATAAATTCGGCATTCAGATCGTCTTTTAATACAGAAGTGAGTCTGACTTTTCTATTTAGCCTAGAACAAGGGTCAACCAGACTTTATTTATTCTTTCCATCTAAATCCAAATAAAATTACATAAGGATAGGTAAAACTACTCAATATGATTGTTATGAATCTTTCCACTGTAGTAATTATAAAGGTTCTAATCATCCATTGGAACATGACTTAAATGAACTGGTTAGGCACCATGGCGAACATCAAGGAGTCACTTATGAAAAAACATATGGAGGCTATGCAGTATATTGCATGAACCATGTGTGTGTTCTAGGCTTTGGTCGAACAAATCAAAAGAAATGCCCCATAAGCCATAGGTGCAGTAGTTGAAGACCTCCCCACGACCATCAAGGAAGGTAGAAGTCTCAAAAATGTTCTTTTACACTAAGGGATGAATTTATGGTGGATCAAGAGACGAAGGCAAGAAGCCTCAGACTAAGCCTCTACTGTCCAAGAAGAAACCCTTGGAATTAAGATGCAACATTCTAAGTACGCACACCGGATATCACTATCTCATTACAGCCGAGGTGGTCTGAGGAAGACTCATCTTCAAGCTGCAAAGAGTATACATGGACGATGCAAGAAAGTCTGTTTTCTGAGGATATTGCAGAGTATGTAGTCATAGATACTTTCAATGTATCCAAGATGAATACCTACCATGGCACCTCAGACCCAAAGAATCACCTCTTTCATTTTCAAGCAACGACGAATCTGTAGAATGTACCTAATCCACTGAGGTGCAAAACATTCCATGTCTAAAAAGTAAGACTTGTAGATGGATCCGAAAGCTTCCATCTCAGACTCTTTATTCTTTAAGATTATTGGCCCAAACGTTTAAGGCACAATTCACATCCTACAAGATCTTTATCAAAAACTTTGCATATTTGATTTCTTTAAGGCAGAAACCAGGAAATTCAATCCTCTAATACATGCAAAGCTTCACCAAAAGGTCTCTTACAGTTGGGGGTCTCTTAAAGCCGTGGACCATAAAGATAGAGTAATGGTTGCAGCATTCACCAACGAGTTGAGGCCAGACTGTCTTTTCTTGTAGCTAGGTTCAGAGAATTCGAAATCTATGAGGGCTTGTATGCATAAAAGCCCACTTGTTTGACTATGGAGAAGAGCTAAACAGATTGAAGAGGAAAGTTGAGTAAGCTTAGCGCTAGCCAGACTGAGCTGATTCTAAATAAATAGTCCATAAGGAATCCAAGGACAAGCGCATTGCATTTGGCTGCCTTGAAGGTCGACGTAAGGAAGGTTCACTGTTGTTAGCTTCCAAAGAAAGGATCTTGTTTGTAATAAGAAATATGGATTGGGGGAGGAACCATAGTCGTTGCAAGGACTGAGGTACAAAAGGAATCCAAAATCATTTGCAAGTACCATAAGGATATTGGTCATGATAATTAAAACTACAGGTAGTTGGTGCATGCAATGGAGTGTGTTATTAAAAGGGGTTATCTTCAATAATTTTATGACCAAAAATCATGATTTCATGGTTGGCTCAACTTTTGCTGATCATTTTATGAGGAAAAATCCTGGGAGGACAAGCTGTGCTGGCTTGATGATGATGATGATGAAGGAGAAAATCATGACACAACAAGTTAGCGTCAGGTTAATCCGGTGGTCTCTATTATTTCTGGCAGACATGGTATACCGAGGTCAAGGCAGAGCCAGAGGGTGGTGACAGCTCTGGTAAACCATCTCTTATCGCACAAGATAGCATACGGGCCTGAAGATCCAATCCCTTTGGGTTATGGCAATGAATGTTTGGTGATTGACCTCCTTGTCAATCTAGCTTTTGAATAACATCGTCAAGATGTGTCGAGTCTATGTGGACATAGGGAGTACAACCAATGTTGTTCTATAACATCTATCAAGCACCTCGGCTGTAGGACAGCTCACTACGCTCTATATCAGTTTTGTTATTTAGGTTTTTTGGAGCGACAATGCAACTAACATGTCTGGCTACAATATCGGTTACCTTCGGTAAACACCTGAGGTGTCGTACCATGTGGATGGATTCTGTTGTCATCATGATTATACTGACTTACAATGTTCTCCTTAGTAGGCTGGCCCTAAATGAGTTGGAGACAGTCGTATCCCCATTGCATTTCAGATTGAAATTTTCATCCTAAGCTGAGGTGTCTACCATGTATGGGGACTTGCAAGTGGCAAAAACATATTAGGCGGATGCAGTAAAAGGCAAATTATCTATACATTAAGTCAGCTTCGATGACATTGTGCCTCAAACCAAGGGGAAACTAGACTCAAACAATGTAGTCTAAGATTTAATCTTAAATCCAGAAAGGTCAAAAAATGTGATCAAGATTGTGACTTAGATGCCATCTGAGCTGTTGAGTCAACTTCATAATCTAGTTAGAGAATTTGTGATTATCTTTGTATGAACAGTTGAGGACATGGTAAGAATTCCAAAAACTTTATCAAAGAACAAGTTTAATGTGCCAAGTATTAAGCCTGTTAAACAAAAAAAAAGGTAATATCACCGAAAAGAGGATTAGGAAAGCGCTGAAGAGGTTGGCAAGCTGCTTCTTGTCAAATTTTAAGGGAAGTTTTATACCCAGTCTAGTTAGCCAATCCTGTGGTTGTGCAAACCTCATAAAAGTTTGAGGATGTATATTGATTACACATACGTAAATAAAGCGCGCACAAAAGATTGCTATCTACTGCCCAAAGTCGATCGGCTAGTGGATTTTCTAGGTGCTTTTAAAGGTTATCATTAGATAGCCATGTCCGAAGAGACCAAAGGTAAAAACTCCTTGATCATAGAGGTCTGCACGTATTGCTACATCGACATGCCGTTTGGCTTGGAATATACGAGAGCCACTTATCAAATGTTAGTAAGTTCACTATTCAATTATCATATCAGTCAAATCATGGAGGTCTATATCAATGCTATGCTTATCAAGAGCAGAACTTTTGATGTGTATATCAAGAATCTGAGTGGAGTGTTTGTCATCCTCATAGACTACAGGATGAGATTAAACCCCAAGAAGTGTAGTTTTAGGGTCTGAAACGACACATTCTTGGGATACATGGTTTCCAAACAAGGTGCTTATGCAACCCAAGCAAAGTTAAAGCCTTGAAAGCTATGCACCTACCTTGAAATATCAAGTCGGTGCAAAGGCTAACTAGAAATGTTGCGACCCGTAATAGATTTATGTTTATGTTGACAGATAGGTTGCTCCTTCTCTTTTAGGTATTAAAGAAGAAATCTATATTTTAGAGGGATGATAAGTGTCAACAAACCTTTGGACACTTGAAAGAATACCTGGCTAAGGTGTCAACATTAACCTTACTTATTCCTGGCGAGATACCGTACATATATCTGGCCATTTACCATGAAGCAGATGGCATCATTCTGCTCAGAGAGCATGAAAACATATAGATCCCACTATACTTTATGAGTAAAGCATTGCATGGACCTAAGGCCAGATACACTAATGTTGAAGAGATAGTTATGACGATGTTCTTAGCTGCAAGAAAACTCATGCCTACCTTAAAGCTCATCCTATTGTGGTCGTGACTTATCAACCCCCAAAGAAAATTTTGTCAAAGACGAAGACCTCAGGTGGGAGGCCAAATGGGTCATGAACTTGGACGAGGATGACATCAATTATCGAACTCAGACTTTGACCAAAGCTCACGGGCTGACCAAATTCATTGGTTAATGCATTTTTTATAGAGGATAAGCAGCCCCATGAGGGCCAGTGGACCATCTATGATGATGGGTCTTCTTCCTGGGAATGTGTGAAGCTAGCCTTCTAATCAGAAGTCCAAAATGGAAAGTATTTGAGCATACATTAAAATTCAACTTTGATATGACCAATAACAAAGCCGAGTATGAAGCCTTGATTGTCAGCGTAAGCCTTGTGTGAAAATTGAGGCAGAAAAAGTTAAAGGTCATAGTGATTCTCAACTCATTGTAGCTCAAGTCAATTGCGATTATGAAGTAAAGGAGGATAAAATGAAGCGATATTTAACATTGGGTGGCTCAAGGCTATGTTCAAGATGTTCAAGAACACATTTCTAAGTCGACCAATAAAAGATCTGACACATTATCTCGGCTAGCATCCTCGACTCCAGTAATGTTGGGTAAAAAGATCATGTTGGAGCTTATCAAACACCGAGCCTACAATTAGGCCATGGTGCTTCAAGTTGACTACCGTAGCACTTGGATAAAAATCTATGGCAACCATTTCTGGATCAAGATAGTTAGCTTGTAAGTGTTTCTGGATACTATTGGCTGACCCTCAGGATGCTCTTGAGTTAGTGAAAAAGTGTCAAGCATGCTAGTTGTATTCCTATTGTCTCATGCTCCCAACTAGGAGGTGATTCTCATCATTAGCCCATGGCCCTTCGTCTAATGGAGGATTGATCTCGTCGGACATCTTCCTCTTGCTTGAAGATCCGTTCAATATCATCTTGTCGTTGTTGACTATTTTACAAAGTGGATCGAGGTGGAGCCTCTGGCGGAAATCATAGGAAACAAAGTGAAGAAATTATTCTAAAAGCGCATCATTTGTTGTTTTAGACTGCTAAGAGTCTTGGTCTCTGACAACGGAAAATAATTTTTTGAGGATCCAGTCAAAGGATAGTGCTTCTAGCTATATATCAAGCAACATTTTACCTTAGTAGTGCACCCACAAGTCGGCGGTCAAGAAGAGCTTACCAACTGAAATTTAAAGAAAGGATTGAAGAAGCATTTGAAATGAGCCAATGTAGGATTGATCGATGAATTTCTTAGAATCCTATGGACGTATCGGATAACCTCTTCCACCTTAACAAATTAAACTCAATTTGCTGTAGTATACGGATCTATGGCTGTGAGACCAGCAGAAATTGGCTCTACGTCAGGCAGAGTAGAGAATTATTCTGACTAAGGGAATAATCAAAATCTTATCCTCAATCTGGACAACTTGGTAGAGAAAAAGATATCAAGCTCATATTCGAATATCTCAGCACCAAAACTTGATATCTCAATATTACAATGCAAGAGTGCGGCATAAATTTCTCAAGGTTGGAGACCTCGTCCTCTGAAAGAGTACCGCAAGTCAGGTCATCCTTTAGGAAAGATTGACCCAAAAAGGGAAGGTCGTCAATATTTTTTCCTCCAGAGCGTATAAGTTAGAAAACTTAGTTAGTAAGACATTATCAAATAATTAGCTTTCCATGTATAATAATTGGAAATTTTGTTTCAAGACAATCAAATACAGTTTGTTCGTTCATTGTAGTTTACGTTATCCCAAAGTAGAAATAGCCCAGTTACAAAGTAATGTAGTAGAGGCAGGTCCTCAACTTGATGATCTTGGCAGGTTTTAGACCAACTATGGGAACGTGACATGTTTTACAACGGATCTCAGCACGTCTTAGCGTCCTCCCCAACAAGGAGACTAAATAGAACAAGTTTTTGATATCTTCGATTCAGCTGGGCTTTTAACTTGAAATATAGTTAATTAATTATTAACTAAATCTCAGGAGGGGTTGTACTAGGGGACTGCATCACTTTGGCAACCTTGAGATGGACGTACCCTACAAAAATTTATGGTTTTTTACAATTTTTATTCAAATCTAGCCTTGAAGGCCTGAGGTAATCATACTTCAATTTTGAACTAGATTTCTCAGCTTTTAGGTTGAGGCAGCTTATTATTCAGGTCGGCCCTGCCCTAAGTGATCCGATGTAATTGCTCTTGTAAATATTTGGTAGGGTTTTGTAGTCAATTATTACTCATTTAGTTGGGCTCATCCTCAAGGGATCTGAGGTAATTGCACTTCCTTGAATTGAATAAGGTTTTTGTGTTTTATTACCTAAGTTCATATGTTTAGCTCAGTTCAAAGAGCCCGATGTGGTTATACTTGTGAAAGTTAGAAAACTTCTATAATTGTTTTGGTTAGCAGTTAGTAGATCGAAAACAACTTAATGAAAGAAAAACAAAACAAGAGAAAGCTAAACTCAGAATACTTGAAGTTTTATTTCGTTCATCATTGACAAGAACTACAAGGCTTAGAAATGAAAATGACAAGCAGAAGTTGAGAAAAAAGGACAGACGGAGACAAATGTGTCTATCTATTAGGCACTACTTAAATATGCTCCCTCGCTAAACAGCTTGCACTGCTCGTCAACTTCAGTCTTTGTAGTTGAGCTGTAAAGCTCCACTAGCCGAGGATCCTTCTTGTTTAACAAAGACTCCATCTAGGAGCAGACATCAATTGCCTCTATGGTTCCTATCTCTACCATGTGTCCCTACAGAATCACCAGATTTCCAACAGAGAAATTTGTCGTCTTGAACTCGACACCTGCAGCTTCTTTGGCACTGACAAGCTACTATTGAAAGGTGTTGGCCTCTTGCTTCTGTTTCTAGTTTCCTGCTAATAGCTTTCTTAGTTGGCGCTCCGCCTCAGCTTTACTTGATTTAGCCACATATTTACCTGCCTCAGCTTCAGTGTGGATTTTCCCTGCTTCGCCTAATTCCTCCTTTAAGGCATCAATGAATGACTAAGCTTGGCTAGAGGATTGCTCCAACTTAGCCACTATGCTCTTGAGGCTATCTGCTTTCGAGATAGAGGAAGCTAGGGTTGAATCTAACTCCTCCTCTTGTCGAAGTTTATCAAGTTTAGCTTCAATCTTGCCTATCCTCTTTCCTATTTCCTTAGAAGCTTTGATGTGGGTGATCCGATTATTCGCCTCAGCTTCCAGGAGCTCACTCATCTCCTCAGCTATACCGCTAAAGTCCATCTGCTTAGTCCCTGAACTACAAGGGATAACCAAATGGGTCATAAGACAAAAAACAATGTGAAAAAACACTACGTAAAGTAAATGGAGACTTACCATGCTATATCTCAGATGAAAGCGTCTACCAACTGGTGAAAGGCCAAGGCTTGAGCCTTCCTCAATTCGACATACAGTATCGAGTTCCTGTTGAGCCACTGTATGTCTTAGGATCTTCGACGTTGTCCTCATCGTTGAAAGACTCTGCCTACTCTTAGGTGGCTAGCTGATCAGTAGGAAGGGGTACCTTATTGGAGGGTTTACCAGTAAAAGCCACTCTTCTGCAGTGAAGTATGGCTGAGTCGAGGCCCCAAGATTTCTTCGCATCTCCTCTTCGTTCCCCATTCTACGAGCGGCGCCTCATCACCCTCCTCCAACTCTTCGAACGAGGATATTTCCACAACCGCTCTCCAGGTGACAAAATCAGCTAGGATGGCAAGTTTTCGACTAGAACTCACTGGGATGGCCTAAGCATCCTTGAACAAGTATGTAAAAAGCATGGGAAGTTAACTCATATAGACAAAAAAGAAGAGCAAAAGAAAGAGCTCGGCTGACCTGATGCAAATTGCACCCTCTCCTCATGTAACTCATGAAGTTGGGAGGCCAGCTGCAGTCCGCCGTGGCTGACTTGGCTCTCTGATAGTCACCCCCACTGGCATATCGATCACTTAGCAACTACTTCCACAGCTGTAGTCTCCTGAGCAACTGTCGTGGTGGTCTGCCTTCCCTTCTTCATCGCCTTCATTTGCGGTGAGGAGATCGTAGACATACTAGCCTTCGCACATACAACAGCAAATACAACATGTCAGTACAACAATGATATAAAAATAGTAATTAAAAACAAGTAATAGCAGGCTCATCCACTCTACCTTTGACAGTATCTAGGTCCTTCTTGCCCAATATTCAGAAGTCCAAACAACTTACTAAGTGATCTTGGTCAGCACTCTCTAAGATATGCACGCTTACTTTGAGCCAGTCAACAGCGGCCTCAAAGCTTTGAAGACTTGGGGCCACCTACTGATATATCCTACTCGGCTTCTACTAGCCCTTAATGTACGCTAGATGTCTTGGCTCATCATGTAAACCTTTTTTGCATAAAATAACTGTTCTTTCTAGTTCTTAGTTGAGGTCGGCCAGTTTTCAGTAAACTGGAATGCCTTATTTAGGGTGTGCTCGATGAAATAGAGCCAAGTTTTAGAGTACTTGCATGTGAAGAAGCTCCTAAAAGTCTCAATGTCAAAACTGACCTAGACGGCTCTAAGAAAAGGGAAGTAACAGGCTATAGTTGAGAGCATTAGGCATAATTTGGAGGAAGCCTAATTTGATGATACAAGAGAATCAGTTTTTAATGGCTGAGGACTAGCAAACTAAAACCTATTCTAAAGTTTTCTTTGTAGATAGCCTTATATATGTGGTCATAGAATTTCCGACTAATAGGCAAAAGAATAAGATCAAACCTATCACAATCGATCTGATGGACTTCGCAAAGTTTCACCAGGATGTGTTGGAAAAAGTACGTTAAAGTACTTTACTATGTGCTCCAAATTTATATAAAACTTATATGATGTTGTTTGAGAGATTGTAATGATGTTATGAACAATTTGAACTTGAAATAGGTCACTTGGATTGATCTATGTTTAGGCTGGATCGAGCCAAGTGAAAGCTAGAATAAAGTTAGGTATTCTAAAGGACTTCGATCGATCTATGTAAGGGACATCGATCGATCAATGTGGTGTGGTGCAATGCTGGAAGCTTTCTGTCCAACATAGATCGATCACATCGATCGATCGATGTGACATTGATCGATACATGGATCGATCTATGTGAGGCAGAATGAAAGTTGAAAGTTTCTATCCAACTTCGAACGATAACATCGATCGATGTGGCATCGATCGATCGATGTGACCGATCGATGTGCCAATGGACAGAATTTTTTTCACTTTGAATTGCATCTTTTGGTCCAAGGTTCGTCTCCCTTCACCCATGAACGGTAAACAACTGACATTGAGGGTTGAAAAGTTGCTGAAACAAGTTTCTAAAGGGGCTTTTAACACAACCCGATGTCTATATATAGTAGACCTTGTTGTCTTCAACATATACTACACATTCTTGCAAAAACTAAGAGAATTTTCAGCATTCTTTCTCCTCCTACTATCTCCATCTTCAATCTCTTCTAAAAGCAAGTTCAATCTTCCTCTTCTAGAGCAAAGGAAAGGAAGAAAGTCATTATATCTTGGGAAGCATTAGTCTTGTTGTCTACCTTGCTCACCGGTAGAGGCTAAATTGCTTTGAGGACAGAGTTATCTAGAAACTTGTCTCAGCTTCTGTTTTTGATTGTTTTCTTGTTTGGATTGCTATTATTCCAACAGGTTGTACTGCTTCGACATACAGAAAGAGCTCCAAACTAACCTAGAGGGTTCACCGCTATCCACCAACTTGAAAGACAAAGTACTCAGGTCTACATTTTGAGGAAGATAATTTTTCATAGGTTGTTGCCCAGAGAAGGGTTCTAGAAAGTGGCGATGGTGGCTCCGCCCCTAGGCCCATCAGCATTACTATGCCCAGCCAAGGGAACAGCAGCCGTTCTCAGCCTTTTGGCAAGACAGAGGTGGATGCTTGATGTGGTTCTCTTCGAAGAAGAATGGGTGTTCAGACCCTCTTCCTATGCCGCCGCGTGTTAGGCCCTTTCGTAGATGTTTTGAGAATGGGAAAAGGAATACATATTTGAAAACAAAAAGGAGACTTACTTGTGAGAGGAAACCGAAGATTAGAGGATGGAGGAATAAGAACACAATCCGAGAGTCACAGCAGAGACGAAGACGGTGGCGGAAGACGAACAGGCAGAGATGGTAGACTCGCGATGGAGAATAAAAAGGGTTGTAGGGGATAAAAAATTAAAGTAGAAGAGAACGAGGAGGGGTTTTGAACCAAATTTTGGGAAAGTAAAAAAAATATTCCCAATAGGATACGTGCCAAAAATCAAGGCACATTACTACTGCAACCGCTTCGTCATACGCCAAGGAATCTCATCATTGCCGCCTAACATGCACCCAATCCAAAACTGACACTTCAGGGCGAGGAGTAGTGGAGCAGTCAGAGAATTTGTCCATTACTAGGAGTTCAACCTTCTCATTTCAGATTAACAACGCTGATTTAGGGGTATGTAACGAGAACAAAACCAACACACTCCGAAGAGCTATAAATACAACATGCTCGGCTCTTCACCATCAAAACCATCTGACCCTGCAAGGGCGCTGGTCTTAGGATTCACATTAGCTACTCATGCTTAAATACCAGTTACTCTGGTGATGCCTAAGGGACTCTGGACAACCCCTCGATACCGGCACGACAGCCAGTCCAACCTGAACCAGGCACCGTCAGGACCTTACAATAAGACCCATCACCTCGGCCGCAGCCATCACATCGGCTTCCATCCTCACCCAGGAGCATGGTGCAGGACGCCTTTTAGGTCAGCTTGACCAAGGTAACCTTTGCCACGGCAGGAACTTCGCCATGCGACTCGACATGTGGCGCCACTTGGCGGCCATGCATAAGCAAACACGTGACAAAATTCCATAGTCCTCGAGCATACATTGGTCCTTCAAAGCATACAAAAATAACGAGCGCACATTAAGAGAGGGCATGTTCAGAAGAATTCACAAGCATTCTTCTTGAACCACACAAGTTTCCACAAAGAGACGGATTTCTCTAAAATTCCAGTATACATTAAATGTCAAACACGGTTAAACCCACAACTAACTTGGATGAGGGAGGGTTTTTCCTTGAATAACAACTTGGATGCTTCTAACGTTGTTGATTTGTGTAGGATTTCAATAATATCTCTTATAAATTCAGTATTTGGATCATCTTTTGATCTATGGGTGAGTCCGACCTCACAAGATACATATGCTAAAGTGCTAGACTATAAAAATGGAACAATTAAATGCACTCGAGTTGTCAAAATTTAATGCGAAAAGTTTCATACATGAAGAATAACATGACAGATTAGAATATATCTATAGTTTCTCAACCTTACGTATTTTAATGTATAGATACTTCATTATATAATAATTGTATAATATTTCATAGGTCAAGTTGAAATAAGGATATTACATATAAAAGTGTTTTAAAATAGAAGCTCGATAGTTTGACTATTTATATTTTATTTCAACAATTTGACAATTTAAATGTTATTTAAACAAGCTGACTATTCATATAGTCAAGTTGAAATAAGAAACAGATAAATAAGTGGTACACCATGTTTGACTATCTTACAAGATATATAATCGGCAGCATGGTAGGCTGTGTTACAGATAAGAAGCTTTCAAACTCTTGTTCGGAGATTTTTATGAAGTTCTGTTTTATAATTGGATATTTGAGTGATTTTTTTTTTGTTTACATAGAAAACTAATTCCATTGTTTCTTCAAACAAAGAATCTTCCATAATAGCTAAGGCAATTTCATCAGGAGGAAACAACAAATGTTGAGCTGGCTATTACAACTGTGTTGCATTTCGTCTTGACCCAAACGCGTATACATATATTACATACTATATATATACACATCTAGCCAGACACATATATATACTCACACAAACACACATATATATACATACACAAACACACAGATATGTAGAAACATACATACACAGAGTTTTATATACATACATACATATATATGTGTGCATACACACACAAACACTCATATACCCATAAATACCATCTATTCCTGTTTACATTTTCATTTTGGTGGAGAAATGTCTTAAGTAGAATGAGGAGGTCATTAACTTGAAATAATTTTGTTAATAACAAATCAGCAGAAAATAGCGAAGAAGATGTTAGAAGTTAAAACAGAATTCCGTGACTCTTTCGAACCAAACCAAATAGTAATATTAGATGTAGTCCTGCTGTGAACTATCTTCTTATATAAAGTACGTACATATATGTGTGCATATATATGTAAATATATTTTTATATTTATTATTGTTTATATAAATATGCATATACCATGGGAGACGGAAACGACGCAATACCGTTTACTAGTAATAGTTATAGCTTTGAGACAAAAGCTGAGCACGAGGATTAGAAAATTACCACTCAGGATTCGATAGAAAAGTTAGAAGGATGAAAAATAGCGAATAACATTACTCACACGGCAAGGGAAACTCTTGGGGTAACAAAAGAAAAGACAACCATGCATAAAGAGTCGTGATGGTGGAACGAGGATGTGCAACGAAAAATAAGGAATAAGCAAAAGAGTTTTAGAGAGTTATTAAGCTGCACAGACGGGGAGGAGAAAGTGAGTGTGAGGGAGAACCACAAAATCGCTAGGAAGGAGGCGAAGAAGGCAGCGACGGAGGCAAAGAACGCAGCCTATAAAAAGATGTACGAAAGATTAAAACAAAAGACGGAGAGGATGATATGTTCAAGATTGCCAAAGATAGAGATCGAAAGAGGCAAGACCTAGGAGCCGTGAAGTTCATAAAGGGAGAAGATGGACATGTTTTAGTCAAAGAACAGGACATCAAGGAGAAATAGCGAACATACTTTCACAACCTTTTTAACGGCGTAGGGTCAACCACGAACAAGGAGAAAGAATCACTATCCAAAAACGACATCATAATACCTGCGACTGTCGTAGCATCACACAAGGAGAGGTGAAGATAGCACTTAAGAAGATGGGAAGAGCTAAGGCAGTTGGCATGAATAACATGGCCATTGAGGAGTGAAAGTGTTTGGGAGAGGAAGGGGTTCAATGGCTAACTACTCTATTCAACCTTATTTTCAAAACAGAAAAAATGGCAGATGAGTGGAGAAGGAGTGTAGTGGTCCCTCTGTATAAGAAAGAAGGAGACGCACAGTATTGTGGGAATTATAAGGGGATTAAATTGCTAAGTCATACTATGAAGTTATGGGAGAGAGTAATCGACACTAGAATTATGGGAGATACTCAACTTATGGTAAACCTATTTGGTTTTATGCCAGAACGGTCAATTATGAAAGTAATACACATTTTAACGAGATTGATGGAGAAGAAGCGCGATCTACATACGGTTTTCATCGATCTTGAAAAATCGTATGATAGTATGCCACATAGACTGATATGGGATAGTCTGGATGCAAGAGGGGTTCCTATGAAGTATATAGACATAATTAGGGATATGTATGCTAGGACAAAAAAAAATCGTTCATACGCCTGTAGGGAATATGGGCATCTTTCTGGTGGAGGTAGGCCTCCATCAAGGGTCTGCTTTGAGTCCTTTTCTTTTTGCAGTTGTCCTAGAAGAGTTGTCAAAGCCGATCAAAGAGACAGTCTCATGGTGTATGTTTTTTGCTGACAATATTGTATTAGTTACGGAAAGTAGACACAACCTGAGTACGAGACTAAAAAAGTGGCGAGGTGCTTTAAAGAGAAAAGGCCTAAGGATTAGTCGTTCTAAGACTGAGTATCTGCACTTCGACTTCAGTGGTGCAGCCGACGATGAAAATAGCCAACTCAACATCGAAGGTCAAGTGGTCCCAAAGGTAAGTAAGTTTAAGTACCTAGGATCATTTGTACAACAAGATGGGGGCATAGAGAGTGACATAGCACACCGAGTTCAGACAATTTGGTGTAGGTGGAGGGCGGCCTCAGGGGTGCTATGTGACAAGAATTTTTCAACTAAATTAAAGTAAAAATTTTATAGGGTGGCAGTACGACCAGCAATGTTATATGGAATAGACTGCTGGGCCATCAAGAGGACACAGTCGCAGAAGATGAAAATGGCAAAGATGAGGATGCTGAGGTGGATGTGTGGGCATACAAGGCTAAACAGGATAAGAAATGAGATATACAAAGAAAGGATATGGGTGACTAGTATAGCAGATAAGACAAGAGAGAAGACTGAGATGGCTTGGGCATGTCAAGAGGAGACAGATAATGGCATCTGTCAGAGCAATTGAAGTCTCATTGTAGAAGGGAAGAGGAGTAAAGGCTGGCGCAAACTGACGTGGGATGAGTAAATTAGGCATGACTTACTAGAGTTACATCTCTTTGAGCGCATGGTCCAGAATAGGAGTACATGGAGGCAAAGGATTAAGGTTAAGGAGGGGTAGACATGACATAGGGGCACCTTACAGCATACTTAGAGGATTAGGTAGTCTATACACTTTAGGTTGATTTGCACTCTTTTGTTTTGGTCTTTGTCTTTCAACTATTTTGCATATCCACAGTGGACTATTTTAATATCGGAATCTTTTGATTTATATTTAATAAAAGACATTCACTAGTATATATTCCTATTATTGTACTATCTATGCAGGTACATGTAGAGTCGAAGGTCTCATCGGAAGCAAAATCTCTATGCCTTGGGATGGAGGTATTGTTTGCCTACCTCCTACTCTCCCCAGACTCTAGCGATAGCTTTTGCTGTCATTGTGATATACTGGACATGATTGTTGTTGTAGTAGTATAAATATGCATATATATATATATATATGTGTGTGTGTGTGTGTATGTATGTATATACATATATATGTATATGTATATATACATATGTATATGCATATCTATATATACATATATATACACACAGATATATATATATATATATATATATATATATATATATATATATATATATATATATATATGACTTACCTGGACGGGGTCAATGGGTGATCAAGAGGCTTATGGCCTGGAAAGATGACCTTCGTTGCACTTTGGAGGGGTGTCTTTCTATGGTCTCCCCAAGTGGGAGAGCCAACGTCATAATTTGTGGCAGTAGGGACCTGAGTTCGTGCGGCTCCCGTTGAATATATATATATATATATATATATATATATATATATATATATATATATATATATATATGGTGCTTAATATATGGTACTTAAAAAAAAGTATATATGGTACTTAAACAATTTAACTTGAATTGCAACTTTATTAATACCCAGACCAACCTGTATGGGTGGACCACTTGACCTCTGGCGATATGGTTCAATTTAACACTCAATTGAATGAGAATCAATTTTTACACTTTTTATTCAATAAATGTTGATGCCCTTAAAATAATTTTGTCTTCATTAGTTGAGTAAGGTAGACTAGTGGTAAATATATCTCATGATATAACGGCTTCTTCTCGTTTGTTCTATGAGAAGGAGATTGAACTTGTGTATTAAAATGCTTAATACAAAGGAGGAAGAAGACATAAATGAAAGGAATTATGCAAGTTTTCACAAAAGTATATCCAAAAGGCTCTCTTCACATCTTAAGATTCTTGCATTTATAGCCTTTAAATTTAACAAGAAATAAGTTAATTTAACACTTTTCTGATGAGTTTAACTTTCAAAAGTAGTTTCTTACTTTTTATGGTTAAAAAAAGTTGTGTCAAGTTGCAAAAGTTGCATCACTTTATGAAAAGAAAGTTGAAAATTTTGCTACCCAAAAGTCGACCGAACTAACCGTTCAAATAATTTGAACCTTGGACTGAACACTTGAGACCGAACTCATGACTGAACTTTTGGTGAACCACATTGCAGAACGTTCTTTACCGTGTTCAGTATAGAAACAAAAACTTCAGAATCAGACAAAACTCAGAATTCAGAGTATGGCCAGACTAAACGTTCGGTCTCTGACGTTGAACTCAGAATTCAGAGTATAGTTTGAGTTTGGTCTCCATGACCCAATTCAAGTTTAACTTATTTTTCTAATCAAACTTTTTATATGTTTTTATATAAATTTGGACTATCTTTGTAAAGCAGCTTTATGTGCTTTATGTCCATACGCGTACACCCACATGGACTATATATTTCTTTTTACACTTTCATTTAGATGAAGAAATATATTATGTAGATTAAGATTAGGAGGATATTAACTGGATGTAGTTTTATTAATTAAATAAATTTCTAGAAAGTATCGAAGCATACGTTAAAAGTGAAAACAGAATGCCCCGTCGTCGGTGTCATGAACCATATACTAATATTAGATCAGCACTATAAATTGAGTCCCGATGTGAATTATTTTCTGAAACCTCTCAAAATGACAAAAATATTTCTCTTCATGACTTTGTTTGTTCTCCTGGTTGTGCCTGCACACTTTGACGACCCAATGGAAGTGGAAGCACCTCTGCATTCGGGAGGTACGTATATCATTATCATGGTTTCCCTTTTCTTTTGGTTCAACTTATTTGATTCTTCACTTGCTCTTTTCTTATCTAGTTCACCCTACAAAGATTTATATTGATGAAGTAGATTCAATTTAACTATCTACGTATCTTTTCTTCAATATCTACTTACTCATTTCTCATCTAGCTCACTGATTGAATAAGATCAAGTATCAACTCATTTCTGTTTTCCACGATCGTAGTTTATATTAAGTCTTTTATTTGTGAAAGTATATCACGGTTTCTGCATTTGATGTTCATATTTAGTCCCTCTTTTGTCAGATAGTATTACGATGAAGAGCAGCAATGATTTGCCCACAGCTAGCACCACAAAGGGGAAACCTCGTCAACGCCGCCCTTTTCCTCCACTTGTAGCTAGAAAATTGGCCGATGATTATGTCCCACCATGCCATGAGAACGAGATTTGCGACAACGACGAATTGTTTTGCGATAAAGAATGCAAGTGCTACCATGTTACGGGTATCTGCTATGCACCACCATGCCACATGAATAAACAATGCGACAATGTTATATCGTTTTGTGATACAGAATGTGTGTGTAATACAATGATGGGTGTATGTGTCATTGCTCATCTTGCGTAAAGAAAACGTACGTCTATAACAACATTGTCCAATTGCGTTAGAGGAATACAATGTGGTACAATTATGAAATATTACCTGCTGGAATCACTACTAAATTAAATTATGGACGAGAAAAGAAAACGTACGTTTTCTTATGTTATTTGTTTCCGTGTGTACTCCGTGTTACACTCATATGCGTTTGAGCAAGTCAGCATATGTTTTCATGTTATATTGAAGTTAAAATTACTGAAATTAACTCTCGAGATTGAGGAATTTCAAGACTTCATTCAAGTTGATCGTAATCTTACAAGGTTGTTTTCCTTTTATAGAGAGAATTCTACTCCTAACGGCTGTAATTTACTACTTGGTTAATGATCACTGTTCATCTAAAGTAATTTCTAACGTATAATGGCTACTTACCTGTTCTGTTCAACTATATACAGTAAAAATTCTAAGTCATAATATTGTTCTGCTCAGCTACGTACAGTAAAAATTCTAAGTTATAATATTTCCAAAGAATTGCAGATCAATCTTAGTGTTGCTCAGTCGATTTATACTTCACCGCGTCATCTCGGCTAGCACCTTTTTACTTTAGCTTTGTTGTCTTCAGTCTTCGTTCCGTGCTCCTCTTCTCCTCAGCTTGTCTTCAGCTCAGCACGACTATCCTTTATCCTATTCACAACAGCTCAGTCTTCCTTCATCTGTTCTTCTTCTTAGTTCAGCTCAGCTCGGTTGACAGTTTTATTTTCCAGCACGGTGGTTACTTAGATCAATTCAGTATGCCTGAGTTCAGCTCGGCACACCTCGGTTGGACTTGTTTCCACAATAATAATACTTGGTATCAAGGAATGTTAGCAACCAACCCCCAACCCTCCATCCTGAGAAATGCCTCCTCCAGATCCACTAGAGGTGGATCTTAAACGCCTTTCAAGATCCTGGACAATCACGCTCACTTTTTCTCGCCATGAACTCTTACATCTTTTCCGAAAAGCTGATTGATTAGTTAGATAGAAACTTCAAGAATGAAACATCATTGGATCGGTTCATCCTGCATCGCCAATCTGCTTACCAAAAATGGCTCACTTAGAGCTTTTGATTCATTGGTGTAGCTCAACGAAGCAGCCGCGCCGTACTACCAGGTTTGAGAATAGGTCGAGGGTGTTGTGCCTTCAATGTCTCTAATCATTGGCTTTACCTGATAGAACTTGAGTGTTTGAGTTGCGATTGGACACAATATCTGATACTAAGTCAGATTCTAGAATTGACACGTTTTCAAGAAGTCTCCTCTAGACAGATTATAGTTTCAATAATACTAGAGATTACAAGATGTTGTGAACTTATAACCGGCATAAACCCAATCAGTATCATAAAAATCATGCACCAATGAATATAATTAACATGGGTGATACTAGCACAAAATGTTGAAAATAATTCAAGTCAGACAAATATGACTTCTGTACAACAGTGGCCAGCCTGCCGAGCTCAGCGTAAGCTGGACTGATCTGCTAAGTCAAGACAGTTCAAATAGCGTAATTGAGTTTGCATTCTGAACAGTCAGCTGACCTGCCGACCTTAGCATAATAGCACTTCATAACAGTAGTTCTGTGCCATAGTCAGATTGATTAGTCACATCAGATCAGTCCAATCAGCGCAATTGTATTTGCGTTCTGGACTGATGACCAACCTGCCGACCTCGGCACCTCAGCACAAAGCAACAGTTTTGCTCTCAGTCGTTTCAGCCAAGCTCAACACAAAGTAGAGATCAGCACGGCAGTGCTACAGAACAACGAATGTTCTCAACCAAACAGCAGAGATCAGCACAAAGCATAGCTCAGCACGACAACACTATACAACAATAGTGTTGCGCTATCCCACGAGCAGCTGGGCTCAGCACAAAGCAGAGGTTAGCTCGGCAATAACCTTCTCGGCTCTACTGAGCAGAGACCCGACGTGAGTCCATGACTCTGTTCTTAAGACGTATTGTTCTGGTATACAGTGCCCAACCAGATAGAGCAATCGTCTCTCAGGATACAACGGAAGTCAGTTCATACGAGCAGCACTGCAGCGTATGAACTCTATGAACCTGTAAGATGTCTTGAACCTCTCGGTATACTGATGCAGAAGTGTATGGAGGGAGTGAATATGCAGAGATGCAGAAGGAGATTGCACAGAAAAGAGAGAGACTTTGGATTTATGAGTGTGTCCACAGAGGTCAGCTATGCCACTATTTATAGAGAAATTCTGAGGTCAGTTTGTTACAGTCAATTCAATCTCAGCCGTAGGATCAGATACCAGCTCGACCTGAACCATAGGATCATATAACCGCACCAAGTCCGCCCTCAACCGTCAGATCAAATAACTGTTCAACCTGAGCCGTCAGATCATAACAAATTCAGGTCAGCTCGGCCGGTTAAAGTTCCAACAACTTTTCAAAATTTAACCTTAGCCTATCTTAACAACCTGGAGAGTTTGAACTGAAACAAACTTCACCCCAGCTGATAAGATCTGACTCGGTGTTACAATACCCGGCTTGCAGTCTACCGCCTGACCTGTAGCCCAGTCTGCAACCTGAGCCCATCATGTCCGTAGCTCAGTCCGTCAGCCCATGCCCAAGCACGGGCCGAGCTGAGCTGACTTTCCCTTTTACTTTGAGCATTAATTTTTTATTTACCCGGTATCGGAATCGAGTGATTCAAAAGCCTACAATTATCTACTCACCGTGTAGATAATTAATAACTCATTCGTTTTCATTTATCATTAATGAAATTAATCATAATCTTAACTCAAAATATGTTGCTAACCATAGTTTGCAACCAGTCAAATCTTAAAATGGCAAAAAGATGGTAATTTAAGTGTCTTTATCCACCTTTTTTTTTCAAATTATATTTCTCTCACGGTTGCTGCCCATCTTTCTTTAAGTTTGTTGATTCTCTGTCTTTTATTTTTGATACTTTTAATTTTTGCAACAATCATTTACATGTTTATCTGCTCGTCTGTGCTTTCATTTTGATTGTGTCTTCCTTTTGTTTCATATGAGTTTGTCTTTTTCTTCTATGTCACATTCATACAGCATTGATTAGTTTGTTTTTCTGTTTATTTAGATCTAGTTTTTTTTGTATCTTTTCCTCCTTTAGTATGAATTTTTCAATATATTTACTAATTATAACAAGAATAATTAAGTAACGGGTGAGAATATTGCTATATGTAAATTTATCTATGAAAGAATCAAATTGATAGATGCTCCGATGTCCATTGGGCTTTCAAATAGTGCAAACACAACGAGGAACACACAGAAAGTTATGAAGAGATATTTCTAAAAGGTCAATAGTTCGATTTCAGGAACACGCACAGTGTGGTTGTTCAGCTTGTGGAAGGACACCTTGTGTTGGTCACTGCATAAGTTTTCATCCATTCTAGAAGGCCACCGAGCTCATAATTTGTATCATACATAATGGTTTTTGAGGCTGAAACGGTAGGATCCTCAAAGCCATAGAATGGCCTTTATGCTCCAAAAGTTATGAAGAGATGCAAATTGGCCATTCCAAGACTTTTTTTTTATTTCATTATATACATATAATTATGTATAAAGAGAGACACGGATCATAATTTACTTAGATACCAAGAATACATTCTGCATAAATAATCCATTTAAAACAATTCAATTTTGAAGAAGTCTTTAGAGTTCAATCAGATTCGCCAGCTTCTGATGAATGAACCATTGACTATGTACATAATGTTAGATTTACATAGTAATTCGTTACTTGAGGATCGCTTAAGAGAACATAAAACAAAATGAATAAATGTGAAAGTGTATTTCGCTCCACTGATAAATACTATAGTAATTGACACGCGTGGTAACCGTATCTTCCAAGGGATTTCACGAATCCACCGGTTGTTGAAATCACTAATGAAATATCAACAACTATCACTAGTGTTCCCGATAGAAAGAATAGATAATGTGTATTCCTCTCGAAAGTGGTTTATATATAAAGTGTGTATATATATATGTGTGTTCTGAAACTCAGCAAAGAAAAAACGAAAGCCAAAAACTTAAGCAATAGCAACAAAACCTTCTGCAGCCCTTTTTAACCTTCGTCCCCCTTTTTCAATTGCTGCCTCGCGTGCATATATATATATATGTGGAATGGAATGAAATTTACAGCCACAGAGAACAAAACCCTGATTGTGTCAAGTTTCGCAACTGGAGAAAACGTTTCAGAATAGTCAATTCCATAAGTCTGAGTATAACCTTTGGCTACTAACCTGGCCTTGTATCGCTCGATTGTTCCGTCTGCTTTATACTTGACTGTAAACACCCACCGACATCCAACTGGCCTTTTTTCTTCTGGTAGTACACATACCTCCCAAGTATTGTTCTTTCTCAGAGCTTCCATCTCTACCTTCATTGCTTCCTTCCACTCTTTTTTTCGGATCGCCTCCTCAGCTGTTCGAGGCACAGACACTTCACACATTGCTGTAAACAAAGCCTCGGATTTTCTGATGAGATTAACTGGATATCTGGATCCTTGAGCTAAGCGTTCAGGAGAGTATCTTTCAGGCGGGACTCCTCTATTTCTCCGAGGAGGAAGAGTTCGGACCTGCGGCTCACTTGGTGGATTAGTTGTTTCAGCGGGTGACGTAGGAGGATTAGGAGGGATAGTGGCAAGTTCAAAAGAATCTGAAGTATCTAACTCACTTACCTCTTGTAGTTCATTTGTTGAAGGAGGCTCCACTAAGCGTAACATATCGCCTTCAGGACTGGGTGTGGTGGATTTGGCAGGTTCGATGGTGCCATCTGCTTGCCCTTGTTGGCCAGCCTCGGACTCCCTGTGGTTACTTAACCAGTCGAAAGGTTCACCTGATATCTCCCCCTGAACCTGAGTACAGGTGTGGAAATAGTATTCGGTTTCAACAAAGACACAATCGAGGGTGACATGAAGGCGGCGGGTGATAGGATTGTAGCAACGGTAGCCTTTCTGGTGGAGAGCATAACCAACAAAGACACAACGTTCAGCACAAGGGTCGAGTTTGCTGCGCTCATGTTTAGGGACATGGGTATAAACAGTACACCCAAAGACCTTTGGAGAAAGGGTCAAGACAGAGAGAATACATACTTGAGTGGCTAATGTTTGGAGGGGAGTCCTTTTGTGGAGCGTCCGAGATGGAAGACGATTTAGGAGATACGCAGCAGTAGCAATAGCCTCTGGCCAGAAATATTTAGGGACACTAGCTTCAATCATCATGGCCCGAGTCATTTCAAGGAGTAGTCGATTTTTACGTTCCGCCACACCATTTTGCTGGGGTGTGTTGGGACAGGATGTTTGATGGATTATGCCATGCTGTTGGAAGAAATTTTTGAGGGATTGAGACATATACTCACCGCCATTATCAGAGCGAAGGACTTGAATGGGTTTCTTATACTGAGTTTGAACCAAATGATAAAACTCAATAAATTTAGAGGGAACTTCAGATTTTTGTCGGAGAAAATATATATATGTTATGCGAGAGTAATCATCGACAAATAAGACAAAATAATGAAATCCCTGAGGTGTGGGTGTAGGGGCTGGTCCCCACACGTCAGAATGCACTAAAGAGAAACAACGGTCGACTCTTGTATTATTGGGGCGAAACGTGCCTTTATGATGTTTGTCAAGAATACAAGTGTCACATGAAATAGTAATATCTGAAGATGTAAATAAGGTAGGAAATAAAGTACGCAGGTAACCGAAGGAGGGATGTCCCAGTCGACGATGCCATAACCATAGTTGTCGTTGAGCCGTCCCGTGAGCAAACATAGACCGTCCCTGGTGAACTACCTCTTCCACATAATACAGTCCATCGCGCTCAATGCCACGCCCAATGGTCTCCTTCGAGTGAATGTCCTGCAAGAGGCAGAAGTTAGGATATAGGAGGACAATGCAGTTAAGCTGTTTGGTAATTTGACTTAGGGATAGTAACTTAGAGGAAAGGGTAGGCACATAGAGACAATGTTGGATTTGAAGTTGTGACGAGATTTTTACGGGACCATGACCTCGGACTGGGATGAGGTCACCACTGGCCGTTTCAATGTGGGTCTTATGTGGTACGTCAGACGAGAGATGGACAAAAGCATTAGGATCATATGTCATTGTGTCTGTCGCACCGCAATCAAGGATCCATTGAGAATGTTTAGAGGGTGGAGATTGAGATGTGGGGCGAAGGGTATAGGCTGATTGAGCATGTCTAGGGGTATTTGGTGAATATCGGAATTTTGGAGGCAGCAAGGGTAAAACAGGAGAATTCATGGGGTTTTTAGGGTTTGGGGCCGACAGGGGTACAATTGGAAAAATAGAAGTAGAGTTGGGTATAAAAGTCCCAACCCTACCTCCCTTACCAAACGCGCCGCAGTCTCCTTCTCCCTCCCCTTTCTGCCCGCTGCTGCTGCTCTGTGTTTCTCCTTGTGAGAGACTTCTGGCTTCTTCTTGGATGAAGCCTGCTGTCTCTGCCATGCTGGCGCCTGTTTGCGTGCCCATGGCCATGGCTCCTTTGCCTAGTGGCTCAGCCCCCTTTCGTTCCCCCTGCTTTGCTGCTCCTGTAGTGCTTCCCTTCCACCACTCGGGAAAGCCTATCAGTTCGAAGCATTCTTTTCGTGTATGCTTCCTTTTCCCGCAGTGAGTGCAAACCAGCTTCATTTTCTCTTCTTTATCCACCCGTGATGAATATTGATATGAACGGGTTGGATCTGTGCGCTTCCCGTCCGTTCTGGCCTGACTGCGAAGTCCTGTGCCTATCTCCGATGACGAATCCAATGATTCTGAGGAGACTCCCTTCAAAATGGCCATCCTGGCCTCCTCCCTTCTAACCGCCGCATACGCCACCTCTGCTGACATTAACGGTTCCCTCTTGAGGATGTCTCGTTTGACAGCCTCAAACATCTCATCAATGGCTATTAGGAACTGATACAAATGTTGTTCTTGGATTTTGTTGTTGTAGATGGAAATATCATCGGGGTCCTTCATTGGAATAGTTTCTCGTCTGTCTATTTCCATCCAAATGTTGTGCAGTCGGTTCCATACATTTTCCAGTGTGCCTCCCCTTGTTTGACTGAGATTGCTCGCCTGTGTAGGTCAAAAAACCTGCAGTGAGTCCGTCCCTATACCATAGGTCACAGCCAGTCCATACCAGAGTGATTTAGCTGTGAGATACTGAGATACGTTGTTGACCAGGTGTGGCTCGATATTCTGGATGAGCCAGGTGAACACATAGTGGTCATTCGTTTCCCACTGTGCGAACCCTGGCTCTGTTGCTGCTGGTGGAGAGGGTTCACCAGAGAGGTGTTGGCTTCGGCCTCGTCCTCCTATGGCTCTCTTCATTAGTGCAGCCCATAACTGATAATTGTCTCCACTCAATTTGATTCCAATTGAGAGATTATCCGTATTGGCAGTGGGTACTTGAACACTGAGATTGTTTCGCAGGAGATTAACCAGTTGGATGGCTAATTCATTGTTATCGATTTTGGGTTGCTCTTCTGACATGATGATTGAAAATTTTTTTGTGTTGTGCAGGTAACGCTTGTTCGAAGGCTATTTGGTTGAGAATGGTATTATTAGAACTGTGATGAGATTATCTTCTGAGTTCCAAAAAACAAAGCTTTGGTTTAGGATCGAAGGCTATTTGGTTGAGAATGGTATTGTTGGAACTGTGATGAGATTTATCCTCTGAGTTCCAAGAACTCTTCCCTTTTCTTTCTTTTTTTGGTTTTGCTATCTGTCTGAGGAGTATCGCAGATTTGATCGAGGACTATGAGGATCTCTGTATTCTGAGTCTGCCAAGATCAGTCTGCTCTGATACCATGTGGAATGGAATGAAAAAACTCTTTTCATTAATTCATAATGGATACAATTGTCTTAATTTATAGCTACTCAAATACAATAAATTAAGGCAAGATCTACAGTTACTCCCTTAATTTAATCCTTGATTCATGGCTTTCTAACAATATATGTATATATATATATGTGTGTATATATATATATATGTATGTATATATCTATATATATATGTAGATGTATATATATATGTCTATATCTATATATATATGTAGATGTATATATATATATGTATATGTATATATATATATGTATATGTATATGTATATATATATATATATGTATATGTATATATATATGTGTGTGTGTATATATATGTATATATATATATATGTGTGTGTGTATATATATATATGTATATGTATATATATTTATATATAAAATAAGCAAACGTAAATGGAACGTTTGAATATTGAAGTTCAACGTAAATTGAAATGCTAAAATTTCCGTTATCAATTTTCCATTTAAATGAAATGAATATTTCCTTTACATATTTTAATTCTTTAATAAATATGTAACGGAAATGTTTAATATATATAATAAATTATATATTAAATAGTTTACTTAAAAAACACTTCGAGAAAAATACTCATGGGCTCTTGTCTCTCGGGAACCAGATGTCATTAATAATATGGTATCGACTTTACAAGTCATACCATCAAGGACTGTAACCGCATAATTGTCTACACATTTAGTGGTCCAATCAGATTACACTGTGTATCCACTAATATATCACAGTGATCACTTAACGTATGGATACATACGTAATACAAATATTACGTGATATTAGTAACATATAATATATAACATACATAAGTCCACATGTGTTACATATGTAATTTAAGTCACACATGTCGTGCATAAGTAGAGCATATCAAATCCATCACAATGTATATAAATAACTTATAATTTAACTTTTGTTTCTAGACGATTCTGTACTTCTGTTATTGCAGGCCTACTTTCTTCGATTTATAAAAGGTTAATTGTTTACTTTTTCACAAAATTTTAAGTACCATCCATACCTTCATGAAACTGGTTCAGCAACCATACTTATAGGTGAAATTAACATATGTCATCCGGCAACCTGGAATTGACGTGCTGTAGGCGGTTTTTATCAAAATTCCTTTTATTTTTCACTTGGCACCCAAATTTTCCCAACTATGGTTAATTCCTCCTTTCCTCCATCATCCCAATTGATTTCTCCCTCCAGAAACTTTCGGCTGTCCTATTCTTGCATCAAATGGAAAAATTACAGCCGCCAAAGCTTTCTCTCATATACCTCATCCGAAATCCCCCTTTTCATTTTGCGACAATCAAACAAAAAAAATACCCTGCAGCCATACATTTCCCTTCCTCCTAAACCACCGTCCCCAGCAACAGAAAAGGGGGAAAAAAAAGCTGCAGCCCTTCGCTTTAATGCCTTCCAGCCGAGGTACTTAAAAAAAAAAGAAAAAGAATTGCTTCATTAACCCTAAACTGTGAAAACCAATTTGTCTAACAATTCATACTTGTCTCCAATGGATTTTACAGCAGATGTTAGGTTGACTTTTAACAATGCTACGTTGTATAATCCTAAAACAGATGAAGTTGATCCTGGCAAAGAAATGGCTTAGACTAAAGTTTGATGATCTTGCTCAATTGCTAAAGTAGCCAATGCAGCGTCCAATGTGGTGGGTGGTTTCTTTCAGGGAGGAGAGCGTGGCGCGGCAAAAGAGGGGGTGAGGATGGGGTATGGAGGTAGTATTTTTAATAATGGCTGAATGGAGAATATTTTGCAGGAGAAGAAGATGAAAGGGGGATGGGGATGGGGTGGGGGTGGGGGTTTTCTTTTTATTTTTGAATTATTTTTCTTTAACTTTTAATTTTTTTTTGATTTTGTTATTTTATTGATCCTAAACCGTGGTTAAAGTCAGGTTAAATGTGGAGTTAAATACGGTCAACGGTTGATTTGGGCAGTCAATGAAAAACCAGCAGGTCATCCGGATGCCATGTGTTAATTTCACCTATAAGTATGGCTGCTGAGCGAGTTTCGTGAAAGTATAGATGCTATTTAAAACTTTGTGGAAAAGTATAGATACTATGTGCAATTAGCTCGATTTATAAATTGACATTTGACACCTCGCTGTCAACCTCTAGTGCTTAGTGAAGGGTCATTTTACGATACACACATCTCATTCCGTTTTCTCCTACTCCACCATCAAAGATGCAACACTAAAATTATCATCACATTTAGTAGCAATCATTTCGTCCCTAAGCTTCAAAAATAACATAACAAAATGATATATCAATAAATCAATCAATCAATCATACTCAGTATATAATAACAACAGCAAAACTATCGTTAGAGTCTGGGAAGGGTGAACTGCAGGCAAACAATACCTCTATCGCATGAGATAGAGAGTTTGCTTCCAGTTGAGACCCCGGATTTATATGTACCTGCATAAATGAAACGATAATGGGGGTATAATACGCTAGTGTGTTAGTAAGAAAATTTAGTAAATACAAATAGGAAGCTTCCGATATTAAAATAGCCATAATCGTGTACATGTCATACAATGCAAGACAAAGACAAAAACAAAAACAAAAAGTGCAAAGTCAACATAAAGCGTAGATAGTATCTAAGCCCCTAAATATCCTCTAAGATGGCCCTATATCCTGTCTAAACCTCGTTAACCTCAATCTTCTGTCTCTATGAAGTCCTATCCTGGACCATGTCATCAGAGAGGTGCAAATCTAGTAGGTCATGCCTAATCCGCTCATCCCAAGTCATTTTAGGCATGCCTTTACTCCTATTCCCCTCTACAATGAGGCTTTCAAATACTCTGACAGCGTCGTTGTCTGCCTTCTCTTAACATGTTCAAACCATGTCAGTCTCCCCTTCTTTATCTTATCTGTTATACTAGCCACCCCGAACCTCCCAAAACACCTCATTTCTGATCCGGTCTAGCCTTGTATGCCCACACATCCACCTCAGCATCCTCATCTTTACCACTTCCATCTTCTGCAACTGTGTCCTCTTGATGACCCAACAGTCTGTTCTATATAACATTGCCGGCCGCCCTCCATCTACACTAACCTTCCTGAACTCGGTGTGCTACATCGCTATTTATGTCCCCATCCTACTATACAAATGATCCTAGGTACTTGAACTTACTTACCTGTGGTACCACTTGACCCTCGATGGTGAGCTGGATATTCTTACCATCAGCAGCGCCGCTAAAGTCGCAGTACAGATACTCGGTCATAGAACGACTAATCCTTAAATCTTTTCTCTCTAAAACATCTCTCCAATGCTCTAGTCTCATACTCAAGATGTGTTTACTCTTTGCGGCTAATACAATATCATCAGCAAAAAGCATATATCACGAAACTGACTCTTGAATCGGCTTTGACAACTCGTCAAAGATCACTGCAAAAAGAAATAGGCTCAATGCAGACCCTTGATGGAGGCCTACCTATACTAGGAAGAAGTTTGTATTCTCCACAGGCGTACGATTGTTTTCGTCCTAGCATACATATCCCTAATTATGTCTATATACTTCATAGGAACACCTCTCGCATCCAGACTGTCCCAGATCAGGCTACGTGACACATTATCATACGTTTTTTCAAGATCGATGAAAACTATATGTAGATTGCATTTCTTCTCCCTATACTTCTCCATGAATCTCCTTAGGATGTGTATTGCTTCCATAGTTGACCGTCCTAGCATAAAACCAAATTGGTTCGCCGTAACCCGAGTTTCTCCCCTAATTCTAGTGTCGATTACTCTCTCTCTCATAACTTCATAATATGGCTTAGCAACTTAATCCCTCTGTAATTCCCACAACACTGTGTGTCTCCTTTGTGCTTATATAGGGGACCACGACACTCTTTCTCTACTCACCTGTCATTTTTCATGTTTTGAAAATAAGGTTGAACATAGTTATCCATTGAACCCCTTTCTCTTCCAGATACTTCCACGCCTCAATGCGTACGTTATCCAGGATCAATATTTGTATAAAGGACGCTTCCGATGCATTAGGATCCCGCGTTTGCACAACAAGAAGGAACTGGATCGTTTTGCATGTACGCCAGCCTTTCCAACTGGTTCTTTTCTAGACTTTCTATCTTCCTCATCAATTATAGGCATTTTCAGGAAAGGCAAAAAAAAAAAAGTTTGCAGCTGACATCAAATTAATTTTCCATCTGGACTTGGGTCAAACGCTTCCGTGGAATTAACCTTAAGATATTGTATGTGGTGGTAAGTTATCGTCAAGGTAATAATTTAATTATTTGATTTATATTGTAATAATTATTCTTTTCAACTACTGTTTAGCTCTTGAAATTTTATGACATGTTATATGTTGTTTTTATATTTTGAATATGGGTGTGAAAGAACCATGAAAGCAAGTATGAAACACCAAATTATGTAAAATGACCAAGTGATGCAAGTCCATTTCCTTAAACAAATGTGACTTAGTTTGAGATTATGAATATGAAGAGTGTTACGGTCTTTTATGCCGGTACACTCAAGAACCGGCCAAAGAGTAAATTGTACTATGAAATTGTATATTGTCTGTGTACATAGACATATACAATATTAAAAGCACTAAAAGAGTTAAGACGATTCCCTCGGGAGGAGAAAAATTATAAATATAAATGTGCTATTATTGTTCAAGTCTAGAAAACATTTTCTAAATATTTACCAAGGACACTATGAACAACCAACATATATATATATATATACACACACATATATATACATATGTGTGTGTGTCTATGGAATTGTGGACGTGTTGGCATTCACAAAAATACTAATTGCTGTGTTATATCAATAGAAATGATACCTAAAATATGTTTACACGATAAACAACATTGAGTTTTCTCCGTTCTACTTCAAATATGTTTACACAAGGTACGGCGCTAGTGTTACTACTTTTTTTTTTTGGGGGGGGGGGGGGGG